>LPNX010462835.1:343800-375108 GCA_001517045.1 Pseudotsuga menziesii
CCTAACCCCCTTAGTTTCACGTCCCTAACAGCCTCAGTGGCCCATGATGACCATGGGGGATGCTCGTTCTTCCCTTTCAAGACACATCTACATATATTTTATTAATTTTATCGCTACACAATGGATTGTGCCACACATTTTTACCTTACTCAAGGATGCACCATGCACATCATAACTTAATCTATGCATAGTACCATGTGCATTAATTTTTAGCTTTGAGTAAATTCTATGCTTATCAATTATTTTATCGTGTAGATAAGCTGCAGAAGTAACTCTGAGCATCACTTGATCCACTACGTGACAACCTTTAACCATTGCTTATTAATTGTTGGGAATGATAAGCATTGTGTGGAAGCTTGAACCTCTATTGACAAGTCACTGAATTCCTGCAACGTTAGCACTATATGCGTAATGGGACTTCATATGCAGGAATTCATTTATATACAAGCAATCATGAAGTGCAATAGTATATATTCCACACATAGTTACCAATTATCATGATTACTTCTACCAAGACAATTCATATTCACATCTACTAGTTATAGCATGCATATTATTATTCCAATCAATATTCATACAGTGAATTGAAATAACATCAATACTATATCAAGTAGTCACTTATCTTGAATGTAGTTTCTTCAAGCAACTAACTATGCAAAAGAAATGTTCCACCCAACCATAGGCTCTTTGTCTAGCATATATTATTTTTTCTAAGAGGCCACCCTAGCACTGTGCATGATTTCCTTAAGGAAAGGGGAACTCTTTAGGATTACCCATAGTCAATAATCACAAGTACACATCCAAGAAGCACATTGTTTTCTTAATATGCTATCCATAGTCACATAGACTCAATATCAATCCTAGATAGTGTAATGCTAGGTTAAAATGCTATCAATAGTCACATAGACTCGATCTCAAGCCAAGTGAGTGCGCAACTAGGTTAACAGGCTATCGACAATCACATAGACTCAATCTTAACCCAAGCCAACACATAGTTGGGTTATTAGGCTAGCAATGTAGTAGAAAGGAAATTATCAATGAGTGAACTCACCACATAATTATATGAACCTCTCTTAGATTCACCTAGATTGGGGTCAACAATACCTTCCCCATATAACGCTAAGAAGGTACCCCTTCTCTTCCCAATATCCCCTCAAGCGTCACCTTCGTTTGGGTGATATTCAATGTGTGTGTAGAAATATCACCAAAACTCCAATAATATACTAGGAGGTCACAACATTCACTAGGTTCATTGACTATATCCACTCTCCTATTCACCCTTGGATTCAATACCACTCACTCAACACCAAACATTTATAGACAATTATATCAATTTCAAACACCGTCCTTGTTGAGATTCAACTAGCTTGGGGTCAAGAATACCTTCCTCGCACGACACAAAAAAGGTACCCCTTCACTATGCATTATTCCCTCGGGAATCACCTTCCTATAGGTACTATTCAGTGAGTGCATAGAAATACTACCCAAACCCTATTGATCTACCAGGAAGTTACAATCCTCACTAGGTTACAAATATATACCATGTACAATGTGACTAACTTCTAGGGATTCACTCCAGCAACTATCCAACTGATCACTCGGGTTATAAAAAGGTTGAAAAACAACCATGCTCAACATAACATCATAACTATTAGGATAAAGGGATGTCTAGAGCATAAAATATATTGACGGACTCAACAATTTTAAGGTAGGATTTTGATAACTAAGCATGCCACATATGGTTTATAGGAAATTTCACCATTGTTAGGCACACTCAAATAGTTTTGGAGTAGACTTTCTATTACTGGTATACAACCATGAATTCTGGTGCACAATTTCATGTCCCAAATTTTTCATTGGGTCATAATGGCCTAATCACATTTTCCATATTCATGAGAGTTTGTCAAATTGATGCTAAGTGTCAAATAATTGCCAAGGAGGAAAATTACTAGTTTCCTAGGTTAGGAGTGGAAGCTTTGGGATTTGGAATAAGGGGGAAAATAAATGATGTTTGAACATTAGAATGGAATAAATATTTAATAAAGGATCTAAATAAATAAATACAAGGGAAAATCAAAGTGGTAATTGATCATGAAGACACATGGAGGACGTGGGACCCACACAAACTAGATTTTCTATGCCACATGGAATCTTATTCTTTTTGTTTCGATTCCATAAGAATCCCAAGGGTATTGGGATGAGTTGTAAGGTCAATATACTTGGAATGATTCAATTAAGGTCGAAATGGAGTTGAAGAGTAACTCCCATGGAAGAGGAAGAGGGATTTTGGAGCTAGTGAGACACTTGGACTAGATTCCCTAGCTCTATGAAAACAATGATGAAGATGCTATGAAACCTATGAAAAAAATCAGATCTGAATGCTGAAATATGACATATATAACATGTCAGGTATAAATAGAGAATACAAGAGGGTTCTCATGTGAGTTGGGGAAGCTCAATGGGCTCCTACTCAAATTTGGAGAAGATGGAAGCCTAGGAAAGGGAGGACACATGGAAAATCATGAGCACACACCAAAATTCGAATTAGATTGAGTTTGTGGAAGGATTGGTAACATTATAAGGATAATTAGTTTTATAAAATACATGAATCTACCAATATAATATCTTTCTATCATTTGAGAAATTGTCATTTGTGAATTGTGAGAGCTAGTGGATGACTAGTTTTATTCCCTTAGCCGATTTTGAGGGTGAAAGATTCCCATCCAAGTTGGTGTTTGGAGAGACCAATAACGTATTTCATGGATATTTAATGGAGTTTTAATTTTAGGTGTAATATATAGGTAATCTCATGGGTTCTTCTATTGCAGCACTTCATCTCAACCATTTCCAGTTTTCATTGCATATTCATCTTCATGGAGGGATTGAGACTTGGGTGAGCTATTGTACTTTGTGGTAGAGATTGTTTTGGCCTATTTATGATTGTAATAAGTTAAATATTCTATTTTATTAATTCTTAAAAAGTTTCAAGTCTAAAAACCCAAGATTTGTATGTCAAATTGATTTTTAATGAGAAAACAATGACCATTTCCACTCTATTTTGATATATGCCATGGTAATGCTGATTATTTCGAATGGAGAAATGTGTTTCTGATAAATAAATGATGAATGTAATTTCATTAATGTGTATTAAAATTTTTATTTTCAGTACTCATGAATTGGAATCTAGTTTACTCATTTTAATTGCATTGGGAGAAGATTTGGTGCCTTTTCCCCAAGGGTTGAAATAGTGATTTGGGAGCTTTTTTGGAGAGAGTCATAACAGCCTGTATAAACTGAAACATGATGCATATGAGTCCTTAAAAATTTCACTTACACATCCCCTTCCTCTGTTCAAAAATTCGATTGGGATTGAGAACATTTGAGAAGCCATTTCCAACATTTACCCATGGGGGGAATTGGAACCCCAATTTGCTAGTAAAGACTCGTACTTTGATCAAAATATCATTAGAGGAAATTTAAATTTAAAATAAACCTTCCAAAATTAATACAAATTCCATGTCATCATGTATTAGCCAATCAAAATTCTTTAAAATTCAAAAAGGCAGCACCTCTTAAGCCATTTTTTAATATAAATTTGGAAATAGGTATCATAAAAAAAACTACTTTTTTTGTTCGTATTTTCGACATATCTCCTTGTTCTTTTACTCAAATTTTGATCGGGAGAGCTTTTTAGAAGAATAATTAAATTTTGCATCCAACAAGTACCCACTCGGAATACTTTTGATGCACCCTGCTAGCCCAAAAACAAGAAATACCTGAAAAAAACGTGATGATGATATCATCATCATGTTTTTTCAGGTATTTCTTGTTTTCGGGGTAGCGAGGACCGTAAAAAGTATGCTGAGTGGGTACTTGTTGGATGAGGAATTTAATTCCGCATCCAACTAGTTCTCCTGATCTAAATTTCAGTAAAAACACAGGAAGATATGTCGAAAATATGAACAAAAAAAGTAGTTTTTTCTTTTCTTCCTTCAAAATTAATAAATATTATTTTATTAATTTTCCTTAGGAGGCCCATTTTGAGTTGAAATTTCCTCTAATGAAAACTAGTTTGCAGAAGTAATTGGAGGGTTATAAATCATCTCTGAACATAATATACAATTCTCAATATCAATCATACACACTCTGAGAATATTTGGGATCATTTGGGACAACTTGGAGACCTAGACATCAAAACTAGTCAAGGTTCAAAATTGGGGAAAAAGTGAAAAATTGGTCATTTAATAAAAAATATTAAAAAGGGACACTTAAAGTGGAATCAGAGAATTATATTTCCACTTGATTTTGTTTGATATTTATGAGCACAATAATCCATGGACCACTATTAGATATTTAAACCCAAAAGTGCTTTTGTTGAAGAGGAAACTATGAGTGGGGAAGAAAAGGGAACCTCATATGATGGTGAGGAGCATATAAAAATCATGAAACCTATCTTTGAATACATCACCAAGAATATTATGAAAGGATTCGAATTGTTGGCTATCCAAGGTTGGGTAAAATATATTTATCTTAAGAAAATCAAGGGGAAAAATGCGTCAGCTTGATTGAAGGAGCAAAAGGAGGAGACACATGAACCACCCAGTTATTGAAATAGGTAAAGTAGAAGAAGTATTGCATGAATAGGATCGAAATTAACTCCCTAGTGACTCTGAAAAATATGAAGAGACATTACATGAGTATGAATAAGTTTCTATTGAAAATATTGAATATCATTTCGATAAACATCCTACTTTGGAAATTAAACAAAGATCATCTACTCATGGATGCTTGAACTATGAAGGAGTGCCTACTGATGGGTGGTCACACCTATATGTTGGTGACATAGAGATCACTTTTTAAATTGTTTCTGCAAGCCAAACTTCCATTAAACATGAAAATGAATACCTTGTAGCAGTTGAAGAAGAAACAAGATCAACTTCCCCATCACCTCTTGAGCTTCATGAAGTTGGTCAAAGCAAGAAGGAAGAAGATGAGGAGGTTCGTTTACAAGACCCTCATTTTCTTGAAGGGTACTTAAATATGAATGAAAAAAAATCCAAGGGTCCCTTAGAATACTCCATGACACTCAATCATTAGTGTCAAATTCTTGTTGGAGATCTACTTCATTGGAGGAAACATCCTTCCTTGAAGACATGGAGAAGATTCAAATAGCAATGTGCCACATTAAAGGTAATTTCATGTCTTTGCTTTTTGATAGAAACTATTTGTTTGAGCTTAATGAATTGCTACATGATGCATACTTGACTAATAATGAGGATAATCATAATCTCACAATTCAAAATGAGCAACTTCTTGAAAAGTTGCAAGATACTTGTTTTTCCTCCTATGTTTCAAATTGTCAAATGGTAGATTGTTTGTATGATACTCATGACATGGTGAATCATGAGAAATGTGGAAATTTGAATGTGATTGATGTATTTGAACATGAACTTGAAGATATCCAAACACTTGATGTGGTGGAAGAGGAACTTGAATTGTCTCTTGATGAACGTTATGCATTTTTTAAAGAAGAGCATGATTCCTGTACATTAGAACCAATCTATGACAAAGGTTTCACACTTTTGAAGGAGCTGCATGATACTACCCAAATGGTTCCTTCCCATGATGAAAATTATGCACCTTTTTATTATTTGGGTGAGTTAGTTCATTCTCCTACATCCTACGATTACATGTTTTGCAACATTAGTCTCAATGAAGTATGGGTGAAAGGGTTCTTTTTTATGGTGCCACGTGAGGAGTATGGAACTCCTAGATTTACTTTTTATGATGACATTGTTGGAGCACATTCTTATTCACATTTGTAGAAGCATCCTTTGTTACTTTATGATGATGCACATATAGATGGATGCACCTATGATATGCATTTGAGTCACATGAAGACTCGTGGTTTTTCTTGCTCAACACTTGGTTCATTTGATGTTGGAGGAACTTCATCCAACACTGGGGTGAATAGATTTATGATTCAAGAAAAATTTTGTTGCCATCCACATAATTTTTTATATATTTATGATTCTCTCATTCATGGATGTATGGGTGATAATTATTTGAGTCATTTGAAGTCTCCTTGTTTCTTTTGCTTGTTATTTGGATCAGATTTGAGTGGAGATTCTTCATTCACTTCTTGGATGAAATAATACATGGCTGAATGTTTTGATGCATATCACATCCTTTTGGAGCAACATTGTAGGACATGGTATCCTCACCTATGTCATTGGAGAAAATTTGATTGGTCACTTGAATCTTGTATGCACTTGGCAAATGATGGACTACTTACTTGGAGGTATAAGCACTTTCATGATTTTTTTATGAGGCACCTCCTCGATGTACATTTTTATTATGTTGTTATGTACTTTGATGATATATATTATGTGCTCATGATGTTTGGAATAATGCAGACAAGAAAATGGTATCCTAGAATTATCTTTCCTAATAATATGGGTTGGAGAGCACTCTTAATTGTTGGAGTGCAATACAAGCAATGGGACCCTGAGATAGTTTTTAGTCCCATGGATTTCAAATTTCTTGGGAAACAAGTAGTATGGGGGATGGATTCCCCACTTAATAAAGTGATTTTAGTCAAATTAGTGCATCAGCAAGCATGGTGTTTCCTCTCTAAAATCTTCATGGAATCTCAAAGACTCAAAGTTGGGCAACTTAGTGGAAACTTCAAAGAATCATACAGAAAGCAGGTTCTTCAACAATCATGTTTGAAATTGCTTGAGGACAAGCAATATTGGGAAGGGAATATTTGTCATGTCCCAAATTTTTCATTGGATCACAATGGCCTAATCAAATTTTCCATATTCACAAGATTTTGTCAAATTGATGCTAAGGGTCAAATAATTGCCAAGGAGGAAAATTACTAGTTTCCTAGGCTGGAAGTGGAAGCTTTGGGATTTGGAATAAGGGGGAAAAAAAATTATGAACATTAGAATGGAGTAAATATTTAATAAAGGATATAAATAAATAAATACAATGGAAAATAAAAGTGGCAATTGATCATGAAGACACATGGAGGACGTGGGACCCACACAAGCTAGATTTTCTATGCCACGTGGCATCTTCCTCTTGTCATTTCAAATCCATAAGAATCCCATGGGTATTGGGATGATTTGGAAGTTCAATATACTTGGAATGATTCAATTAAGGTCTAATTGGAGTGGAAGAGTAACTCCCATGGAAGAGGAAGAGCCATTTTTGAGCTAGTGAGACACTTGGACTAGATTCCCTAGCTCTATGACAACAATGATGAAGATCCTATGAAACTTATGATACAAATCAGATATGAATACTGAAATATGACATATATGACATGTCAGGTCAAAATAGAGCATCCAAGAGGGCGCTCATGTGATTTGGGGAAGCTCAATGGGATCCTACTCAAATTGGGGGAAGATGGAAGGCTAGGAAACGGAGGACACATGGAAAATCATGAGGACACACCCCAATTCGAATTGGATTGATTTTGTGGTTGGATTGGTAACCTTATAAGTATAAGGATTTTTATAAAATACAAGAATCAACCAAGAGAAGATCTTTGGATCATTTGATAAATTGTCATTTGTGAATTGTGAGAGCTAGTGGATGACTAGTTTTGTTCCCTTAGCCAATTTCGAGGGTGAAAGATTCCCATACAAGTTGGCGTTTGGAGAGACCACTCAGGTATTTCATGGATATTTAATGGAGTTTTAATTGCATGTGTAATATACAAGGAATCTTGTGGGGTCTTCTATTGCAACACTTCATCTCAACCATTTCCAGTTTTCATTGCATATTCATGCTCATGGAGGGATTGCGCATTGGGTGAGATGTTGTACTTTGTGAAAGAGATTATTCTGGTATATTTATGATTTCAATAATTTCAATATGCTATTTTCTTATTTCTCACAAAATTTCAATTCTAAATACCCAAGAGTTGTATTTCAAATTTATTTTTAATGAGCAAACAATGACCATTTCCAATCTATTTTGATATATGCCATGGTAATGCTGATTATTTCAAATGGAGGAATGTATCTATGATAAATTTATGATGAATGGAATGTAATTAATGTGTATTAAAAGTTTCATGTTCATTACTTAAGCATTGGAATCCATTTTACTCATTTTAATTGCATTGGGAGAAGATTTGGTGCCTTTTCCCCAAGTGTCAAAATAGTGATTTGGGAGGTGTTTTGGAGAGAGTCATAACGGTCTGTATAAACTGAACCATGATGCATATGATTAATTAAAAATTTCCCTTACACATCCCCTTCCATTTTTCAGAAATTCGAGTGGGATTGAGAGCATTTGAGAAGCCATTTCCAGCATTTACTTCGGGGGGAATTGGAACCCCAATTTGCTAGTAATGACTCCTACTTTGATCAGAATATAAAACTAGTTTTCACAAATTATTGGAGGGTTATAAAAAATCTCTGAACATTATTTTCAAGTCTTAATACCATTCATACACACTCTAAGAATATTTGGGAGTGTTTGGGCCAATTTGGAGACCTAGACATCAAAACCAGTCAAGGTTTGAAATTGGGGAAAAAGTGAAAATTTGTTCATTTAATAAAAAATATTAAAAAGGGATATTACACACAAGAACAAGTTTAAAAAATAGGATAATATTTAATCCCTGTTAAAAAAATAACAATGGAAATACATAGTAGTTGTGCTCATAGAATCCATCTTCAACTTCCATCCATGAGCATGGACCAACAATTAAAATGCCAATTCTCAATTGGGAAATAATGGTAGATATCCCCCAACAAGGTTGGCCATAGATACAAAAGATTTAGTTGCTTAAGCTAGGGAATTCTAAATCCTCTTACCCCCAACTGATAGATACTTCAATGGTTTACGTCAATTCAACTGACAACTAATTACCCAATAATAAATCCATATTTCCAATTTCTATAGGTTGATTTCCACAAGAAATCGTAGACACACACCTTCCCTTCCCTACGACAATAAATTCGTCAAGAACTTCTCGCTTAGAATATTTAAATGATTAGTGTACATAAATCAACTTGGTAGGTTAGATCTCATATATTCTCTCTTGTACATTTGTATTTCATGTATTGAATTCATGGGTTTAATATGTCCCTCTTCAGCTTTAGGAAAATCATGCCCCATGCTCTTGTTTCCTTGCATAGTCAGGTGTGGGTTTTCTTTTTTATTATCATGCACATGTACATCACTTTAAAATTCTATTGCACTTGACCAACACATGGTTTTCTAACCATATATATATATATATCCGGGATGTCCATGGTAGGGCCTTGGCCTTGAACTCTTCACCATGTTGCTTACAACAATCTACGATATTTCATTTACATAGTTTATGCCAAGGGGTCAAAACTAGGGATATTATACTACCCTCCCCTTTATAGTAGCAGTGTACTTAGTGCTCTTCAGAACTGAACAAAAATGGGGATGTCTATCTCATGGAATCCTTCAACTCCCATATAGCCTCTTCTAGGAAAAAGTTCCTCCATTGCTCCTTTTCCTGTTCGATGACTTAATTCTAAAGCATAGTCTCCTTCCTACCTAAGATGCACATAGAATCCACTTGGAGCTCTCATTCTAGTTCCACTTGAATCACATTTCAATCAATGAGAAATGGAAAACATTATGGTCTTTCATATGCACAAGAGTTGCAATTATATATGCAATTGGTCCTATCTTATCAAGGAATTCAAAAGGCTCACAATTTCTTGGTGCCAACTTGGCACAACCTCCAAGATTTAGAGGAATTTTCTTTTGATTTACTCTCAAATAAACATGGTCTCTATTGTGGGAAAATATACAGAAAGGTGTTCAACCTCTGCCATGGTGGGTGAAATCCCTTGAGGTTGTTGACTAGGCGCAGTGTTTAGAAACAAAAAGAAAATGTCACAACCCCAAGTAGATCCTACAAGATTTTGTTAGTGAAATAAAACAAAACAAAAAATAAAATTAACTTGAAATAAACAACTAAGGAAAGAGGGATGCAAACCATAACAAGAAACAAGTGCAAGAACCACTTTATATTTCCCAATGGCCAATAAAATACATATAGTTCAACATAGGAGATGTGAGATCCAAGTGGAGGAAAACAATCCCCCTTAGGGAGGTCTATTTTTTCCACACTATATGTTATATAGCTAAAATAACCAATGGAGAGAAACACTTTCCCCTTGGAGGAAGGAGGAAAGGGAACTTGGGGAATGTTAGCAAGTGGGGAAAAGTTAGCTATAAGGTAGCTATATCACAATTCTAGTAGCATAACCTTGCTCTAATTTATTCTTACAAGATGAATGCCCATGGATTCCTTTTATAGGCCAAGAGGTGGCCAGGAAACACTATATCCAAGTGTGAACCCCATCACCTCATGAACTAGATTTGAGGTACATAACGAGGGATATTGAATTCCCATCCATCATGGTGAGAAGAAAAGTTCAAATTTATGTCGGTGATGGGCATTTATGAGCCTTAAATGAGCGATTGTTGGTTGAGATCACACCGTTTCGATAGTCACACAAATATTGAAGGGAAATCCGTGTAGGTACTGTGCGAGCACAAAACTGGTAATATGCACAGTAGTGCACCTAACTAGAGGGTTGATCGTACAACCCTATATTTTGATTGTTATTTTCGAATTTTTTATTCATCCTACTTCTAGGATGTTGATGAGGTTGTCTTCGATGGGATACACACTATATGTTGATGATGTCTTATTTTGTAAATTGAAAAAATTCTTTATGTGTACAATAAATGCCCCCTGATGTTTGAGGTTCATAGGGTACTATATGGTCGATAAGGCATCATAATTTCTTCTGGTATTTCATGTGTTCTTGAGAGTTGTGAATAATGTGTTGATGGATAGGTTACTCCCATGGGGGGAAGATTGTTGGTGAAGCGGTAACAAATAATGGTGTTTTATACAAATGAGGAAGGCATATCCATGATCGTGAAGATATTCTAATATGTCTATAATATAAGGAGATAAAAGGGTCAACTCATAAAAATAATGGGACACGGATGAGGTTGGATCTAATCCATGTGAGAGTAAATGAATTTGGAAATCATGTCACTGGCATTGAAGGAGCTGAATTGCTGAAGATCATGTGAATCCCATGGGGGTGGGGGAATAGAATATTGGTGAAATACTTGGATAGGGTACTTCACTATACCATATATCCTACTAGCATGATTTTGAAAATGTGAACATTGCTACCTTCAAAATGTATGATTTCCCCTGATATGATAGATGTGTTGACATCGCGCATATGGGAGAACACTAAATTAGGGAGCACTAATGACTCTTCCTACTTAGTTCATCCCTTATATTGATTGAAAGAAACCATAATATAACACTGTAACCTCTACAACTCTCAAAATAAAGGGAGATGATGTTGATTAGAGATGAACAACATGATAAGATAAGGGTCATATTCTGCAAACCAAGATAATTTTGTACCCAGTTGTGGGACTGGTAGACTTGGATCAAGATTAGAAAATAAGAATGGGGCTCATAACTTAGATCGATGTGAACTTGGGTGGTGATTGAAAAAAACATTATTCAAAATATAGGGACAAAGTGTAATAGAGGGAGACAAACTACATATGAAGGGTTTTGGTGAAGACACAATACTAAGGGGATGGTAATTGACAAAATTGATAATGTTGGGGATATTGAGACTCAACTAAATCAGAAAAATGTGACAAGAGGGTTTCTTCCAAAAGAATAGGGTGGTTCCCATGGTTTTGAGTGTATTGGGGAACCCTTTTGTACATAAAGCATAATTGGTTTGTTCCCCACATCTTTGGGTATGTGTGTTAGTTTTTCTACTCTAATTCAAATTGATTAGGATCTTTATCTAAAATAATAACAAGAACAACAAGATACATAAGATAGAGTAGATACATAAGACACAACTATTTTCCTCGGGGAAACCATAAAGGAGAAAACCCCACAAAATTTCTTAGAATAGTTTCATAACTAAAACAATATCAGAAGATGGAAAACCCCAAGACTCAAGAAGTCTTATGCATCTCTCTCTCTCCTCATGTGAACTTGAGTGAGTGAGTGTGTGTATAAATGAGGGCGAGCACCTCCCTATTTATACACATTAAGTGACTGACCTAATAACTTGACTGGGCCAAACTCTTACCCTAGTAGGGCCGAATTTGCCTAGGGAGAGTCAAAAATATATTTTATTATATTAAAGTTGGGGACTATTGCCTCGACTTACAACATACGGCTTACCTCAATGACCATATACAATAACGACATCCCAAAAGAAGGGAAACACATATCCAATGGGAGTACAACAATATACAAAAATAGAATACATCAAAATATCTTCGAAAGTTACAAATACAACAACACTCCCTCTTAACTAGGAAGGTATTCCTTTGCCATATTCATCAACACATTTGGTCACATCATCATCATTGGATCATCATTGTCACTGTTGCTGTAGTCCTCATCTTGTCGATCATTGAACAATGACATCTATCGGATCTATCCTTCACAGGAAGTTTCTACAGAGCAAACCTTGCTTCATGCTGGGTGTAGTCCTAGTCCTCATATAAGTCTTCATCATATCCATGAGAAAGTCATCATGTAGGTACAACCCAAGACCATACATTACATTGCCACTCTAATCACTTGTGCCTCTTACCGTCATCTCATCGTATTCGGATCACCTCATCATCGCACATGGAGCACAATCTAGATGCATACTATATACCATCTGCGTTCTACCAACATAGGATCACACTAGGACTCATTACATCTCAACGAGGATCTGCGTTTACCACAATGCAAAAATATCCCTGGAGAAAATCAAGCGCATTATGTCTCTCCACGGTCAACTCGTTTTGTACCAACATAGGAGTACACCAGGACTCATTACGTCTCAATGATGACCTACTCTTCCACTATGCAAGAATCTCCTAGGCACGCATCAAATGCCTTGTGACCTCTCATCATCTCCAACATGAGAACACATAAGGATTGCCTATGTCCAAGGACAACATGTGTACCATGCCAAGACTCATTACGTCCAAGGAAAAACTCAAGGACTCATTACATCCGAGGATAACCTGGGTACCATGCTAGGAATGATTACATCCAATGATGACCTTTCAGAACTCATTACATCCAGGGATAACCTTTGTACTACGATGAGACTCATTACATCTGAGGACAACTTGACATGACAGGTTACGTCCTGGGACAACATGTGTACTACGCTAATACTGATTACATGTAGGGACATTGAACATGTATTCCTTCCCATGTGAGATATCGGTCTAGTGCATTTACGTCTTATGGTCTCTTACATCTAGGGACAACTTGTATTCCTTCCCATATGAGATCTCGTCCTAGTGCATTTGAGTCTTATGGTCTCTTACAATTAGGGACAACATGTATTCCTTCCCATGTGAGATCTCGTTCTAGTGGACCTGTGTCTCTTGGTCTCTTGTCATCTCTAGCATGGGAGCAACTCAAGACTGGTTACATCTGGGGATAACCTACGTTTACCACCATGCAAGATCTCCTCAATCCTCCATGGAGGGGATCCTTTCTTATGAGAGCTTTACAGTTCTTCTTAATCCCTTCCCCATATTGCGTTTGGTTGCGAGCAGGACAATGAAGGAAGTGGCTTAATCAAAGGTACTGGAATGGTAGGCTTCGGTCGAGGTCCTCTATCCTTCATCTCACAACTTAGCCCGTTGGTGGGTAATAATTTTTCATATTATCTCGTCTCTGTAAGTGATTCTCCTTCCAAAACCAACCCTTTGTTTATAGGGCAGACTGCTAATTTGAATGCCAGGACTATTAGTTCGACTCCTCTTCTTCGAAGCAGCTCATAGCCGAGCTTCTACTATATTTCGTTGGAGAGAATCAGCGTTGGCGGTCACTTATTGGATATCACTGCTGGTACTTTTGATGTTAAATACGATGGCATTCGTGGGCTTATCATAGATTCTGGAACGACTCTCACATATCTGGAACATGCTGCTTATGATGTTGTAAAGAGAGCCTTGATCTCATTGATTAAATTCCCGCACACCGATGGGTCCACATCGGATTGGACTTCTGGTATCTACAATAACAATCAGCTGGCTCTTCAACTCCAAACTTTCCACTTCTATGTAGAAAATTACGATTTGCATATAGAGAACTACATAGTCTCTGTTATCGAACAGTGGGATGTCCATATTCGGTAATATCAAATACTTTATGACAACGAAAGGAACGTGCTGTCTTTTGCGCCTACTGTTTGTGATACCTTGTAAGTTGTGGGCTCTTGTGCTTTTTGCTCACGCAAAATGGGTTTTCTCTTTCTATTTCTTCCTATTATTGTAATAGTTCGACAGTTGGAGAAAGCAACATTTGTGGTTTCTTTATTTATGTAAATAAAGAAGGAGGCTTTTGAGAAACTTTTTTTATTTCTTTGATATCGATGTGTCTATATTTCTGGAATACATATGAAAATTTTGATCATTTTAATTTGTATCTATTGGAAGGATTAAATATTTTGAGATTACAAAAGTGAATATATAGAACAAGTAATTAGAAAATCGTGGTTGAAGGACTCGAGCATAAAATAAATGACAGCACATTCCTCTACAACCGATTCATCCACATTCTCACATTGAAGCTACGACCAATTCCACAATCGAGTTGTTTAACTGGGGAACGAGTTTTGGTTGGTTTTTACTTGTTTTTGGTTATGAATCTTCAGGAATTTTTCAAAACGTACAAAAATATTGCTAGATTTTACAGAGTGTGGGTACTTGGGGTTTTTGTGTCATGTGATTTCATTTGTGTACTTAAAATCACCCAACAAACAACAAAAAAATACAAGATTTTGTGAGTTAAATTAACTGGATTCCAGCTAAAATTCACCGGAAAAATCAAAATCGCCCCCTAGTTATACAACTCCTTCCACAATTTATTTTTTCCCTTTGCACTAGATTTCCTCTTCCTCATTCTTTATATGTCCAGTAAACTTAAGAATATCATTTTTTAATTGGTTTATTTCATGTATATATATTAGTGGGTAGACTCACTCGGTTCACTTTGTGACAACTTGTAGCTTTTCCAGTTATTAGGATATGTTTTTATAGGGAAATATCTAAATGACATGTAGGAAGCGTGGCACCTTAATATACATGGTCCTGACGAAAATGCAACTATTAATAATGTTAATTATAAACTGTGTTGTTAACACCTAAAAATGTCTCACCATGCTCTTTTCTAGCCACATCACTTCACTCTTTATTTTTTACAAGAAAACCTTCACTAGCCTACAAAACCTAAGTTCAAAACCCATATTTGACTCAAAATTATTATTTTTCGTCGAAAATAGAGAAATATAGTTTAATTTCTTCATAAAAAGAAAAAAGGAAAACAGAAAAAAAAATGTTTAAAAATAAAATGAAAAAAGAAAAAAAACCATAACAAGCCACCCAAAACCATGACTCAATACTATGGTCTAACTAAAACCATGAGCACAAAACCTAAGAAAAAAGAGCCTCCTATACCCTACTATCACTTTCTCGGATTTTCACCGAATATTATTGAAACCCCCATGAATTTACTTCTCATTTCTCCAATTTCCTAATTTTAGCCACCCTTTGTGACGGTTGTGTGAGGAGAGCACCAGGAGCACCATCTACAAGGGCAATCTACAAATATTTGTATTCTTTTAAAAAAAATAAAAATAAACTCTTTCCCTAACACCTTTGTGTACGCGGAAGAATGGAAATGTTACTTTTGTTTATAAAATCACTGTGAATAATTTATATGAAGCTTTTCTATATTTTATTCATGAGTTGATTTAATCATTAATGTCATTCTGTTTGTGGGGTCTATGTTAAACACTCTTTTCTCTGCCTCTGTGTAGACTTGTTTCCTGGACTATGCAACTTTCTAATTATCCACCATTTTTATTATGGTCGGTTTTGCATGCATTAATATATTCTATGATTATCATGCATGTAACATTTGAATGTGTGGTTATGTTAAATTGCAAATGTTTCCATCGTGATTACAATATTAATCATATATTCATTTGTGATGTATATGTATTGTTTGACTAGCAGATCAATTGATCTGGTTATAAGTAGTCTGAATTGGTTACTTGATATTTATTAGTAATTGTTTTGATCTTGTCATTATTCATATGTTTGAAATACTTGTTTATATCGAAATTGATTGATTGTCATTTTTTTAATTAATATATTTGCCAAGATTAGAAAGGTTTAATTGAAAGATTTAAATTAGTATAGATTTAAATTGTTTTTTCAAATGTAATTTTTGTCTGAAATATTTATATTTCATAATAAAAATCTGATACATCTCATATGTATTAGATTTTATTTTAATAGGTATTATTCCAGTACATAAACTAAAGATAGTAAGTTTACATGGATATCCCAAAACTACTTTGGCTTTGCACACAGTTTTAAAGCCATGTGCAAGGAATCCTAAACAACCATGGAAGGGTTCTTAAACAACCCATAGTAAATTGCACTTAAGGAGTTTTGTTAATTTTTTTTACCAAATTTCAATTAAAAATAAAAATAAAAAAATAAACTACTCCTAAATTCTTTATAAAATTTCAAAAAAGTTATTATTTTAAACACTAATAAATACCTTAATTTCCAAAGATTGTTTTTCCATGAGCATTGTACCATCCATCTGTGAATCATAATGAAACAAAATTAAGATATGATAGTTGAATTCAAATTTTGGATATATATATGTATATATATATATATATATGGGTTGAAAAACACTTACATTTTTTGATGCTTCATTATTATGTCATATGATTTTCAACTTGATTATGATTTTACCTAAAAAGATTAGGTGTTTATATTCTATTTTTAACTTAATTTTAATTGTCCATTTTTAATTTTTTCATTAAAAAAAAATGAAGTTTCTATTCAAATTTGGCATTTTCCATTCCTAAGTCTATATACTCTTACTTTTCGCTTAATTTTAAGCAAAAACTATGTTATACATATCCAAATGCAAATGACTGTTTTTTAAATTCAAACGAGAAGTGTAATATATTGTAATTGTTGTACTTCAAAGCTGGAAAGCATATTAAAATTAAGTGGAAATGTTAAAAAAATGTACAGTAATTGTTTGGGGTAAAATGGAAAACGAAACTCTAGACTCACTGTAAATCTGAAGATATTATAACTCGATAAATAGATCCTACAATCTTAATATTTTGATCCACCTCTTAATTTGCATTTCAAATTATCTTTTATCCCTCATCGAGTCATATACCTAGACAATATGCACGTTGCAATAATTGCATTATTGTTATAGACATTGAGTCCATATTGATAACACACTCATTAAACTAAGAAAATCAACATACTAAATATAAAGAGAAAGATGAGTGAATGCATTGATATAAATATTGCATGGAAATCTCAAAGACCAAACCTTTTATCTGAATAAAGAATTTGATAGGAAAATAAGCATGGCCTTACAACCATTGAAACTTGAAACTGAACTTTGAACATTGGAGTTTTAGAAAAAAATGCAATTGCCCAGGATGAAATAGAGAATAATTGTAAGAGTTGATATGTATAGTTGAAAATAAGTTCAATTAAGGGAAATGACTCATTAGTAAAGATCCAAATCCTAGCACTCAAAGAGAGGTTTTGCACTCAAAGAGCTATTCAAGGAGAGGTTTGCACCTCGGGAGATTTGATCCCTCTCGGCGCTTGATAGAGCCTAGGATTTGGAACTACGCTAGTTTTAGAAAAGTGGACTAAGAATATAGAATTATTTTAGAAAAATGTGCATCAATAAACTTAATTGATATTATCTTCTTCTATGTATGATTTGGAATAGACACACACAATAAGATACAACTATTTTCCTCGGGGAAACCATAAAGAATAACAAGCACAACAAGATACATAAGATAGAGTAGACACACAAGACACAACTATTTTCCTCGGGGAAACCATAAAGGAGAAAACCCCACAAAATTCCTTAGAATAGTTCCGTCACTAAGACAATATCAGAAGATGGAAAAACCCAAGAATAAGAAGTCTTATGCATCTCTCTCTCTGTCTCCTCCTTGTTTTGCTCTCTTTCCTCATGCGAACTTGAGTGAGTGAGTGTGTGTATAAATGAGGGAGGGTGCCTCCCTATTTATACACATCAAGTGACTAACCTAATAACTTGAATGGGCCAAAATATTACCCTAGTATCGGATGACTTCACCTAGGGAGACTCAAAAATACATTTTATTATATTCAACTTGGGGACTATTGCCTCGACTTACAAGATACGGCTTAACTCAATGATCATACAATAATGACATCCCAAAAGGAGGGAAACACATATCCAATGGGGGTACAACAATATACATGGATAGTATACATCAGAATATCTTTCAAAGTTACAAATACAACAACACTCCCTCTTAACTAGGAAGGTATTCCTTTGCCATATTCATCAACACATTTGGTTCCATCATCATCGTTGGATAATCATTGCCACTGTTGTTGTAGTCCTCATATTGTCCATCATTGAACAATAACATATATTGGATCTATCCTTCATAGGAAGTTTCTACAAAGTGAACCTTGTTTCATGCTGGGTGTAGTCCTAGTCCTCATATAAGTCTTCATCATATCCATGAGAAAGTCATCACGTAGGTACAACCCAAGATCATACATTACATTGCCACTGCAATCACCTGTGCCTCCTACCATCATCTCATCGTATCCAGATCACGTCATCATCCCACATGGAGCAAAATACAGATGCATACTATATACCATCTATGTTATACCAACATAGGATCACAGCAAGACTCATTACATCTCAACGAGGATTTGCGTCTACCACTATGCGAAAATATCCCAAGAGAAAACCAAGCGCATTATGTCTCTCCATGGTCAACTCGCGTTGTACCAACATAGGAGCACACCAGGACTCATTACGTCTCAATGACGGCCTACTCTTCCACTATGCAAGAATATCCTAGGCACACATCAGATTCCTTATGACCTTCTATCATCTCCAACATGAGAACACATAAGGACTGCCTATGTCCAAGAACAACCTATGTACCACGACAAGACTCATTGCGTCCAAGGAAAAACTCAAGGACTCCTTACATCAAAGGATAACCTGTGTACCACGCCAGGAATGATTATATCCAAGGATGAAATTTCAGGACTCATTACATCCAGGGATAACCTCTGTACTACAACCAGACTCATTACATCTGAGGACAACCTGACATGACTGGTTACGTCCCGGGACAACATGTGTGTACTACTATAATACTGATTACATGTAGGGACATTGAACATGTATTCCTTCCCATGTGAGATCTCGTTCTAGTGCATTTGCGTCTTATGGTCTCTTACATCTAGGGACAACTTGTATTCCTTCCCATATGAGATCTCATTCTAGTGCATTTGCGTCTTATGGTCTCTTACATCTAGGGACAAAGTGTATTCCTTCCCATGTGACATCTTGTTCTAGTGGATCTGTGTCTTCAGGTCTCTTGTCATCTCTAGCATGGGAGTACCTTAGGACTGATTACATCTAGGGATAACCTATGTCTACCACCATATGAGAGCTCCTCACTCCTCCACAGAGGGGGATCCTTTCTTACGAGAGATTTACGGTTTCTTCTCAATCCCTTCCCCATATTGCGTTCGGTTGCGAGCAGGACAATGAAGGAAGTGGCTTGAGAAAAGGTACTGGAATGGTAGGCTTTGGTCGAGGTCCTCTATCCTTCATCTCACAACTTAGCCCATCAGTGGGTAATAAGTTTTCATACTATCTTGTCTCTATAAGTGATTCTTCTTCCAAAACTAGCCCTTTGTTTATAGGACAGACTGCTAATTTGAATGCCAGGACTGTCAGTTCGACTCTCCTCTTCTTTGAAGTAGCTCACAGCTGAGCTTCTACTACCTTTTGTTGGAGAGAATCAGCGTTGGTGGTCACTTATTGGATACGACTACTGGTACTTTTGATCTTAAATCCAATGGCACTGGCGGACTTATCATAGATTCTGGAACGACTCTCACATATCTGAAACATGCTGCTTGTGATGTTGTAAAGAGAGCCTTGATCTCGTCGATTAAATTCCCGTGCGTCGATGGGTCTCGCATTAGACTGGACCTCTGGTATCTGCAACAACAATCAACTAGCTCTTCAACTCCAAAATTTCCACTTCAAGGGAGCAAATTACGATTTGCATACAGAGAACTGCAGAGTCTCTGATAGCAGCGGCATATCCTGCCTTGCAATGTTACCAAACAGTGGGATGTCCATATTCGGTAATATTCAACAGCTTAGAACTACCAAATACTTTATGACAACGAAAGGGACGTGCTGTCTTTTGCACCTACTATTTGTGATACCTTGTAAGTTGTGGGCTTTGGTGCTTTTCGCTCACGCAAAATGGGTTTTCTCTTTCTCTTTCCTCCTATTATTGTAATAGTTCGACAGTTTCAGTTGGGCAAAATATTTCAAAAGAAAGCCTACTTTAAGAAAATATCTGAACCTGCAGATAAAGAAAAATGTTTCATCTATGGTAAAAAGGGTCTCTGGGCTAACAAATTCCCAAATAAAAATAAAAAGCCTAGACTTGCTGCCATGTTTTCAAAAGACCTGGAACTAGCCTGGTGGGATCTAGATTGGTGTGCAGTAGGAGACTACCCTGAAGGTGAAATCGCCTTCTTACTAGAAGAAGGAGATTCCTCTGATTCTGACCCTGCCTTAGATCAATTTTCTCCAAACTCATCCGACTCCTCTTCTTTCGATTTTGATGAAGAAGCAAATTTAGGAGATTGATCTGGTCCTCCTGATTTCAATTTTTATATGTTCTCTTTCAACCCGCCTAAGGTCTCCTCAGAATTTAGGATTGTTGAAATTGACAAAGAATTGTTTGAGACCCTAGTCTATCAATATATGAAAAGGAAAGATCTGAAAGATGAAAGAAGAAATATTTTAACAAGAAGAAAAGCAAAAGAAAAAGTTTCTAAAGAAAAAGAGAGATCTATCTCTCTAGAAATTAGCAAGAATCCAGCATTCTACCAGCCTGCTGATTCATACAAGGGCTATCCTAATCATCATGAGGATAGACAAAAGTTTAGAAAAGATAAAGAAAATCTGCTAAGACTACAAATCAAAGATAAGCAGTATTCCCTAAAGAAGCTGGTAAAAGAAATAGAGGAATTGAAAAGAATGCTTGAAATAACAACAAGAGAAAGAGACCAGCTCTCTGATGAAGAACTGTGTAGAGCCTATGCCGGAGCATTACAGTCACCAAAAGCTGTTGAAAGTCCAAAACATTCTCAACACACTAGTGATTCAGGAACAAAAGACTGTCATAATGATGAACCATCACTAGGATCCCTAGGACTATTCACTGGTCCTAAATATTTCATTAAAATAAAGTTTTGTCCATGTGAATTCAAATCTTATGAGCTTGATTGTTTGATATATTTAGGTTTCCTAATGAATTTGGAAAAAGGAAATGCTATACCATCTTTTTACAGGGAAAAAACAAATGAACATGGTGTAGCCATTGAAGGAACTCCTGTACAGCTCAAAGGACGAGTCCCAGATTTTCCAATAAGCATCAATGGAATAAAATAAGTTCTGCATCTTAATAGACTAGATGACCTAAAAGAAGATTGCATCATAGGATCACCCTTCTTGCATAAAGTTAGCCCCATTATAGTTGATGAGCCCAATATGATTTTTTCTTGTACAATAAATGGCAGAAGAGTTTCCACCCCTGTATACTATTCTACTTCTTACAAATGTAAGAATCTTGTTCCCCAATCCAACCCCACTCTTAGTCTTGCAGAACTGTTCAAAATGGAAAGATGCATCTCCTATGCAGAAATGCACAAAGAATCTGTCCTCTCTGAAATTTCCTCTAAACTAGAGAAGGATTGCACCTCAGAGTCATCCAATGCATTTTGGACCAGGAAAAAATACTTTGTTTCGTTACCTTTTAACGCCCTAGAAAAACCAAAAGCTCAAAAACCCTCTATTGCCCTTATGTCCCCCTCAGAAAGAGAATTATGTGCAGATGAAATCAAAGAACTCTTGGACAAAGGCCTTATAGAACCTTCTAAGAGCCCTTGGGCATGTCAAGCATTTGTTGTCAATAAACACTCTGAGATAAAAATAGGAAAACCCAGACTGGTTGTGAATTTTAAACCCTTGAACAAGATCCTTGAACCAGTCCATTACCCTCTTCCTGATAAATCTAGTTTGTTGCAAAGAATAGCAAGATGCACCGTTTTTAGCAAGTTTGACCTAAAGTCTGGTTTTTACCATATTGGAATTGAAGCAAAAGATAGGTACAGAACTGCCTATGTTGTTCCTCATGGGTAGTATCAATGGAAGGTTCTTCCATTTGGCATTAACAATGCACCATCAGAATTATAGAAAAGAATGGAAGATATCTTGAGAGAAAAGAAATGGGCATTAGTGTACATAGATGATATTCTTATTTGTTCCAACAATTTGCAGGAACATTTGAAACATCTTCAAGAATTTTATTCTTTGGTTTTCAAACATGGATTGGTTTTGTCAAAATCCAAAATGGAAATTGGAAAAAAGGACATTGAATTTTTAGGATAGAAAATAAGTAAAGGACAAAGTGATCCTTCAATAACATGTCCTTAAGGTTTTTGCTAACTTTCCTGATCATATCTTAGAAAAGGTTCAATTGCAGAGATTCTTGGGAAGCCTAAATTATATCAGGCCATTCTACAAAGGACAGGCATATGACATTCATCTGCTGTAGCAACAACTAAAGAAAAATCCCCCAAGATGGAATAAAGATATGACAGATGCAGTAAAGAAAATCAAAGAAAGAGTAAAATAGCTTCCTCCACTCTCACCACCACAAGGCTCAGGTCAAATGGTGATCGAAACAGACGCCTCCAATAAAGCTTAGGGAGGTATTGTCATAGAAAAACATGGTGATCAAGAAGAAATCTGCGGCTATGCTTCAGGAGCATTAAAAAATGCAGAAATCAATTATCCATCAAGTCACACGGAAATCCTTGTAATCAAAAAGAATGTAAACCATTTCAAGCTTTATCTAAAACCTATCAAGTTCATTATTAGAATAGATCTGAAAATAATGCCTGGTATATTCAAGAATGAAAATCTTATGGCAGAAAATAGTTCTAGGATTCTAAAATGGTTTCTTTGGTTGCAAAATTTTGATTTTGAAATTGTATATAAACCAGGATATTTGAATTGTTTTACTGATATGCTAACTAGAGAAGAATTACAGGAGAAACCTATCCTTAACATGTTTGGCTATGGATCATCCAACTCGTCAAACAAACAATCTAAGCTTCGAATCTTCAATGATCCCTTGTCAGAGGAAGAAAGAGAAGATTTTTTGAATTGCGCCAGCAAAAAGGAAGCATATAAGTATGTTGCCCTCTCCTTGATCCAACAAATAAATGCCTCTCCTCTGAAAATACAAATATTGGAAAGATGGGAAAAACAAGCCTTTAAAGGCTTAGAAAATGCCATGCACCAGCTTCAGCAGCTTAATCACGTTTGTGTTGATACAGCTTATACAGATGGATGGGAATTGCATTATGTGGATATCAGTCTAGGATTTTTAACATGGAATAGTTATAACCTCATATTGCAGTTCTGCAGAGAATAGGGAGAAATAATAATTTGTGGAGATCCTTCTACGCTGGTGCAACAATAATGGTCTAGATGGACAGAAGTTTTCCTTGATAAATTCTGTCCAAGAAAAGATTGGGTTCAACGACAGGCAAATTTCATCCTACACCTTCAAGCAGACATGATTGTAGAACACCACAATCATATGTGGTTTAAATTTAAACTACAACATCTTGGAGGAGCTTACTCTCCTCTTGAACCCCGTATTTTCACCCAGCAGAAATTTAGAAGAATGGACAAAATGGCCACCTCTTAGATCATAAAATTCATACAAGAAGAAATCCTTTAAACCTTAAAGTTGAAGCCATTTTTCAAGGAGAATTCTGTTGTATTCCTAATGAAGTCATGATCGGATCTGATGTGGAACAGTGTTTCTCAAATTGCTTATTTCTGGATACCAAATTTGGTTTAGATAATGACTCTGACTCTGATATATTCGTTGGTTGTACATGTGGGGAAAACCCATGTATTTGTAATCATGACAATGAATAATGGAAAGTGTCGTTGGGCACTAACAGTAGCTCCACTTTGTAAAAAGTCCAGTCTAGTTGTCAGTCCGTAAATTCTTTCACATGGCTTGGGTGACTTACCGAACAAAAGGTGCGATTTGATCCACTTCCATGATATCCGAACCAAGTATTTTTACCGATAGGTGTAAGTT
Organism: Pseudotsuga menziesii; assembly: GCA_001517045.1. Classification (NCBI taxonomy): domain Eukaryota; kingdom Viridiplantae; phylum Streptophyta; class Pinopsida; order Pinales; family Pinaceae; genus Pseudotsuga; species Pseudotsuga menziesii. The sequence goes on from LPNX010462835.1 coordinate 368,199, forward strand.
TCGGACCACTGGTTTACTTACTAAATATGTATAAATAAGTTTCTCCTCCCCTCATTTGGGCTCCGAGTGTTTTTTAGTCTAGAAATATTTCTACATTTTCTCTGTGTGTCGAGCACTATATATGCTCTCCCTCTGCGCCTCAAGGGATCAGCTAGGATCAAAAGAAATGATCTCACTTGTAATGAGTCTATAAAACCAGTAGCGTATGCTCTCCCTCTGCACTTAGTGTGATCAGCTGGGATCAGAAACTCTGGTTAGTGTAAGTTTGCGCTTGTGATGATCTTTTCCCTACAAAGACGAACAAGTTTTTGAGTTTATATTAAGAAGCTACATTTTATGAAGTCTTTCTCTCTCATCAGTTGTGTTCACGTTCGATCTTGGCGTCCTTTTGGTATCAGAGCCAACACGACATTTGTATCATCTACTTCTTCTTGTAAGTTTCAGAAGCTCTTATAATCAAATTCCAGTATGATATTTGAGAAATCTTTCTATGTCTAAAACAATATGGGAACAGAGTTCATTTATTTCTGTAAAAGTATCCATGTGGAATAGTTGTGATATTTGAGTCCATTTCAAATTTTTGTGGTTATAGTCTTAGTAACAGACACTATAAATCCACTAGTGTTGTCTTTTGGGAGACCTGTAGGATATCCTTAAGCCCCAAACTATTCCTTTATTGCCCAATTCCGGTAAGTGTTCCATCGATCCTTCAATGGAATCTGTAGGGCTTACATCCCTAGACTACCAATCTATAGATCAAACTACTGTTTCTTTGACTGAAAGAAAATCTTCCTTTCAGACTTCTGGAGCTTCATCATCCATAATAACCATCGATGATACAATACCTTCCCCTGACTGGAAATTGCCTGAGATATTACCTTCTAAGGTTTATAAAATGAAATGGTGGCATTATAAATCCTGTACACAAATTAAAATCAGTTCTTTGGACATCACCTTCACTGACCAGGAAGAGCCCATTCACATTAATTTAATTGACAAAGACCAAATTGACTGGGCAAAAACAAAAGGTTACAAATATGCGCATCTAGGCACTGTCAAATTAGGACTTGGTCCATTAGTACGACCCTATATGAATGTTTCTTCCTTGTGTTATGTTTTGGATACCCACCACTTAGATTTTGTTAATTCTTTAATTGGAGGTTTTGAAGGCCCCTTGCACAATGGCCCATTTTTTGGTACTATCTTTCCTAAGTATTCTGTCAGCCTTGATGACCCCTACATCTATGATTTACTCAAGGCCTATATTCGTCCCTTAGGATTTAAAATGGACACTGGCTCTAAAATCATCCAGTTTAAATCATTGGTTGTAATCCTCTTTGGAAATGATTCCCTTCTACCTCTTACCCCTAAAGTCCATGAAAGCTCACACCTACTAAGTATGGTAGAAACTGATAAGTCAAAAAATTCTACACCTATCACATTTGACTGGACTAGAATCAATTACCCAAAGCAATGGGAGATAAGATACAGAGAATTGAGAGACTTTGAAAAAACTAAAAACCAACAACTCTCTATTCCTAAAACCCTTGTCTTTGACATATTTTCAAACTCTTTTAAATTGCCTGAAGGGTTTCCTTCTCCCCAATTTACTCCACCTCTTGTAAGATCTTCCTCTGTGAATAATAGTTCTGAAAAATTAGCCTTGTTTGAACCCTGTTCTTCTTCCCGCCTTTCCTTTTCAGGTGTTCCTAACAATGAGCACAAAGGTCATCATGCAAATTGCCTTTCCTGTAGAAAAGCACTTGGGAGAGTAAAAATAAAAAACAAAGGAGTAAGCTTGTACATGATGTATCTCCCTAGAAGTAGCCTTGGTTTTACCTCCACAAACTTACATGGGTGAAACCTCATTCCATCCAAAAAGAAATCTTCCTGATACTCCATTTCGACAGTTTTCCCATGATGGTCTTTCTAAAAGAGAGTTCATGCCACATAGATCATCAAATCCACATGAAAGTGTCTCTGATGAAATAAAGTTGCTTAATTACAGCAACTATCAGCAACAACTGACTGGACAAAACATCGATGGCATAGCCTTTGATATTTTAATTCTTAGACAAAAAGCTCAAACAGAAAAAGATCATATTTCCTTGCTCGAAGCTAAAATTGATCACTTGCTTGCAAGACAAGAAGAAGTAAAAGCTACTATCATCTTATCCAGCGAAAAATTAGAAAAAAGGCTAGATGTCCTAGGAAAAATGATGGCCAGAACACAAAATGTAAATAGTAAAAAGAGCCCTGTAAGCCAAACTGCATTAGAGCTTGCAGCTAAAGGCCATAAAGTCAAACATGAAAGAAGATACTATTTTGGAATTATGAGTATCCAAGAAGATGACCAAAGGCCATAATTCCTTTTTGGTTAAGAAGTAGAAGAGCTACATGAGTTAAGAAATATGGTCTCCCAGTTCAAACAAATGCCAAATTCCCTCCCAGATAAATATTTATCGGCATTCAGAATCCCAAAAAGAGAAAATATTGGATCCTCAAATCCATACGACCAAAGTCATACTAATCCTTAGATAACAAGTCCTCCCCCTCCTTTTGATACTGAAATGTCATATCTTCCTAACACTTCTCCTTCGTCAGTACCTCGTTCCCTTACTTCCGGGATAAATGGGATGAATAATTTAATCTCCCAAATGCCTGATCAACCTGTGTTGAACATACAATGTCAATCCCACGCCCAAATTATATCCACCATCTAGCTTCTATCAAATTGGGTCTTGTACAAAAGAACACAGGACAATACAATAACTAGCCAACAACTAGCACTTCAGCTGGTTGCTGGATTTTCAGGGCTAGCCTCAGAATGGTGTCACTAGATTCCCCAAGAATCCAGAGAAGAAATGTTGAATGCAGAAGACGCGGACCAACAAATTCTTACTTCCCTTGGTAAAGAATTCTATGGTCCCGATGAAAATGAAGATTATGAACATCTTGCATCTTTATTTATGTTAGCCAGAATCTGTGACCTAAATAAGAGTGAAGAATATTTTTGCTATATGCAAAAAATGTTGATTTCTTATGGCAATGCTGATAAGCCCGCATATCTGAAACATTACTTGAGAAGCTTTCCTGGCCATGTTCCTGATGCTGTTGAACAACACCTTAAAGATAAAAACATCCCTCTGTCAGGTCTTTCCCTTGCCCAATTGCATGGATTCATCATGGAAAGTTGGCAAGAGGACAAAGCTAGCATTTGTGGTTTCTTTATTTATGTAAATAAAGAAGGAGGCTTTTGAGAACCATTTTTTATTTCTTTGATGTCGATGTGTCTATATTTCTGGAATACATATGAAAATTTTGATCATTTTAATTTGGATCTATTGGAGGGATTAAATATTTAAGATTACAAAAGTGAATCTAAGGATTAAATATTTAAGATTACAAAAGTGAATATATCGAACAAGTAATTAGAAAATCATGGTCAAAGGACTCGAGCATCAAATAAATGGCATCGCATTCGTCTACAGCCGAGTCATCCATGTTCTCACATTGAAGTTGTGAGCAATTCCATAATCGAGTTGTTTAACTAGGAAACGATTTTTAGTTGGTTTTTACTCATTTTTGGTTATGAATCTTCAGGAATTTTTCAAAATGTACAAAAATATTGCTAGATCTTACAGAGTGTGGGTACTTGGGGTTTTTGTGTCATGTGATTTCATTTGTGTACTTAAAATCGCCCAACAAACAACAACAAAAATACAACCCCCTAGATATACAATTTCTTCCACAATTTATTCTTTCCCTTTGCATGAGATTTCCTCTTCCTCATTCTTTATATGTCCAGTAAACTGAAGAATATCATTTTTTAATTGGTTTATTTCATGTATATATATTAGTGGGTAGACTCACTCGGTTCATGTGGTGACAACTTGTAGCTTTTCTAGTTATTAGGATATTTTATTTTATAGGGAAATATCTAAACGACATGTAGGAAGCATGGCACTTTAATATACATGGTCCTCATGAAAATGCAACGATTAATAATGTTAATTATAAATAGTGTTGTTAACACCTAAAAATGTCCCACCATGCTCTTTTCTAGCCATATCACTTCAGTCTTTATTTTTTACAAGAAAACCTTCACTAGCCTACAAAACCTAAGTTCAAAACCCATATTTGACTCAAAATTATTAATTTTCGTCAAAAATAGAAAAATATAGTTTAATTTCTTAGTAAAAAAAGAAAAAAAATGTTTAAAAAAATGAAAAAAAAACCATAACAAACCACCCAAAACCATGATTCAATACTATGGGCTAGCTAAAACCATGGACAGAAAACCTAGGAAAAAAAGGCTCCTAAACCCTACTATCACTCTCTCCGATTTTCACCAAATATTATTGAAACCCCCTTAGTTTTCTTCTGATTTCTCCCATTTCCTAATTTTAGCGATCCTTTGTGACGGTTGTGTGAGGAGAGCACCCGGAGCACCATCTACAAGGCCAATCTACAACCATTTGTATTCTATTTAAAAAAATAAAAATAAACTCTTTTCCTAACCCCTTTGTGTGTAAGCGGAAGAATGGAAATGTTAATTTTGTTTATCATTTTGTTTACTTATGTTTCTTGTTTTGTTTACTTATATTTAACATTACATTTACATACCATTTCCAATGAATTACTAAGGCTCCCCAAGTTTTAGTAATTCCTTTCATTGTTTGTTTTGGTTTGTATGAGGAAGTGAACTTTTTATAACTTCATTATATTGTAATATGTTATGAATAAATTAGATGTATATTTTCCACTTTTATTTGACTTTAGATACTTCAACTTGTAGTAAATCTTTCTCTAGCATTGATTTTAAATTTTCAAAATTTTTTTTGGAAAGAAATTAGACTCAAACAGAAACTAGAAAGAAACTTATATATAGATGTAGTTATTCATCCATTAATTGGAATTAGTTGTATTCTTTAATGTTAATGATGAGGGAAGTAATTCCAGGAAGAAGTACTTTTAACAACCCAATCTAATTGGGTGGGATGTGTCACATGCATTACATTTGTAACATATGTTGGCTCTAAAAATTAATTAATATACAAGAAAACTATGTATAATATATGCTCACAATAAAAAAATATAATTCAAATGGAGAAAACATAAATACATTAATTAAATAAACCCTTATTAAATTATAAATTCTACTATGAATAATATTATAATGTCATCCACATATGGAGGTCCATTATAATACATTTAAAAATTAAAAGTAAAGTAATAATAATAATCCTTTGAAACCCTTTTGATGTGAAAAGCTTGAGGAAATGCTTAGTAATTAAATGTGCCCACGCATACACATATATATTCTCTTTATATTTAATTTTTAAGATGGAAATATTGATTTTTGTTGTGGTCATTTCTCCTTGTTAAGTAAATTTGACTAGGCCATGGTTATTTGGGCATTGCTTGTGAAGAAGCATATTTAAAGGTTTCCACCAGAAACATCCTTTTTCATTATGTGTATGTTTTGTTTAACAGTTATATGTTTTCTTTGTTTATTATATTTATATAAACTTTTATTTTTGTATTATATGAGGAAAGATATGAAAATTCAATGTTTGAAAACATCGTTACACTTAAGTTTTCTTAAAAAAAATTATATTACATAGTAATGCTAAAATATCACCATAAAAATGTTACACTTAAATTTTCTTAGAAAAAATTATATTACATAGCAATGCTAAAAATAACAACATAAAAATATATTGTATTGTAATAATAAATTGCATTGAAAAATCATAATGTTGTATTTTAAAGGAAGTTCAAGTTAAATCTTTAGCCATATTACAATAGTGAGTATCATACCTTTCATGGAAAGTTCAATCTTTCAATCTCCACTATCCTCGATTAGAGTAGTTATTATTTCTATTCTAATGGAAGTTCTTATCTCCACTTTTATTTTTTATATTTCACTGCCCTGCAACGCATCTGTTATGAAAATTCTAATACCTACATGTCAATGGTGGGTGGACTTTGTAACAGATTATGGAAATGGATTCCAAGTAAACCATAACTTGCGAGTTAAAAACATTGAAAGAATTATATAAACCACCACCTACAACATATTAGAGATAAGATGAATGGGATTTCCACAAATTGTGAAAATGATTTCGATAAAAGAAGGAAACCAAAGTCATTATTTAATTTGTCCATTTCTTCATATATCCAACTCAGAGACAAAGGTGTTTTTAGTGCAATTGTATGGAGACAAAGACTTTGACGAGGTTCCTTGGCATCAATCGAGAGACACTTTCCAATGCAATTCAAAGTAATGGTTACTCTTACATCTCTGTTTTTTGTTATCAACTTATTCTGGATATTGTATTTACTTTGTTTTTCGATTTGAAAAAGAAGAAAAAGAGATAGAAATTAATACTCAGAAATTTTAAAATGATATAATTAAATGACATAATTAAAAGTAAAAAAAAATTGATAAAAGGTGTTTAATTTTACTTACAAAATTAAATATAGAAAGAATTTTTGTATTTCTATTCTACTCTGATTCAATTTTATTTACAAAATTGAATGTGAAAAAAATCTTTGGATTTCTATTTCTACTTTGATTCTATTCTCCTTCTACTTTGATCCTATTCTTATGGAGACAGACTTATTTTACTTTGATCCTATTCGTATAGAGACAAAGACTTTGAAGAGGTTAGAGACTTTCCAATGCAATAATAATGAGAATGAGACAAAGTGTTTGGCAAGATTTCCTTGCAAGTTTCGACAAATAATGAAAGAAGGTGCAAGAAGGTGCAAAAGTATAAGACAAAGTGTTTGACAAGGTTTCCTGGCAAGTTTCCACAAATAATGAAAGAGAGACACTTTCCAATGCAAAAGTATAGAGACAGAGACTTTGATATTTCTCTTTGCAACCACTCAAATCTAGTCA
>LPNX010462835.1:378531-391231 GCA_001517045.1 Pseudotsuga menziesii
CTAATATTATCAACACTTTTCCTTGGATTCCAGATCATCACAATCTATGAAGATGTGGTTGTTAGAGAATAGTCTTATGAGACTTAGAATTTAGAAGGTAGACAGGGAAGAGCATGAAGGCTCTCTTCGCACAAAGGAATGGTACAAACCAATTCGATTATCAAGTGAGAATTGATTACAATATATAGGTGTAGATAGTCACAACAAACCAAATCATAGATCCAAGAAAGGTGGATCTGAAACCTCTACATGGTAATCATAGAAAGTACACATCAACCCAATAACTAGATACCTGCCCATTTCTACATTATTGCAACATACCCCCTTATTGTAGAAATGGATTTTCTACAACACGTGATTTCTACCCAAGGATCTTAAAGTGAATCTTGCCAATAGGTTTGGTAAATATGTCAGCGACATTATCACTTGTGTTACAATAAATAAGTTCAATTTCCTTAGACTCAGTCTTTTCTTTGATAAAATGATGTTGCAGTTCAATGTGTTTTGTCCTTGCATGATAAACTAGATTGTGTGCTAGTTTGAATGCACTTTGATTGTCACAATGTACTTTTGTGGGTTCTGTTTGTTTTTCTTCAATATCTTCAAGAATCCTCCTCAACTAGACAGCTTCACATATTGCACTAGACACGGATTTGTATATGCTTCTGTGGATGATAGAGAAATAGTTCGTTGTTTCTGAACTATTGAGTTTAATTTGACATATTCATCATTGTTAGTCAGACTATGCCCTTGTTCTGTTTTGTTACTTGTATTTGTATGTTCATGGAACACCACATCTCTACTAGCAATTAATTTATGAGTGCTAGGGTGAAACAACTTATAGGATTTGTGATCATTGCAATACCCAACAAAGACACATGCAAGTGATTTAGCATCTAGTTTCCTCCTATCATCTTTAGGTATGTGGGAAAATTCTTTACAACCAAAGACTCGTAGATGCTTAACTTGTGGTTTATATCCATTGAAAACCTCAAATGGTGTTTGAAATTCTAATTTCTTTATCAGACTAATATTTTTCAAATATACAACAGTATTCATAGCTTCTTCCCCAAAACCATTCGAAATATGCTTACCTTGGAGCATGTTGTGTGCACATTCAACTAATGTTATGTTCTTTCACTCTGCTATCCCATTTTGTTGATGAGTGTGCGATACTGTAAACTGTTGTTGGATACCATTCTCCTTACAATATTTCTTGAAAGCTCCAGACACATATTCACCACCATTGTCGAATCTGAGGATTTTAATGCATTTTTTTGTTTGCTTTTCCGATCATGGTTATGAACTCCTTGAAGTATTCAAATGCATCTCCTTTCCTCCTTATGAAGTACACCCATGTGTATCTATATCTATCATCAATAAATTTCATAAAATATGATGCACCTCCTAAATATCTAGTTTGCATAGGTCCACATAGGTATGTATGAATTAGTTCAAGCATACCAGTTTGTCGTTTTGTTGATGATAATGTAGAAATTATAGGTAGGTATCTAGTTATTGGGTTGATGTGTAATTTCTATGATTAGCATGTAGAGGTTTTAGATCCAGATTTATTGGATGTATGATTTGGTTTGTTGTGACTATCTACACCTATATATTGTAATCAGTTCTCACTTGATAATCGAATTGGTTTGTACCATTCCTTTATGTGAGCGAGACTTCGTGCTCTGCCCTATGTGATTGTACCAGACTCTCGTGAGGTTTCACTTACTATAATTTAACATATTATGATAGAATAGTGGTGAAACTTGTATATCCTAGGTTATGATCAGAAATAATAAGGCCTACGGGTGGACAATAATCCAGTATAGTCAGATAATCAAATTATAATATTATTCGAACTTGCAAATGACCAACCTAAAGCGATGGATTCTTAATGAATCGATAGGTTTCATGGTGACCAGATGAGATATTTCAACTTTCATAGTGACATGATATTTAGAGACATGAATAGTTTTCTATGGATCACATAGGAAATTGGGATTCTTTTGTTTTATTAGTTATTCTTGTCAGCTCTTTCTTTCTGATCTTCTTGGAAGACTCCACAGTGAAAGAGGAGCTTGCAAGTCCCTTTTCCTTTATGAGGGCCATGACCAAACTAGTCATTTGTAGGATTTAAAAGAGCTTTTGAATACATGTAGTTCACTAGTTATCATTTTACTGGCTAGGGGATTGCAGCTTGGGGAAAGAATATCCATAGATAAGCATCTAAATACCCTTTTACAAAGGCTACTGGTCCCAATTATGGTTTTTGTTTACCATGCGGCTGAGGTTCCTAGGGATACTACATACTTAGGCGCCTCTCTCACTGCAAATAAAACTAGAATGTCACGAAACCATAGCCAGCTATGTCAAAAATCATGGTGCATTCTTATTAGATAGAGGGACGACGAAGTTGGGTACTATTCCCAGAAACAGGACCTTAGAGAAAAAACTCCTATGGTGTAATTAAGGCTATGGTGCTTAGATTCACATTTCCCGTAAACTCTTGAACATCAAATAAATAAATAAAAGATTTATGGTTATTGCTTAGATAATGCTAAGATGTCTCCAATGACCAGTAAGTAAGGTATTAACTAGAAGATGGTTTTCTAAATTAGTAGAGTCGCCAAAATACAAGAATGGGTATTGATATAGCAGATAGGAGAACATAGGGATGAGGTAACTTGCATTATCATCAAACCGATACTCATGCAAGGGATAGCTGGTGCGACACTGCTCCTGACCTGGCTTGGCACTTTGGTGTTGAACCACGGTGGCTACGATAGTATGTTGCTTCTGTATTGGTCTTCCTGCACCCTCTTTTCCTGTGTGTTTTATTGTTTTTTTATGTTATTTTCCTTTCTTTGGTCATGGTTCTCCCTTATGCGATGTGTTTTTTTAACTGGGCTTCCTCTTATACATGGAGTCTGCCCCCCTCATGGGGGGCTTAGCACCAACCATGTTCTTTAAAAAAGTGGGGACTGCCTTTTCTCTTGTGTTTTCTTTTCTCAATTTCTAAGATTGGTTTTTTAGGGTTTATGTTCTTGTTGAAAGGAACATTTTATCACTATTAACCCTTTCTTGTTGGCTACTACATTCATTTGGAAGTACTACTGAGACTTGACCCTTGCTAACCCTTTTTGTCACATGCATTTTACTCTATGGCAGACTACTAGATAGCGGTGAAGTAGTTATCCTGTTGTGGCTTGCTCTGGTATTTCCTTCATAGGGTGAGTTCTCCCTGTTTCTAGTCTTCGTTGGTCGTTGACCTCGGTAAGGCTTTTTGTTCTGTTTTTTCTACGTCGGCCAAGGAGTATACCTGTCATTTCTCCCCCTCTTTTTGCGTCCTTTTGTCTCTTTGTTTGGTTTTTTGATGTGAAGTGTTCTTGTCTTCACGGGGAATGGGGACTATGTTTTATAATATTTCCTGTTGACGGTTACATTTGGTGGGTATTTTTTTATTGTATTGTTTCTTTTTCCTTTTACTTGGGCTGTTTTCCTTTACCCTGGGGTTTTCCCTTCTTTCTAGATGGTTTTTCCTTAGGGTTTCTCTTGAAATTCCTGAGTGTCATGGAAACCTCGCCAGTCAGCGCACCACCTTTCCTAGGAGGGGCACATGTGCTTCATTGTATGGAAAATCCTGCTCTTTTCATGCTCGACGACATTCCAAGGAATTCAGGGCTCTAGCGTCAAAATGCAGTTATGTACTGGGTAAAGACGTTTACATGGAGAAGGTGGAGTCGCTCTACTATAGAGCTCTGGTGCAGAGGTTGGAGTACTGCTCCTTGAAAAAAAAGAGTGGGTGGAGTGGGCCTCTTTGCATTGGAAGACACTCCTCAACTAGTTTCTTACTATTAGTTTGTTGGAAAACCACTGGTTGGTGTTCATGTTTCTGGAGGACAAAGACGCCACCCTTATTCTCAAATTTTTATGGACCATTCAAAAAGGGTCACTGGTTCTTAGCAGGTGGCATACCAGCTTCAAACCACTTCATGAATGAGTGGTGAAGAGGCACCTTTGGGTCCTTCTCCTAGCACTTTCATTTCCCCTATGGAACAAAGTTTTTTTGGCTGGAGTTGCAAATTCACTGGGTCATTTTGTTGCCGTTGAGGAAGATTTTATGCAGTGTTTTGATAAAACATTGGAAAAGGTGTTGGTTGAGATGGATGTATCATGAGGTATTTTTGCTAAGATTGAGTTGGAATACAGAAATTTCAAGATTAATCAATCACTCGACTACCTTAAAGTTTCTTTTCGTTGCAACTTCTATTGTGAAGTTGGGCACTTACGGCGTACCTACTCCTCTCTCTTGCATGGAACTGTGTGCACTGAAAGTATGGTTTCTCGACGCCTCTTCCTTGTTCCCCTTTAGCTGGCTTTGGTCCCTCCACGTCTCTAAATATTATGTATAATTCAAGATCTCCCACTCTTTACAAAGACTGGACAAAAGGGGAACTTCTTTTTATACAAGATGTGGAGAATCACACCTCTGCAACAAAAATTTCCAATGTTGTTATTGAAGGATATGGAGTGGTACCACCGATTGATTGGAGTGATGTTGATGTTCTATATCCTCTGTATGGTATGAACCATCCTGCTTTGGAGCTAACTCTAGGTGCTTTCATCTAGTCGTCCCTTCCTTCCTTACAGGATTTAGTGACCCCCCTCTTTAGTGAGGAGGACTTTCCTCCGCTTGCTAACTCTTCATCTCCACCTGTTCAAACCAACCCTCTTTCTAGAAGTCTAAGGAACTCCCCTTCCTTTTCTGATCCTTCACTGTTAAAAACTCTCTCGATTTTCTAGGAGAAATACCCTATGTCACCTTCTACCCTTCCTTTGGAGTTGATAAGGTTTGAAAATGTAACCATTCACAAATCCAAGAAAAAAAATACTTCGTTTCCTATCACGGTTGAAAGGTCCTTTGGCCCTTACACCCCTTTACCAGTAAGGTTTAAAAACACAGCTATGGATTCTTCATCCTCCTCTCACATTGTGTCTCCTCCTCGGGTACTTATAGCAGCATCACCCTCGAGATCTGGTTCCTTATGAAGATTCTCTCTCTTAACCTTCGGGGCTTTGGAGGGCTTGCCAAGAAAAACTCCCTCTTGTTCCTTATCTCTAATATTACCCCGGATATGATTCTTCTACAAGAAACGATGTGTGAACACTTCCCAGTGATCCTATCCTTTTTGAAACTCCTTTTTGGTTGGGAATTTTGTGCAACATACTTGAAGGGCCTCTCGGGTGGTCTGTTATTGGATGGACCCCTCTATTGGCTCATTGGAAAGCCTTTGAAACTTGTACTAGTTTACTGGTTAAGGTCACTTTTAGGGGATCACCAAGAGATTTCTCCCTTCTAAACTGCTATGGGACCTATGTAAAGAGAGAATCCTTTTGGCATAATGCAATGATTGGTGGCATTTTTTACCTACCTACTTTGATTTTTGCTGGTGACTTAAATTTCACTCTCAATGATGTATATATTTGGGATTTTAAAGCCTGTTTGGACCCCCTGGATCCTTTTTTCTCGCAGTTGCTAGATGTCAATAAGATGGTAGATCTATCCCCTCCCTGCTTAGGTCCTACCTGGAGGAATGGTCGGGCGAATAAGGATGGCATAAGCAAAAGACTGGACAGGTTCTTAGTGCTAGAATCACTTTTACCTCACCTGCATAGGTATAGAACTTGGTCTCACCCTTCTATTATCTTAGACCACTATACGATCTATTTGGAATGGATACTTTATCCTCCTCGCACATCTACCCTTTCAAATTTAATAGGTCCTGACTTCTTGAAGAGAACCTCTCTCCGTTTGTGGAGTCAAATTGGCTTTCTAAGCTCCCTACTACGGATGCTGATGGCACGACTAGTTTGGTTTACAAACTTAAAAGACTTAAAGGGGATTTAAAGGTATGTGAGAGGAATCAAAAAAATATTAGAACTAGTCTTCTATTTGCTATTGATAGTGAAATCCTCTCCCTCTTAACTATCTGTCCCTCTAGAATTTTCTCAAAATAAAAGTCTGAAAACCGCCCCGCACTCAAATCCCAAATAGAGAAGATGCTTGTACATGAGGGGCTAACCTAGAAGTTGAAGAGCGAAGTAAATTGGATTGAACTGGGGGATGCAAACACTAAATTATTCCACAACTTTACGTCATCTCGTAGAAATTTCAATGCAATTTGGGCTCTCCAAAATTAAAATGGAATGTTGTTGAATGAGGAAAGACAGATAAAGTCTCTGGGAGAAAAACAATTCTCTAAAATGTTTAAAGATGATGGGGGAATAATATTGGGGATCAGTTGAAGGCTATCAATATTTTTCCCTCTTTCACTTCCAAAGAGGAGGCAAGTGTCTTCACCAGAGAGGTCTCTCTTGCAGAAGTTGAAGGAGCACTTAAAGGTTTTAAAAGGGAAAAGAGTCTCGGTCCTGATGGTTGGCCCGTTGAATTTTTTATCTGGTGCTTTGAATTAGTGGGAAAGTACCTCCTTGGTGCAGTGGAAATTTCCAGAAATGAGGGAAGGGTTAACAATTCTTTAAACTCTACTTTCTTCACCCTAATTCCCAAGTGTGAAAATCCTGCAACCTTTGCAGATTTTCGACCAATATCTCTCTGCGACTTGATTTATAAACTCATAGCCAAGATTGTGGCCAATTGTCTGAATTCCTTTCTGGATAAATCATTCTCAGGTGAACAATTTGGTTTTCTCAAAAGAAGGAAAATTCTAGAACCGGTGGGGATCACTTAGGAAATTATCCATTCAATCAAATCAAAAAACTTGGAAGCCTTAGTACTCAAACTTGATCTTGTCAAATCCTTTTACACAGTTAACTGGAACTTCTTGAGACTTATTCTCTTACAAATTGTCGTCCCTCTGGAGGGGGTAAATTAGATTATGGGATGTATGGTTTCTTCAATTTTTTTGGTCATTATTAATCGTACTCAACAGGGTTCTTTACTTTTTCTAGAGGCTTACGACAGGGATGCCCCCTCTCTCCCCTCCTTTTCCTCCTTGTAATGGAAGGTCTCAATCTCATTATCAAGGATGCTCAGTGTTGGTTAAAATTAATGTTACTTAATACACCTCAATTTAATTATCAACCGAAGAATCGTAAACTTTGAGCTGCTACACTATATGTGTAGGCAAGGCAGTTTTAATGCTCGTGCTGACAGAAATGCTAGTCTACTTCAAACAAAGTAGTGAAATGAATGAAATTACTTCTACCCTAGATGATCTATACTAAGGACTCATAGATCTATTCTAAAACAAAAAAAATCAATTTACTGACTATCAAACTTAGCATAGCCTACAGGAATCTACAGGCTGCAGTAATTCTTTGAAAACAACCCTAATCTCTCAGAGAAATCCTACCTACAACAATGCTTCAAAAGAACAACCTGCTGATAAATTAAACAAACCCTTGAACTACAGCAATCCCTTAAAACACTCAACAGTCCACACTCAGCTACAGTGCTGATGATCTATTCTACAACTGAAAGACCTTAATAAGTTTCAGAATAAACATGATCAATTAACCTGAAAACTCCACCATTGATCCTACAAGATCTAATGCTTAACTCCACACTAATACTTCTAGAATTATTGCCGGAGTAACACCTGTGACCTCTTGACTTTGAATTGTCAACACACAACCTATTATAATAAAGCTTGGCTGGTTATCGTTATCCCATTGTACTCTGTTTTATTTTATACACACTAATGCACACACGAAAATTCCAAGGCCATTCAAACAATACTCATTAATCAGTATTAGGGCTATGTGAGAAATATTCACTGGTTCTGGTTTGCATATGCACACTGTGGAGCTGATGTTGATTGAAGAAAGCAATATTATAAACTAAGGTTCCTCGCCAAACTCATTCAATGTCAAACAGCATGATTTCTTCCTATTTAATCACTTATTTAAAAGATTATTTAACAAATCCTATACGCTCTGTAAAATACGGTCTTCAAACCCTCTACAAAAATATTACGAATGCTGTTGAACTCCAACAAAATATCCTACAACTCTGCAAGCTCGAAAGTAAAAGGATGGGGCTGTTCATCAATTATTCTCACGCTGCAACAAAAGGATTCATCAACACCTAGAGTCGAGTTCATTATTCAACTTGCCAATACCATGATTCACACTGGAAATCAGAGAAAATATTTAATTACACACCATTCCTTGATTTATTCTACAGTCCTGTGAATAAGAAGAGTCTAAACTAATCCTGTAGCTATCGCTATATCGCTATATGCTGACAGTAAAAACAATGTGGATTTTAGTCTACTTGGAATCCTTCACAAGGTAAAACTTGAATCAAACCCATCACATGATTTATGAATACCATCACCCTAAACGGTAATTATAGCCATTTATACACAATCCACGCTGGAAACCAGAAAGGGGCGTTAAATACAAACTGTTCCTGAATTTATTCAGCAAGCTAAATCGATTGCAAATGACTAAGAATCTGCAGACATGCATATGAGTAAAACCATCAGCATTCTATAGAACAGCATCAAAGAAAGAAAAAAACGTTATCCTGCTATTGCAAAATACACAATGTGAAATACCAAGGGTTGGTGTTGAAGGCCGCCCTCCCTCAACGCCTTCCAGTTCTAAGTCAAAACCTTAAAGGAGATAAACGTTGGTTGTATTAATAAAATGAAGTATTACAATCTTCTCTGAGCATCCTCTTCTTCTCAGGATTTATTTATACATGGATAGATGGACAATATCCATCCCAGAATGCAGAGATTTAATTAACCACCCAGAAAACGGCCAACACCAAATCTGGCAAAACCATGTCTGTTATGGAAAGGATTTCTCCACATTCATTGAGAAATTCTAAAAACTGCTCGCAATTAGGGGTAAATGGGGCTATTTGTGAAGTGGGTTTCGAACCGTTTTGAGCAATTCTCAACTGATTGTTCAGAAATGGAGCCTAAAATCGGGTTCCTGATCAAGGACGGAAATGCCATTTTGAGCAAATGACATGGACAAAACAGCACTGGATAATCTTCATAAGCATCTGGAAGGTGATGTGAATCCAAGAGACACCCCAAATGTGGATCAAAGCCCCTCGAATCGCTGGTGCAGCTAGCGTAAATCTACCCTGGAGCGCCAAGACCACTGCACAAAGGAAACAACGACCCATCAGTTGATCGGATATTTAAATGGAGGTTTAAAAACCCAATTTATGCATAAAACAATGTAAAATAAAAAATAAATAACCAAAAATCACTTACCAAACCTTTGTCCACGTTGGTCTCCACAAAAGCATGACCATACACAAATAAACATTAATAAAACTAATTTATCATGTGGTTTTATAAGTTTTATGCTAGAAAATGATGTATTGGACAGCCAATAATAGAAGACCAACATCTCCCCCAACCCAAAGATCTTCCAGGTCCCTATGCAAGAAAACCTCATACAACAAGATTTGAAACTCGAAGTAAAGTCTGATAGAATTAAATTCTGAACTTGCAGACTTTACTCATCATTCCTACATTTAGCAGGTCAGATATGCTGATGAACATCTGTGGTGATCAACAATCAAGTGTTCCAGGATAAAAACTTGCTAACAGAAGGACTTAATCCAAAACAAATCATGAGAAAAATACATAAAGCTGATGGCACAAAGCTGATAAACTCAGCATCTAAAATAGAACAAAGTAGCCCTCATTAATGGCCTTGCCATCCAAAAACTCAAAGAAGTAACCATGGCCCAAATCCAAATTCAGGGCCTTCTTGGAAAGTCCAGCTACTAGAAAATTATGCTCCCGGAAAACGTGCTTGAAGATCACCTGAGGAGCCATGTGGATCAAATATCTTATATCTTTGCACCAAGGCATAAAAAAAAAAACATCAAATGCCGACAATCAATTGAGCCATGAAATAACTATCAAGGAGTCTCCATAATTTAGCTGAATTGGGACAGCTAATCTCACAACACTTAAAAACCCCAATTGCAATAAAACAAGGTTATGATTTTTATTACAAGTTGCCAATCACTAATAAAGGATGAAATATTGTCCAAATTAACAACATGAAAGGAAAACTGTGATGTATCAATTAAATGAATGCCAAAGTTATTATGGTAGTTCATAGCTCATCAACTTTTTTAGTAATGGCAAAAGCATTTAATTATAACCATAAACCTCAATATATAGCAATTAAAACTTACCCAATCATGCCATGTGCATTACCTTTATCAGCATTTCTTACCTTTGCCATATCAATTTGCAAAATTTTCTATTCCAGCACTTCATCCAGCATTCAATCCAGTACTTCAGCGAATGTAAAACACAGCAGTGCTTTCATATTGATAAAAATAAACAAAAGTTACCAGCATAGTAGTAATTACCAGCATCTTGAGCAGCAGCTGTGCTATTCAAGTAAAGGCACTCTCACAGTGATGTTAAACCATTAACTTTCCCAATATGCAACACTCAATATGAGTTAATAAACACATAAACTGGATTAAACTTTGTTTGACCAAAACAGTTTATGGCATAATTACCTCATTTCCATCTTGCTGCTGCTCCTAATCACACAAGAAACCAAACTATGTCATAAAATCAATTTCTATTAACAATACAAAACAAACAATCGGAATGCAAACTTCAATCAATCACCCTTACTCCTATGTAACTACAATGCTCAAACAATTGTAAATGCAAACTTTATTCTTGCCATTCATACAGAACTGTTTCCACCAAGACATAGGCCACAAGACAAAAGGAATGCTAACAGAAGCTAATGTGATAGTGGTCCTATTTGACCCAGCTTCACACAGGATAGTTTGAGTAGTGCCAAAAAATGTACTGAAATCTTCAACTATGTTCAAGACTTAGAAAATATCAAGCATAAACTTTCTTTTTTACAAGAATCAGGTAACCCAAAATGCAGAACAGCTAGAGATGATTATCAATTGGCTATCAATTAACTTTTTCAAGGAGTTTATTAAATTTTATTTAACCACCCTTATGACCTCTCTTTTACCTTTACGCAGGTACATTGTTCATACGGACAAGTATAGATGAGGTTGTTAAAGGAGATATTAGAGTCAGAACCCACTGCCAGCAAGCCCGTTCAGTACTCCGGTGGGGTAACTGTAACATCTAAGAAGCTTCTTCCCTAGGTAGATGCCCCATTGCCAACAGGCCTGTTCAGCACCCTGATGGGTTTGCCTATTTATACCACAGGTCGGTACCCGCTGCCAGCGGACCTGTTCAGTATCCCGGCGGGTTAAGCTCTTGCACCCATTTTCTATCAGAGGCTCTTATCCCAATTTCACCTTAAAGATAAAGTTTATGATTTGCTCAAGCATAGATGAGTGGGGGAGCTGCTCTGAAAACCATCTAGGAGTGGGATGGTACCAGAATTGGAAGAGTATTCTTTGCACATGCCTGTAAAAATTTGCCCAGATGAACAACTAACCTTTGCAACTGTAAAAAGTGAAAGTCACAAAGTGGCTGTACAACAATGTATATATATGTATTGAGTATTATAACAACCAATAGATAATAACCCCAAAACTGCCCAGCCCTGGATACCTCTTTCAAAAATGCTGCCTGTCTTAAAAAAAATAATTTAATACCCATAGCTGTCACTAAAAACAATTCCCTCGCTCCATTTAGTGTGAAACCAGGTCAAATGGTCCTAGCAAACCATAAGTTCATAAGCAGAAAACATTTGGGAAGCTTAAAGCACTAATGTATACAATGCCTGGTGGTTAAGTACTCATATGAATAGCTAGAACAGTTCTGAAAACTATGACAGCACACATACATTTACCTGATATAGACATTCTAATTACCAGTGCAGCCCAAAAATTACCAAATTAACACAGTCCTTTGCAAGAACAATCAATGGCTGAAAAATAGAAATAATAACAAAAGACTTCCCTATTGTGTTCAAAACATCATGAGCCTGAAAAGAATATCTGCATCCTTCAAAAAGAAATCTAATAAAACAACTTTCTGTACATATATACAAAACAATTTATTGAATGTTATTATGAGGAAGTGAGAGATGAAGAAGTCATTCCTTCACCTACTAACTCTAGCCCAGATTGCTGATTCATGTTATGAAGAAACTCTTGCTTAAAAAGAGGTTTGTGATATACCTTTAACCAATGTCCATTACCACAAATGCAACCTGTTCACCAATTGGTCTTATGTTTACAGAACCATTATTAAAAACAACAGTCACAATTTCATATTACCTTCTGGCATTTTTCCTTGCTATGGGCTGTTGTCATAATAAATTTTCTGAAATTATGGATTGGAGAGAAAGTATAAATTCTGGTTAAAGATCTTATCATTTTATTGAAAAGAAAGAAAAACAACAAAGTTGCATTAATTTCTAAACTAAACATGCAACCCTTTTTATTTATATATACATATTTTCCTATTCTACCTAAGAAGAAAGAAAACGTTTCTATTCAAGTATAGGAATTCTTCCAATGTAACCAAGTGCGAAGTAAAATTAAAAATATACCTTTATCCACATATGAAAAAGTTGTTGCAATGATTATCTGGATAAGGAGAACCAACTGACTTACTTGCTTCTGCAACAAAATGTGTTGAAGGAGGAAATGGTGTTGTAGTCTGGTTGCCTCTTGGAACCAACTTTCGAAGTAGTCCTGGTACTCACCTTCCTTCATCATATCATGTAGATC
>LPNX010462835.1:391558-429727 GCA_001517045.1 Pseudotsuga menziesii
TTATATTTATTTGATTTAGATGTGTTTTAAATGATTCTAATTAAGACTACACGCTGCTCTTGCATAAAATGAAATACTCTTGAAATTAAATTGCAGAAAGTAAACACACCCAAACTTGCAAAAAGAAAAACACACTTGCATGAAAATAAATTGCAAGAAAGTAAACACACCTTACAGGAAAGGTAAACACACTTTTGCAGCAAAATAAATCAAACATACAAAAAAACAAACACGCTTGCAAGAAGGAAACAACAAGGGTTTGGGGCAACCCACTAACGTGGATGCGGCAGGCTGTTACCCTATGTAAATCCCATAGAGAAGTCGTCTTTGCGTCTTAACATTTCCCCTCCACCTTGTTGTGTAATGTAACAGGAAACCTATCTACCGGAACAAATTCGTAGAAACAAAAATGAGAAAAATACCAGCTTACCTTGGAGAAACTCCCCGGCAACGGCACCAAAATGTTGGTTAAAATTAATGTTATTTAATTCACCTCAATTTAATTATCAACCGGAGAATCGTAAACTTTGAGCTGCTACACTATATGTGCAGGCAAGGCAGTTTTAATGCTCGTGCTAACAGAAATGCTAGTCTACTTCAAACAAAGTAGTGAAATGAATGAAACTACTTCTACCCTAGATGATCTATACTAAGGACTCATATATCTATTCTAAAACAAAAGGAAATCAATTTACTGACTATCAAACTTAGCATAGCCTACAACAATCTACAGGCTACAGTAATTCTTTGAAAACAACCCTAATCTCTCAGAGAAATCCTACCTACAGCAATGCTTCAAAAGAACAACCTGCTGATAAATTAAACAAACCCTTGAACTACAGCAATCCCTTAAAACACTCAACAGTCCACACTCAGCTACAGTGCTGATGATTTATTCTACAACTGAAAGAGCTTAATAAGTTTCAGAATAAACATGATCAATTAACCTGAAAACTCCACCATTGATCCTACAAGATCTAATGCTTAACTCCAGACTAATACTTCTAGAATTATTGCCGGAGTAACACCTGTGACCTCTCTGCTTTGAATTGTCAACACACAACCTATTATAATAAAGCTTGGCTGGTTATCGTTATCCCAATGTACTCTGTTTTATTTTATACACACTAATGCACACAGGAAAATGCCAAGGCCATTCAAACAATACTCATTAATCAATATTAGGGCTATGTGAGAAATATTCACTGGTTCTAGTTTGCATATGCACACTGTGGAGCTGATGTTGATTCAAGAAAGCAATATTATAAACTAAGGTTCCTCGCCAAACTCATTCAATGTCAAATAGCATGATTTCTTCCTATTTAATCACTTATTTAAAAGATTATTTAACAAACCCTATATGCTCTATAAACTATGGTCTTCAAACCCTCTACAAAAATATTACGAATGCTGTTCAACTCCAACAAAATATCCTACAACTCTGCAAGCTCGAAAGTAAAAGGATGGGGTTGTTCATCAATTATTCTCACGCTGCAGCAAAAGGATTCATCAACACCTAGAGTCGAGTTCATTATTCAACTTGCCAATACCACGATTCACACTGGAAATCAGAGAAAATATTTAATTACACACCATTCCTTGATTTATTCTACAGTCCTGTGAATAAGAAGAGTCGAAACTAATCCTGTAGCTATCACTATATCGCTATATGCTGACAGTAAAAACAATGTGGATTTTAGTCTACTTGGAATCCTTCACAAGGTAAAACTTGAATCAAACCCATCACATGATTTATGAATACCATCACCCTAAATAGTAATTATAGCCATTTATACACAATCCACGCTGGAAACCAGAAAGGGGCGTTAAATACAAACTGTTCCTGAATTTATTCAGCAAGCTAAATCAATTGCAAATGACTAAGAATCTGCAGACATGCATATGAGTAAAACCATCAGCATTCTATAGAACAGTATCAAAGAAAGAAAAAACGTTATCCTGCTATTGCAAAATACACAATGTGAAATACCAAGGGTTGGTGTTGAAGGGGGCCCTCCCTCAACTCCTTCCAGTTCTAAGTCAAAACCTTAAAGGAGATAAATGCTGGTTGTATTAATAAAATGAAGTATTACAATCTTCTCTGAGCATCCTCTTCTTCTCAGGATTTATTTATACATGGATAGATGGACAAGATCCATCCCAGAATGCAGAGATTTAATTAACCACCCAGAAAACGGCCAACACCAAATATGGCAAAACCATGTCTGTTTTTAGGAAATAATTTCTCCACATTCATTGAGAAATTCTAAAAACTACCCATGGGTAGGGGTAAATGGGGCTATTTTTGAAGTGGGTTTCAAACCGTTTTGAGCAATTCTCAACTAATTGTTCAGAAATGGAGCCTGAAATCGGGTTCCTGATCAAGGACGGAAATGCCATTTTGAGCAAATGACATGGATAGAACAGCACTGGATAATCTTCATAAGCATATGGAAGGTGATGTGAATCCAAGAGACACCCCAAATGTGGATCGAAGCCCCCGAATTGCTGGTGCAGCTAGCGTAAATCTGCCCTGGAGCGCCAAGACCACTGCACAAAGGAAACAACGACCCATCAGTTGATCGGATATTTAAATGGAGGTTTAAAAACCCAATTTATGCATAAAACAATGTAAAATAAGAAATAAATAACCAAAAATCACTTACCAAACCTTTGTCCACGTTGGTCTCCACAAAAGCATGACCATACACAAATAAACATTAATAAAACTAATTTTGTCATGTGGTTTTATAAGTTTTATGCTAGAAAATGATGTATTGGACAACGAATAATAGGAGACCAACACTCAGATTAAAGGTAGAATCAAAGGTATAAAAGTCTCATCGTTACTAGCAGTAACACACTTACTCTTTGTCAATGATGTAGTATTATTTGGCATTGGGTCCTTGAACAAATGGCAGGCCTATTATGACTCTCTGAACATTTTCTGCACGACTTCAGGTATGTATATAAATTTGGAAAAATATTATTTTATTTTTAATGAAATAGATGCAGAGATCAGAGACTGCATTTCTGTTGTTCTTCCATACAAAATGGAACACGTTGATACAGGCTTCAAGTATCTGGGTTGTCGTTTGAAACCTACTGGCTATGGCATCAAGGACTGGAGATGGCTTTCTAAGAGTTTTGAAAAAAAAAATAGTCATTGTTCATACAGGATTCTCACCTTGGGAGGTAGGTTAACCAGTATTTGGTCCGTGCTTACTGGCATTCCGGTGTATTGGTTTTCCCTAGCCAGGGTACCTAAGACCAATCTAAATCGTTTGCATTAATGTATGTTTTCTTTCCTTTGGGGAAGCACTGAAGGTCGTTCAAGGATGCATCTAGTGGATTGGCACACCATCTCTAGACCTGTGGACTATGGTGGACGGAACATCAAAAACCTGGAATGGTTTGGAACCTCCATCATACTGAAGAGCTTCTGGATGGTCTTGAATGGTTCGAGAATATGGAACCAGATTATTAGGAATAAATATCTCAAAAATATTTTGTTGGAGGACTAGCTGCAAAGTCAAAGCTACTCAATTTGTTGCACTTCCTATTTCTGGAACAACTTTGTGAGATCCCTCTCATGGATTAGTAGAAAAATTGGATGGAAAGTGGGAGATGGGAACAAAATCAGGTTGGGAGTTGACCCAATTACAGGACAGAACTCATCCTTTATACTCTCTGAGGATCTTCATGAATATTTATGTGACTATGAATTATACACACTCAACAATTCTAGGAATGAGGAAGTTGGTTCTCAAAGGCACTCTTAATGTCTAAAAGTCGAGGACCTAGATCTGGGAGGAAGGTGGAAGATAGAATGGGATGAATACATCACAGGCCTATCGCATAGGGGGGTCAGATTAAAGGATACCCATGATTCATTACTATGGATGCATAACAAAAAAATGGGGAGGTAACAGCTACCTTGGCTTATGAACTTATCGTATCTTCTCAAGTTCCACACACTAATAATAGAACACTGGTTTGGATCTGGAAGTTTGATATTCCTTTAAAGCTTAAATGATTATTGTGGCTCATTCTAGAAAACCGTATCAGCACTTGGGATATTTTATTAAGTAAAGGGTGGTCTGGTGCGAACCGATGTTGTCTATGTTTGATTGCTAAGGAATCTATTAATCACATCTTCATGTCTTGTTCTTTTCTAAGAAATATCATAGTTTAGCTCAACATTTTATTTGGCCAGGGAATTACTTGGATGCTTTCGTCAATCCCTGGAAACATTAACGAATGGTATCAACAAAATGGGGTGAGCTCACATCTTCCTCGTTTTCTCATCTATAATATTTGGATCACTCGTAATATTTCCATCTTTGAAGGCAGGAAAATTGGGGTTGATTCTACCTGTTATAGGTTCCTGGACCATGTGAACTCGTATCCTCTAATCATGAAAGGAAAAAAATCAAGGATGGTTGGTACTTTTCTATATCTCCAGTATCCACATGGTTTTTTTATGGAGCCTCAAAGAATAAAATTGGTGGTGCTGGTATTGTTCTTCGAATCAATCAATCTCACACCTTTTGTTTAAAATTAGGTTGTGGATATAGTACAAAATCCAGAGCAGAATTACTTTCCCTTTGGGATTTACTATACTTTGCTGCTGAAATTGGAATTCCCTTCCTCATATTTTGGATGAATCTTTTGTAGTTATCAACCGGAAAAATTATAAAGCTGCTCTCATAACTCTTGATCTGGAAGGCTGGTGTGCAAATATTTCTGTCCTAAAATCCTCCTTTCTCTGACTAGAGTTTCATCGTGTCTCCCAAGAACAAAATAAGAAGGAAAATTGCTTATCCAAGGAAGCACTCTCATTGGCCACTGGCCAATTGTCCTTCTCAGAATTCTATGAAGGTTGTATTCTTGGGGGAGGTGAGATTCAGATCTTCTAGATTCTCACTGATATAGTATATTGCTTGGATTTTTTGCATGTCTATTGGCATTGAAGCAAGTTTTTAGATGTCTTCAGTCTCTATGGATGAAGGTCATCACCTTATGATTATCCGATCCCCCGAGCGCCTCTGTGGATAACCATCTTGTTTTATTATTCTGTTCCCAGTAGTATGTCTGATTCTGTACCCGAGATAGGGGGGTTCTTTGTTCCTGGACTTTGGAAGTTTGAATTTGTTTCTTTGTATTGATTCCTCTCAACTGCTTGGAGGATATGTTGATCATCTTGTGATGTAAACACTATCCTTTGATTCATATGAATATCAAGGCTAAGCTATTTTTCTTCTGAAAAAAAAGAGAACATACAGATGTCAAAAAAAAAATTGAAACATATCCCTTCATCAATGTAGAGAGAGAAAGCATATCGATGCAGTAGATATAGGTTAAAACAATGATGTTTACGCAAAATTGGACCGGATCTAGAACTAACATAGAGATTACCTAAATAAATAAAGACTGGAAGTGTTTACCAAAATATTTATGGTGATTACTGATGTCCTATAGTCACCATACTGATCGGCCCCATTTCGAGAACTTTCTAGCATCCACAAAACAAGGTTGCAATTATAAATCTAAAGTTTATTCGATCAAGAGATCATCTTGTATGAGAAACAAAAACTATAAAACATAATCAGTAAAAAGTTGATAAGTTCTAATACTCATCGCTAACCCACCCATGCAGGAAAGACCTAGATTCAGCTGCTAAAAAAAAACTACAATACATAGAAGGAATTATAAGTACCCAGTGCAAGAGTTAAACAATTATGTGCCTAGTCTTTGGTCTTTCTAAGAAAATTTATTTATGTCAGTTTCCAATGACTAAGGGATCATCGTCAAAAATATCGTTAGACAAACAACTATTGAATATTAACCATTGAACAATTGACAAATGCACCATGATTTTAAAAAAATACAAAAAATTTGGATATTTAACTTCTATTTTTAGATAGTCTTCCCTTCCCACCGGATAATTTCGTCGAATTTTGGTCCCAAATGTTCAAGTATGTGCATATAGTGCATGATCATATAAGTCAATGGATCAAAACATTCAATCGGGGCTATGCCCGGCAGGAAAACAAATAGGATAAATATGTGAGATGACTAAATATCAGAAATATGATCAGGCCAAAATGATGCCCCTCCCTTTTCATCTCGTCATTCTATAATCCATCCCTTTTCCCAACCCCGCTTTTTATCTCATCATTCGTTCGTTAATACCTTTTATAAACCTTTTGATGGGCACCATCCTTTGCTAAAAGCAAGGGCTCAGCTAACCCATACAGAGCTTTTCATACCAATACAACCCAGCAGCTAACACCCATGCTCTCCACCAAAGCTTGAGCCCGATCAACCCCTATATCCCTATGCTATTCTCAGCCATGCAAAGATATGAATATATATATATCTTTGTAAGAGTGTGGTCCTGCCAGAGGTGGGATGAAACCACACTAAAGAGATTGAGTGTGTTGCTTTTCATTTGTTTCGTTATGTAAAAGGAGCCCAAATCAATCCAACAAAAACACTCGAAAAACAAACTTGAAAAAATGGATATTCTTCAAAAGAACATTCTGATAAAAATTACTAAGATGACATTGGAGATGCAAAATAAATGAGTCCTTTCAAACATGGAAATACACCATAGAGAAACTACTCTATGTATATTCATACCCAAAAAAAAAATCATCCACATTTTTCATAGTTAAAGACATCCCACATCAAAATGAAAAAACCATACCAACACTATGCTGCTACATTCCAAATCGTAACTTAATAGCTTAGATATGATGTATGGGAAGCGATGAGGATAGAATACTTCATTACAATATTATTGCACATAATGAGAGTACATGTAGGGACCACAAATCTAAATTCATATAAGAAAGTAGTACAACCAGTAATATATATATATATATATATATATATATATATATATATATATATAGGGATAAGTAGTAGAAGATGAACAACAAAAAAACAAAATAAAAAGGAATAATAATATGAATGAATATATGATTTAGAGATAGAATTGAAGAAGTTGAAGGGGGGAAAGAAACATGAAACAAAGATAAAAATAGAACAAAAACCCAGTGATATTTGGGGGGTCGTAGGGCATAGAATGATGATCAAGTTTAGTTATTGTTCGACACATAACACATGGAAGCATTCCTAAAAGAATGTTAAAATCACTAAAAAAGCAGAGGGACCCTTAGAAACCAAAATTTTCAAGGAACAATAGCCAAAGAGAATCATTTGACCAAGGTTTTGATTAACACCAAGACTAAGATGTTTATCGAGTGAACGCGTAGTCAAGAAACGAAATGGTATTACAAGCACATCCCTGGGGTGATAGTTTGTTCACAATTATGCACCAAATTCCCAAAAAAACATAAAAGTATAAAGAAAGAGTAACCCAATTCCTTGAGAATGAAATAAAGAGATGAAAAAGGTATCATCTCCAAGAGGGAAACATCATTGACAATGTATTAAATGCACACGACGATGTGATATGATCCTAAAACTATGTCTCATTGGTATATATATAGGAGATGGAGAGTATAATTACAATTATATCCAACCATACAATTAAAAGTAAGGTCATATCCAACTAATAAAGACAATACTAATAAAATATTAGAAAAGAACTATAATGTCACAATATCTAGGGATTAAAATGCCCCTTCCCTTGATATGAGTGTTGTCTTCAACACTTGATTAACTTTGGATATTTTTAAATGAAGAACTCATCTTCCCATGTCACCTCTTCTATTTCCAAGTTCTTCTAGTTGATGAGGTACTCAATAATTGCTCGATTTCAAAATGGCTTGACCCTTGCATTAAGGATGGTTTCAAGATCTAGCATCAATTTTCCTTCTTTATCTATATATAGTAAAATATTATGGGTTGGGATCTTGTCACCAATTACCTTTTCTAGGGAAGAAACATGGAATATTGGATGTACATGTGAATATGTAGGTAAATCAATTTGTAATCCATACTTCCGATCGTGTACAACACCTTATGGGAACTATAGAATTTGGGTGCTAATTTATTGTCCTTGTTTTGTTGCTTTATCGGCATATGTTTGTATGGTTGTAGCCTAAAAAATATACACTCCCTCACTTCAAATTTCCTTTCACTACAATGTTAATATGGTTTTTAATCCATCCTATGTTTTGATATAGCCAAGTTATGTTTAAATAGTTTGAGTACCTCTTGTTCGTGCGCTATATGCTCCTCCACTGCTTGAACCTTAGATTTCTCTTTCAAGTATGATGTGATGGAAGGAGGATGATAGCCATAAAGTGACATAAATGTTAATTTATGAACTATGGAAATATTTTTTGTACCACCATTCTACTAATGGAAACCACTTAACCCATTTTGGTTTTTTATCAGATGAAAAGAACAAATATACCCTTCTAGTTATTTATTCACAATCTAAGTTTTCTCGTGAAATTGAGGATGGTAAGAGGATATGTGAACCACTTGAGTTCTCAAAAAAGAAAAATAATTTCTTCCAAAAATTACGAGTGAAAATTGGATCTCTATCACTTACAATAATCTTGGGGATTCCATGTAGATTTTGAATTGTTTCCATGTTGCAACTATTGTACCTTCTTTAAAAGAATAAGAAAGATATCATAAATGGTCATACTTTATGAGATGATATGTTACTACCATGATGATATATTTTCTTCTAACTTTTGTATACTTGTGATCAAATCCATTGAGACCTATTCCAAGTGTCAACTTGGTATGACTGATGCTTATCAAATATCTGGTGTGTTGGTTCTCTCGTTTAATATATTGGAAGACAAAGCATTTCACCACTAATTTTTGAACATCAGTTTTAATACCTTCCTAGAAATAAACCTGTTTTTATCACGTGGTAAGATTTCAAGAACCCTACTATGTATTATTTGCAATGCCATAGATGGTTTGTTCCAATTCTATTGTGTCAATATTTAGTTATGTTAACTTTTTCAAAACATATTATTTTTTCCCCTTTCATGAGACCAAACTTGTACTGATTGACACATGTATGATTTCCCTTTTCTACATTTGAAATATTTACCACAAAAAGATGGTTCATCTTCCTTTCCATCCAATAAGTGGAACTCAATTTAGATCTCTCCAGCTTCAAACATAACAATTTTACCGAGAACACTTCTTCGAGACTAGCTTTTTTACTATTCAAAAATATTAACGCGATACTATAAATCCAAAGTTATAATGAAATAGAACCAGAAATTTTTAACGTAGATACTTCTCTATTTACTTTGAGGCTATTCAAAATTTATTTATCTAACACTTTTACAAAAATCCATTATAGCGAAAATAATTATGATACCAAATGTTATACACTAAATTCCCAAAATATCAACAAGTTATACAACTTGACGAGAATTTGACAATGCTATTATTTTTTTATAGGCATCAAAACCACCAAAAAACAGCCTTAAATAAAAAAGTGTGGATATCAGTAGAACCACTTTTTTGGCGGGGCTAAAATCACAACTTATTTAGCATTGTCACCTTAACATCCAATAGCTACACAAATCCAAAACCTTAAAACAAAAAACATATTATAAAAAACCACAAAAAACCAATATATATATATATATATAATGATGGTCAAATGGTGGTATATATATATATAATGATGGTTGAATGGTGGTGGGTTGATGGCTAGGGGGTAGAGAGTTGGATAAGGATGTGATTCTTAAAACATCCTCACCACCCTCTTGCACCCCTCATGCACCCACCCCACCTATTTCCCTTCCCTACCTACCCCACATACCCTTATTCCCTACTAACTACCCATTTTTCCTACTCATTACCCACTCCCCCTACCCATTACCCCATGTCACCCCACCCCACCTCGCACCTACCCCATCCCCTCCCGTTTACATCCCCTTTTAATTTAATTTTTTCTTTCTTTTTCATTTTTTTATATATATTTTTATATTTTATATTTTTTAATTTACAATTATTTTTTTACATTTTATTGTTTCTCATTTTTCTTTTTTAATTTTTTATTACTTCTCTTTTTTAATTAGTTTTTTATTTTATTTATTTTGGTTTTTAAACATGGGTGGTAGAAAACAATGATACCCATTAGTGTATATCCTTCCACATTCTTTCCTCCAAAGACGTGGATTCTAAAATAGCTTCGTCGGAAGGAAGGAATAACCAAATGTAAGGGGCCTTGACAAGGTAATTAATTGATTACCCAAATGTGAATGAGATATTAATCACACTCTTCCATAGTTGTAGAGTTACGATCAAAGTATCCTATATTAGATAAATAACTTGAAAAGCTTTCTTCATAGTATATCAATACAAAGGTTCCCTTCTACATCCAATTCTCTAAGAGGATTCCAGCACTATACATGGGTATTCAAAATAAGGAGTTCTAATGTAACATACTTTCATCATGGAATTAATCGCGACTTAGGAGATCACATGTATTGGGAAACATTACCATTTAGGTTTGGTGGAGGAATATTGAAAGTGACCATAATGGTCGAGTACATCCCCACTCTATTGTTTTCAAAAACCATAATGGAATTCCCAACAAAAGGAACACTTATCCTTGTAGATTAGATGGACTCATTAATGGAAAATGACAATTGGTCTATATTTGCGACAATCATTTTTTTATGCGGAAATTATACCACTTGAAAAATCAAAGATACTACCACAGTCATCAGATAATTCCTAATACAACCTATTATGATGTTATACTCTAATGGAGTATCAATGGCTTCCACCTCAAGGGTCATATTTTTTTTCCCTTAGCTTGACAGGGGGAGATGGAAAAATTCCATGAGTCCTAAATAAATTCCCATTGAATACTTTCAACATGGTTTCCAAAAGAATCGTCTATGGAGAGCCTATACCTTCACAACACAAAAAGTACATAACACATGTGGAATCCCCTTCCACCACCACACTCCCAAAAATGTTCAACCCTCTAGCCAAAACCTAGATTTAAAACATGGAAGAACGAGGTATGTGAGGCTTCTAGTTATCCAAGTCAAATGTGATAAGTTGAGAGTCCAAAGGATATAAATAACCTAATGTTGTTAATAGAATTTTCTGTTGAATAAGATAACTCTGGAGAACTTCTAGCATAGACATTGCAAATGGATTTTAGTCCAAATCTTTGACTATTCTATAGTTTTGGGAAACATGTCCATTTGGAATGTATGTAGTCTGATTAGCACACATTTTGATACGCAAGGAATTGTGTCATTGGATGGATTTTCAATGTGCATAGGATTGATCATTTCAAGCTCAAAAGCATCCTTTAATATCATGCTCAAGATATTGAATTTGTCCCATAATTCCAGGCTCTAGTTTCGATGTTCACCTCTCATTCAGACATATAAATGTTTGCATCCATTGAGTCTCCCCCATGCAAGGTGGCTCCATGATTTCCCATTTTGTGGGGATGTAGAGTTCACGACAATTCCAATAATCATTTGGTAATGTGTAGGAGGAAATGGGTTGGTCAATGCTATTGGTTTCTTGGGATATTCATGTTGTTCTAATAAAAATTGAGACACCTCCAATCTAGGACATTGGTGAGTTAAATGATCTTCTCCACACCATTTGAATGTGAGTTTTTCTTTCCTTTATTTCTTTCCATCATTATTGTTGTTGTTTTCTTATTATTTTCCCCTTATTCCCATTTTTCTTGTTTTTATATTTTTTCTTCTCTAGAGGATGTTCGTTTCATTCTTCATTAGATGTCTCTACTAATAGGACATCGAATGGTGGGTTGGGAGCATGGTTATGGGTGTTGGCATGTGCAATTGTATCATATTTTAAGGATATTTGTCCCATTTGAGTGACAATGTGGTTAGTTGCAATATTCTCGACTGAAACAATCACATTGTCAGCATTTGGTCCAGGTTTCAGTTGTGTCAGATCAACATCTTCTCTAGGATACCTGAGAAGAATTTCATATAACATTTAGGATTGCGAAAACATGAAGTCCAATTGTTGGGACATGATGATTGCTTATTCCTCTGTCATGACCCTTAACTTTCACAATGAATGGTTGCAATGACTTTATAAACCAATCTACCAAAAATCCATTAGGAACCCAAGTTAAAATGGTAATTGTCAATCTCAATAGGATAAAGACCGAATTCTAGTTATTCAGTTAGGAGATAGGACAATTATGATAATGAGTTCAAAATATCATCATATAGTTTATATTAACCTCGAACAAATCTTCTTATCAAGACTAATAAGGTCACAAGTAAAATAGTTACATGTCTATATGGCATTGATATTATCTTCTATCGAAGCATAATGAATGAATTATATAGTAGTTCATTGGTCATAGTGACACTTAAAGGAATTAACACATCCAAATAGACATATAAAAACAAATCATTTCCCCAACATGTGCTACATATTGTATCATGTGGTGATGGAGATAAGATATGATAATATAATCTTATAGATATACAAGGAATGATGACAAAAGTAGTTGAATGTGAGTGTTTTGTATTATAGTGTGCATACAAGGTGAGTGTGCAAAAATTACTTCTAAATAAAGAGACAAAAAGAAAAGGGAAACATTGGTATAGGCTAAGTCAAGACAGATATTGTATCGATAACATTAATTTAAATTTCAAGGAAAATGTACTAGGATAAAAGACCAAGATCAAGGATATTTTAAATATCTTTTACATATCCATTACAAAAAGACTAGTTGACATATGCGGTAACACCCCGGTTTTGACCCCATGGTATTAGAATTGTACATGATGTATATATTGTATTGAAGTCATGGCGAGGAGCTCAAGTCCAAGGCCCTGTCATTGATTTGGTGTTTTGTGTGTCGACGATCAAGGTTGATGCCGATGGTTAGTGCTAAGTCAGGCACATTATATTTTGAATTCATAATGTAAATATACAACTTAATAAAATACCACATCTAGCTATGCACTGCAACGTAAGAGATGGGGGAATGATTTCACAAGGAATAGGGAGGGGAGTTAATCAAACTCTTGAGCAATAGGGTGAGACCAAATGTCAATGGGGAAACCCATAAACCCTCAACTACCTTTTTGTCCTCTACACTCAATCATTCAATTCTTCCAGAAGAGTGGTTGAGGCAGTTAATGTCTTGGGAAGAGCAAGGCATGGCAGTCAGTTTCACGACTGAGCCATCCTGCAGCCTGTAGCATGCAATATGGGGAATCCACATTCTTGATTTTGAATAAAGCAATCAAGGGGATGCATGCCCAGTCCGTCATCCAGAGTTTGCCAGTATGTCTTGGTCATTCTGATCCATTATTCAATATTATTCTAATCAATTGTTCATTGTTCACTATCCTAAGTCAGGGAACGGGTTCTTCTGCAGTGTTTCTCCTATGTTACATAGTGGCATGCAAACCTGGTTTTCTGTGTTACAAAGTGGATCCTTGTTTTGTTGTGTGGTTTGTTGTGATGTGTACCCTGGTTTGGGTCTGAACTGTATGCAAGACTTAGGAGTGGAAGAGATTCCAAATGGACTTGATAAACCTAGTGCAGAGAGGAACCTCACAAAAATGTAAGAGTGGATGGTGAATCTTCTATGCACATCCTAAAGAGCATGGGAAGGGAAGGCATATCCCAAGGGAGTGTGTAGCAGAGAAGGGGATGCTTCCTTGTGTTGGGTTTGTAGGTATTATGGATGCTAGGCCAGATAGATCTTGTGGAGGTGTCCCTAGCTCTTGAATGAGCCATTAGCTTATCCATTCTTCCTTCCCACTTCCTTAGAATCCTCATAAACCCAAAGTTATATTGGCTTGGCCAATAGCCTGATAAACCGAATGGTATATTGGCTTGGCTGGGCAGCCTGATAAACCCAATCGTATATTGGCTTGGATGAGAAACCTGATAAACCCAACTGTAGTTGGATTGGCTATGTGTTTTTGTACATTTGTCCATGTGTAATCCTTGCATAAAAATCTACCCTCTTCTACAATGTATCCTAAATAAGAAAAAGTTAGAGAGAGATAGGCAAAAATGAGAGAGAAAAAGAGAATATTACGGTATCTTTTCGATAACTTTGGGTCCAGAAGTTGGATTGGGATGATATTCATACCTTTGGAAAGGTCTTGTTGAGGGTTGCAACTTTTGTGTTTTGAGCTTCACAAGATTCCTCATGGTTTGGCCGAGATGCTCATATTTGTAAATCTAGGCATAAGGAATCTCGAAAAGCATCTTTTCAAAGATGCTGAGAAGATGCTTTTCATAAAGCATATCTGAAAAGATGCTTTTCAAGATTCCTCATGCCTAGATTTACAAAAATGAATGTACCATCCAAACCGTGATGAATCTCGCAAAGATAAAAACATGAAAGTTGTATCCCTCAATGAGACCTTTCCAACGGTAGCAAGAGAGCCCCAATCCGACTTCAGGATCAACATTTATTTCAAAAATACCATAATATTCTCTCTTTTTCTCTCTCATTTTTTCCTATCTCTCTCTAACTTTTTCTTATTTAGGATATATTTTGGGCTTTGTAATTTATTATGTGGTTGGACATCCTGATAAACCCAACTATTATGTTGGCTTGGACAAGTAGCCTGATAAACCCAACACTGGGATGGCTTGGATATGTAGCCTGACAAACCCATATGTTAGTTGGCTTGGTTGCTCCTTAATGTGAATGTTGGCTTGATTGTGTGCAGTATGATAAACCCAACTTTTAGCTGGCTTGGCTGTGTATCCTGATAAACCCAACAATTTATTGTCTTTTTTTCCTGCAGCCTCATAAACCCAATTGTGTATTGGCTTGGCTGGACAGTCTGATAAACCCAACTATAGGTTGGATTGACTATGTTTGATGTGTTATGGCTATGTGTGAGCCTATTGTTCCGTAGTTCCTTGTGTAAGTCACGCCCACCTTGGGGGTGGCAGTTGTGTTGAGAGATTAATGAAAAAAACTGTCCTATGGTTGGGTGGAATGTTGTGGTGACATAGCTAGTTGTGAGACAACTTCATATTCAAGATAAGTATTTTCTGTTATATTATTTCTGCAATATATTTCTTATGAATGAGTGATTATGTTGAATTATTATTGAAGAATAAAGTAGAGTTTACTGTTGATTAAATGTCCTTGCATATTACTTCTACATATATTTTTGGTTTCAATGTATTTTGCTTAATTTCATGGAGGCTAGAATCCTGGTTATAGAGTCAGGATGCATTTGAGTTAAGCGTTTCTGCACCCTGGAATATGCCTACGGAAGGAAAAGGGCGGGAGGCAGAAAGAGGAGTTGAAACAAGGAAGAATGATGGTTTTCTGCACCCCTAGATCCGCCTGTGGAAGGAGGAATGCGGGAGTGGAAAAGAGCCAAAAATTCTAAGGTAAAAGTGTGTTTTCCGCACCCGAGAATCCACATGCTGAAGGTAGAAGGAGGGAGGTGGAAATTGGGGAAAAGGTTAAGGTAAAAAGTTGCTTTTCTGATTTCCGAGGTCTGTAGCCGAAGGCGGAAAGACGAAAGTATGAAGGAGGAAAGTAGAAAGACAAAGTGATCATTTCATGGGTTTTTAGATTTCTGAGGTCTACAACAGAAGGTGGAAAGGAGAAAGTCGGGAGGCAGAAAATCAAAAGGAAAAATGATCATTTCATGGAGTTCCCGACTTCCGAGGTCTGTAGCGGAAGGAAGAAAGTTGACAAGTTAAGGTATCGATTTGTTGGTTTTCTGATTCTCAAGTTCTATAGTGGAAGGTGGAAAGGAGGAAGGAGAAAAGAACAAAGTGGTTAAATAACTTCGACGAATGTTGAGTTTCCAATTCCCAAGTTCTGCAGTAGAAGGCGGAAAGGCGGAAGTCGAAAGGAAGAAAATGGTTAAATGAATCCGTCACATATTATGTTACCGATTCTCAGATTCCACAGTGGTAGGCGGAAGGGGGAATGCAGAAGGCAGAGTGCGGAAAGGTTGGGTTCAGTCCGAAAATGACCTTTCCAGTTATAGAGTACTAGGTCTGTTGATGGAGGAAGGACTATTATAGTGGGTTTTGAGCCTAAGAATGAATGTTAAAGGATGTTACATGACCCATGACTGTGTTAAAGAGAAATAAATAAGAAGTTTTAAATTATTCTGCATATCATCCAAGTGTATGGACACCGGGTTCATGGACATCATGGTATATCAGAGCGTTGGGGATGCTACATTGTGGTATCAAATAGAAGTTGTAGTCGCGTTCCTCCCTTATATGCTGATGTAGAGGAGAGGGTACATGACATTGTGGTATCATAACTATTGGTTACAACATTGGTCCTAGATGGGCCAAGTGAATAGTTTTCAGAGCTAATGGTTACAACATTGGGCCCAGATGGTCCAAGTGAACAGTTTTTAAAGCTATTGGTTCCACAGTAAGTGGTTTTTGAATTCTAAGATTGTCTAACAATTTATTTATTAACACATTTTGCAGAGTCATAGTGCAGTTTGGAAAAGTTGGTCTTTGGCTCGACCATGAGAACCTACGGCATGAATGATGCACAGGATCCTTATGAGCACGAGGCAGATGATATGG
Organism: Pseudotsuga menziesii; assembly: GCA_001517045.1. NCBI lineage: Eukaryota > Viridiplantae > Streptophyta > Pinopsida > Pinales > Pinaceae > Pseudotsuga > Pseudotsuga menziesii. The sequence continues at coordinate 408,089 of LPNX010462835.1, forward strand.
GGGAAAACATTCGAGTTGGAAATGATAAAATAGAAGCCAGTGGGAGAATATATCAAGAGACTCCCCCATATATTGAAGCCACCATGAGAAGCCTAAGGGTAGAGATGCAAAGTTATAAAGAAGATAATGAAAGAATGATTAAAGCTCGAGAAGAGAAGAACTAGCTGAATGCAGCCATGCTGTAGAGTTTGACAGACATCCAAAGGAAGATGAACTCTAGGAATCAGGTAGTAAATCCAGAAAGAAGTAGAAGTGGTGCTAGAAGAAGAACAAGGTCTTCTAGTGGATCACATGAGTCTGAAGGATCCACTGGGGGTTCAAGCTCTTAATCTTACAAGAATAAGAGGAAGAGAAGTTACCAAAACCATTCACGTGATGAATTTAAGAAGGAAATGCCTCCTACCATTAATGGTGAGTTAAAATCCAGTCAAGAAGATCAATCTTGGCTTCTTGGGATGAATAAGTATTTCCAAGTCCAAGACTACTCAAGAAATATGAAGGAAAAGGTAGCCATCTTCAATCTGAATGGAAGATAATCCATATGGTTGGAGAACCTCGGGAAAGTGAAGAATATCAATGATATAAAGATCGCGTGGAAGCAGTTCAATAAGTATTTCAAGGAGTACCTTTCTAACAAGTACTATGATGACAAGATTAAAGAATTCCATGAGCTAAAATTGGGACAGCCGACCATGGAAGACTATGCAAACAAATTCTTGGAGATGCTGAGGTATGTCAGGTACATTAGGGATGATAAAGTAAAAATCCAATGTTTTCTAAGTGGACTACCTCATTAATACAAAGACGGAATTGAGTTTAATGAACCTAGAACTCTAGAAGAGGCTATAATGAAGGCTAGGTATTGCTACGATCAGAACAAAAGCAAACCGTATATTCATAAGCCATGGAAGGACAAGAGGAATGAAAAGTTTGACTAAAGGAAGAAAGGTTTCAAACCTTCTCACTTCTGAAATCAGAAAAGGCATCCATCACAAGCTGTGACTATGCTAGCCAGAGTGATGGAAGGCAAGCCAAGAGATCCAAAATACATCACAAAACCACTCCAATGTTGGGGATGTGGAGTAAACCATATGCGCAGGAACTGTCCCCATGAGAATGGGAGTGTAAGGAAATCTCATAACATCCAAGGAGCTGAAACGATGGGTTAACTAGTAAGGATCGTCCCTAGAATTTATGTAGCGCTAGAGGACCGCCAAGCAAATCATCAATCAACAGTGGTTGAAGTTGAAGGTAATATTGTTGAGAAATTTGTTTATGTTTTGATTGACCTTGGATCTACTCACATCTACATCACTCCTAGAATTGTTGAGATTTATTCTTTTAAGAAGATAAAGCATAGCAAATCATGGTTAGTTCAACTAGCTACTGGGACCAAGAGAATAGTTAGTGAAGTGGTGGAAAAATTTCATTAGTCATGGATGGGTTAGTCACCTATGCAAACTTGAATGTTCAACCACTTGGTTCCTATGATATTATCATTGGAACGGATTGGTTAGAAGTGCACAAAGTTAAGCTTGACTGTTACAATGAGAATTTTGAATGCATGGATGAAGAAGCAAATCCATGGGTTGAAAGAGGCATTCCAAAGGTGATTTCTGTTAGGAAGATTTCAGCAATGCAGTTGAAAAAATTCTATAGGAAAGGTTGTAGATTGTATGCATCCCATTTTTTGGAAGAAACAAAGAATGAAAATCCTAGGATGGAGGACTTTCATATATTGCAGGAATTCAGGGATGTTTTTCCTGATGAAATTCTAGGGCTTCCTCCAAAGAGAGACATTGATTTTACAATTGACCTTGTTCCTAGAGTAGCACCAGTTTCCAAGACAGCCTACATGAGGAGTACACAAGAATTTCTAGAGTTAAAAATGCTGTTGCATGGGGTCTACTTAACTTGGTATATTTTCTTACATCTTGCAGGAGTTTCATGTACCTACTGCTGCTCTTGATTTTCTGGTGCATTTGGAACTTCATTTTCTTTGATTTCAAAAAGCATTGTGTACTCTGTGCTTTTATTTTCGACTTTCTTTCCCTGCAACTGATCTTTGTACATGACCTTTTCATTGAATACTACATCTCTACTCCTAATTATTTTTCATTTTTCATAATCCCACAAACAATAACGAAAATCATCAACCCCATATCCAATAAAGGTACATTTCTTGGATTTAGCCTCAAGCTTTGTTCTATCATATTTATCAATATAGATAAATGCTTCACAACCAAAAGTTCTCAGAAATGAGTATTTTACCTATTTACCTATCCATGCCTCCTCTAGAATCCCACCATCCCACCTGTCTTCTCTCTGCAAATCCCGTTGTGTGAACAGTCACTGTCAAACTCCTTACTGCAGTATTCACCTCCATTATCAGATTTGAGACATTTCAACCTTTTTCCTATCTCATTATTAACCAAAGCTTTCCACTTCTTAAAAGTATCAAACACATCAAATTTCTATCTAATGCAATAAACCCAAGTTTTTCTAGTTGCATCATCAATAAAAGTAACATAATAACGAGAGCCACCAAGAGATTATACCTGATTTGGTCCCCATACATCTATATGGACAAGCTCTAAATTTTCACTCTTCTTTTATTTCTCAACCCTAAGAAAAATAACTATCTTCTATTTTCCATAAACACAGTTCTCACAGAATTCCAAACTTACCTGCTTTAGATCTGGAAGCAGGTTCCTTGAGTGGTGAATCTGCATTCCCTTCTCACTCATGTGGCCAAGCCTATGATGCCACAATGCTGCACTTGTTTCTGTGGAAGCTACAGAGATAGAATATTCAGTATTATGAGGACATAAATATAACGTACCTATCCTATCTCCTTTTTCTATTACCATTGATCCTTTAGTGACCTTCCACCACATTTCTCCAAATGTAAACAAACAACCACTATCTCCCAATTGCCCTGTTGAGATCAGATTTCTTTTCATAGCAGGAATGTGCCTTTCATCTTTTAGAAGCATGTCATTTCCATTATTTAACTTAATCCATACCTTACCCTTTCCAACAATTTTATATGGTTCATCATCCCCCAATAACACATGCCCAAAATCACCTTAAACATAATCATGAAAGAATTTCCTATGGGGTGTAGCATGACATGAAGCTCCTGAATATACTACCCAGTAATCACTAGTATTATATAATGAAAGAATAAAAGCATCTTGTAAGACATCACCTGATACATTCTCTTCTTAAGTAGTCTCTTGCAGTTTATCTCCTTTCTTCTTTGGAGCTCTGTAGTCTTTCTTCAGATGCCCTTTCTTACCACAATTCTAGCTATCTATTTTTTCAAATATGGACTTGGATATGCCCTTTCCAGATTTGCCACAGTTACTTGGGCTCTTTCCTCTCTCCTTTTGTCTCCCTTTGCTCTCCATGGTCAATGCATAACCTGATGTCTCACCTATTCTTTTTCTTCGCATTTCCTCACTAAGAATAACACCAACAACATCATCAAACTTAAGAGTGTTTGAACTAGGGACAGAGTTACTTACATCCATGACCAAGCTATTCCAACTTTCTGAAAATGAACACAAGATTAGAAGAGCCCTAACCTCATCATCAAAGTTCAGTTTTACAGAGCTTAACTGACTGGTAAGTGTATTAAACTCATTTAAATGATTGGCAAAAAATCCACCTTCCAACATCTTCATATTAAATAAACGCTTCATTAAAAATACCTTGTCAGAAGCCGAGGGTTTTTTGCAGAGCTTACCCAATGCACTCATCACACCCTCTGTTGTTTTTTATTTTGAAATATTGAAAGCCACTGATGAAGCCAGGCACAACCGTGTTGTTCACAGTGCCTTTCTGTCAATAGCCTCCCATTCATCATCCTTCATATCTGCCGATTGTTTTTCTTTTCCGCCCAATGGCAGGTAGAAATTCTTCTGGTACAGATAGTCCTCCATTTGCATATTCCATAACTGATAGTTTTTCTCATTAAATTTCTTGACCCTAAACTTTCCCTCTTCCACCATTTCTCCCACTCGAACCAGGAACCCTTCTTTCCTGCGAGTTTACCAGCCAAATAGACCTTTTGGATCTGATACCAATTGTTAGAAAATAGGACTATACAACAATAAAAGATATACAATTAAATCATTAAAAAAATTTAAAAACACATTAAACACATTACAGAGAGACACAGATATAATGTGGTTCACCCAAACGATGGGATACATCCACAAAGAAATTTCTAGTCCTTTTATTACAGTCCAGAAAGATGAAGGGTTACAACATGCAGCAAAACCGTTGCACTTCCTCTTCATGCTCTGACAGTCTCTCTCACACAATCATAGAGATTGTCTATAATGCTATAATACCCCACACAGTCATGTTACAATGCTTTCTTTTATAGGGGAAAAATACCATGGTAAAATACTATAGTTAACCCAATACCATGGGTCCGCATAATTGTTGGCCAACACCAAGGCAGGGGAAACGAGTGTACAGTACACCTGGGGTACAAACACGACTAAATAATATCTCTGTATCTTGAAGATTAGGCTCCACAACCAACAAGAGTATGTAGTATTCTCTTGATGTAGTATGTAGTATGTCAGTAATTGATGATCTTTATATGGTATGTCATGTGGATACTTCTCTTTTTCTTCATTTTTCAATGTTAAAAATTACTCTACATCATAGTCTACAATTAGTATGGTTCACTAACACAAGGGGCTATAGTACCTCACCTTTAGTCCTCGACCAACCCTCCTCCAATCCTTAAAGGAATGGTTTTCTTGTGCAAGAACCTATCCAGAAAAACATCACATTTAAATGAAAAGTAATAATTAACATCGAGTGTGTGAAACAACTACGGCTATACAAGGCACACAAGAAATACTTGCAACTTGCAAGCAAAGTGTCATGGTTTTTTGGAATTCAAAATGTTGTGTTGTTTTTTGGCGATAGAAACACACAATAACCCCAAGTGTCGTAGTCTCTGACCTCCATAAAACCAAAACCTGATCCTCTATTTTTGTTTTTCATTTTTCAATATGTGACTTTGGGGATCCAGGTAAACTGCTTTTAAATTTTTTCATGGGTTTTTTTATCTGTACAACAAATTGGGATTTGTTTTTATAAAGTTTTTCCAACAAAGAATTATTCTTCCAATACATTTTTCGAGGAAAAGATGTGGGAAAATGGCATGGTAGAGCATCGCTTTATTGATGGAATCGATAGAATTGGAAAGAGTTGGTATGCTTGTCTATCTACAAATTGAGTTGTTATATTCCGTTGATTTTTCCCTTTGGAACACAACTTATTTTAAAAACATGTCAGTGAATGGAAACCATATGTGTATTTTTAGTTGTATTTGAAAAATATGCACAATTGAGTTGTTCATATTTATATTAAAATGTAGAGAAATACTCTTCATTATCATCTCCAATTGCAAATCCACAGAAACTGCATATTTTGGTTGCACAATCCAATTTAGCAACCTTGAGAAACCTAACCGTACGAGGATTTTGTAATCTATGCATCCCATCCCAGATTTGGTCAAACATAAAAAGCAAAAACTGTTGGGCTTCTACACTAACACCGTCTATAAGTGTATCTCTTACAAGAAAATAGTTGTTCTCTTAAAAACAGTAGGACTAAGGAGAGTCCCCTCCTATATTTAATATGATCATGTTAATAGTTTCCTATAGCCTATCTTGGCTTTTATTAATTCCCCATAAACCATACATTTATTGTAAGCACCCAAAAAACAACGTTGTAGAATTTTTTAGAACATTCATAGTCACATCGATAATCTTTCCATAGTCCCTTCCCACTGCAAGACTCGAGGCTCTAGATAGAAAATGCAAATTTTTAATGCACCTTCTAAGCTCACTAGAAAATTCACAAATATTTTATGCATGGATCAAGCTCTTGACTAAGCCCTAGCAATCAGATATATGTTCAATGCCTCTTATGGAGAAACAAATTATCGAATTCAAGGATATTTCCCTCCCATTTTATCTTCTTCCTTGAGGGCCAATTCTCGCATTTAGGAGGGAAAGAGGCCACAACGGATTTTGTTTCTTCAACCATATATGCCACCAAATGATCTGCTAGACAATCCACTGGCTCCAGATCAATTTAATGTGGGGGGGGAACATAGATTAATGTCGGGGTTTCTAGATTAATGGGAAGATTTTAATACCTTAGTTTAGCACTTGCATTAGGAATTTCCATGAAAACTTGGGGTGTTGACTAATGTCCTTAGAGGACCAACTTTGAGATTCAAGGAAGATGCAATAGACATATCCCATATAGAGTGCTAGATAATGGTCTAGGGATATATGGAATGAGTCATTTAAGTATGAATATAATGCAACAAATCCATGATGAAGCTTGTGCAATTTATCAAGTTGTAGAATTCTATTCAATTTATCAATCTAGCAAGCGGTCAATCTATCAAGTTGTAAATAATCAATGATACCATGAAATCAAAATACCTAACTACCACATACCTGACTACCTACCTGTGGTCATTCGACTAGACCACTGGGATCAACTCTAATAGCAATGGTATCCTTTAGCCTCTCGTGCTAAGAGTAAGGGAACAAGTATCATGACTTTGATGAGTTCTGCTTCGCATTGTTTGCAGCTGGAGGTTTTTGCCAATAAATAAGTTTGTATAATGGTATACAATTTGACCTGGTCTATAATATTGCGATACATAACCATTTTTCTTTTGTGCATGGGAAACCTATGTCAAATATTATCCTTTGATAACCATTGACTCAATTGGAGAATCATTTCTCTCAGAGTCGCTTAGTGAGACAGTGAGGGTATGCTTCCCATCCAAGCAATGTGCCATCCAATAATTAGCGTGCCATTCATTTCCTCTTAGGGAAACCACTGTGTATATGTTCCCTTCATAAAATAAAGTGCAGACCTAGGAGTCAGCTAACTAAACACAACTAGTCATCAAACATTTAAAAGTTATCAACATAATAGTCGAACCTGGTTGTACAAGATCTAAAATGTGGTCATAGCCATGCGAAATACTTGACTGGACCTCCTTCAACTCGGATAATTATGTAGTTATTTGTTGAGAAATGGGGAGTGGTAAACGATCCCAGCTATAAACCCACTATGTGGATTCACTGTTGTCCCATTCACCACTATTACATGGATAACAAAAACAAGAGAGTTTCCTTGTCCACATTTGAGCTATAGAATTTTCTGGTGTTCTAACTCAATGGAATGAACAAGTTCCTTGGACAGCCTTGCACTCATATAGGTGTGATCAATCTACGTCAACCACCTCCAAAAAATATCTAAGTACATGTTCTTTTTGAGATGATTGGTCTTCTTTCCTCCTGGCTCCCTTCCCCGTCAATGAAGAACACCATGCAACAATAGTCTTTGCATCTTGGATGAGAGAATAGTTGTGAATTGCATCTCGGATGAGCGAATTGATGCTTGCACCTTCTCCATCATGTTGACCTTTTCTATGTCAAATCTCAAAATAGTTCCAAATATGTGGCACCTTGTGCCTCTTGTGGATAATACACAACCATTGGAATACACATACATTTTTGAATTGCCCCGCACAACCATCAGACCAAATCCAATGTCATTCCATATGTATATTTTTATCATTTAGTTGATTGTAGAACAATTGAAAGTTGTGTTGTACAAAATCCAAGTCATGACACCTGTCATCATTTATGTAAAAGTGATACTCCTTTAATATAACCATTTTATCTTCAATACTATCTTCCCCATGTCTATAGGTGATATGGACCATTATGATGACCTAGTATGAGTGATAATATTGACTCTGAATCTTGTTCTATGGTTGAAGAGTGTATTTTTCCACAAAATCGACCACTGATAATATAGTTCCAATATAAAATGTATCCCTGCACGTTCTAAACTGCTCATCTTTCCAATGAGCCCCATGTACATGCTTTACATACAGTTGTGTCTTTTCAAATAATTCCTCCATAAAATTAGAAACTAGTACCTGGTAGATCAACAATAAATATGTACAGATCAATACGTTTTTACATATATGAAGTAGCAATACATGAAAACAAAAATACTATTCAGGAACTTGTTACTAACCTGAGAGGTGACCAATTGTATTTTTTTCTTTCATTCCCTCCACTGATATCATACGTGACATATTTGAATGACTACAAGTTCTCTTCATGTCTCCCAAGTTCAAGCTCATCGTTGACATGTATGCATTTGTCCAAAAATTCCATTCTACCACACCTTGGGAATATCACATTTATGCAAGGCCTTTGATCAAATGTGCAACCTTTTGTCCTTCTACACAAAATTCTATGAATAAAGTCTCTAGATGATGTCGGTGGAAATGTAGTTGAGCATTCCTACACAAGAGTGTTATGCAATACACACAATATATGTATATATGTGTCATAATAATAACTATACTCGATGTGATATTGACAACAACATGTGTTAGAAGTTGTGTTTATTTTAATATACCATGGTTTGCATTTCTCGAAGGATCTTTGGACCAAGTTAACTTCATTATGTTCATGCCTAAATATCTCATATAATTCTGTTTGTATCATGTCAAGAAAATGTTTAATGTGGGGCTCATGATCCCTTGAACCCCTTCTCAATTTTAGTACAACTTTTTGGTTGGATGAAAGGTCTACTATTACCATGCCAAAATTTTGCACCAGTCTCTTTACCGCATCAATGAGCTTCATATCGGAGCGTGGAAACCTTCCAATGAAGGGATAGACATTTATTTGACCAAAGTCAAGTTGTTCTCTTCTAGAAAAATACCTATGGAGTGCTTTGATATCCAAGCCTACAAGTTTGGATGTAGGATTAAGAATTCAAAGGGACCTATGCATTGCAATCCTTTGAATGATATTTCTTTCCAATAGTACGAAATGCATCTACTAAACTTCTGAAAACATGAGAAATTGGTTCAGAACTATTTATCATATTTATCCTTAAGTTTCTCCTAACAATAGTCATAGACCTAGATTTTAATAACTATATAAATAATCTACATTTATCTCCATCATGTTTAGAATCAAAATAGTTGACAAGTATCTATTGAAATTGATATGAAATACTACATTTAAACATCATACCTTCAAGCGAACCAATGAGACTTTCATCGTTCTGTATACGTTTTGGAGTTCTTCGCCATGAAGTTGCTAATGGAGGTAGGGAGGTTGGAATTGCACCGTGTACCATATCACCCAATAGGTCTAGCATTTGAACATGAGCTTCATGTCCTTTCGTCTCTTGCTTTCGATTGGACGGTGGCATTTGTAAATCTTCTTGGGTGGTGTGAACAACATTATCTTCTTCAAGAATATGGTCGGCATTCAATGACTCTCTAACTTCGTCACTTGTATACCCACATCCAGTTATATCTAGAAAGGTTTCAGGTGGCCTTTATGTGCACCTATGTTTTATTCCTTGATCAGTGCCATGCAGTGCTCGTTGTTCAACTGCTATAGCGACCAAAGGCCCCTCGAGCAAATGATTGTGTCTTTGTTGTTTTGGATTGGTAGGAAGAACTATGGTACCCTCTACAACTGGAATTGGTTGAGTTTACATAGAGCATCTTCGCTTGGCCATGTCATTTCTTTTCATTTCTCTAATTTATTCAAGGATTTCATTGGTCAATTGTAATCTTCAATGGGATACTCCCCAAGGTTGGTTTCTTTCTTGCTCAATTGTTTCTAGATACTCAAGTTAGGGGGGATATTGGGAAGAATGTTTCCTTTTCTAGCTCCTCAATTGCAATAAAATAAATGGTAGAGATTCTCTATGGTGCTCCTTAATGGGATATTCCCCAATCTTGGTTTCTTTCTCGCTCAATTGTTTCTAGATAATCAAGTTAGGGGGGATATTGGGAAGAATTTTTCTTTTGCTAGCTCCTCAATTGAAAGAAAAACAATGACAGAGATTCTCTATGGTGCTCCTCAAAGGGAGATTCCCCAAGCTTGGTTTCTTTCTTGCTGAATTGTGTCTACATACTCCACCACAATGACCAAGTTAATGTTGAATTTTCTAGCTCCTCAATGGGAGATTTCCCAAGCTTGGTTTCTTTCTTACTAAATTGTGTCTACATACTCCACCACAATGACCAAGTTAATTTTGCCTTTTCTAGCTCCTCAATTCCAAGAAAAACAATGTTGGAGATGCTCTATGGTGCTCCTTAATGGGAGATTCCCCAAGCTTGGTTTCTTTCTTGCTCCTCAATGTATACCATGCTCTAAGAAATACTTAGACATATTGACCAAATTAGTAGAGTTGTACAATGGCTAGCATCAAAAGGTAAGATTGTATCCTAAGAAATCCTGACATGGAGAGGATCCCAAGAACAAACCATGGAGTCTTTAAATCAAATTTTAGTCTAGTGGCGATGCAGGATGGAACACACATCTACTTGTTCAATATTGGATTTAAAAATTATGTTAGAATAATCAACCCATAGTTACCTACCTTAGACATTAATTTTAATTATCTTTGTCTTATTACCTAGTTTGCTAGAATCCACTCTATGCTAGTTGCCTTCTACAAGTCCTAGATGTCAACACATGCTAAAAATAAGTCATGGAGAACTTGGGAAACATACTAGAAAACATATTTAGCATGTCTTATTTATTCTAAATCCTCCAAAGCGCATATCTGCTTTTTCTAAAAAGATTCTTGTTTTATTGAGATTTAAGGAAAAAGGAAAAGCTAGACTAGGTGTAGTTGACTTGTTTTTTTCCCACATCATCCTCCCTCCTTTTATCCTAATAAAAGAATGTATGAGTTGTATTTCCATCCCTCTTTATCTTTCCTACTTGAAATTATCCAATTTGTGAGCATCTTGGTGGATTTGGAAACTGCTTTATGCACCTATGGGGGATTTGACTAGATTTAGTAAGCCTGATTTTTGACCTTTTCGAATGGCATCCTTATGCATTCGAATATATCATGTAATTATATATTGAATCAGCCTATTACTTCATAATGTTTTCTATTGTACACTTATTGAATATAGATTAGTGTTATGCTCCAATTTCAGTCTCCTTTGGTGTTAATTTTGCATGTTTGATTAGCAATTTTGTGAGTGTAATTGTTCTATCTCTTGGGTTCAATTTCCACATGGTATCAGAGCCTTTGTAGATAGATTTATATCCTTTCTCATTTCTATTTCAGGTTTGACATATTGACTGGGGGCGCATTCTACTGACTGGAGGGCACAGTTTCTGAGCTATGGACCAATCTCAGAAGATCATCTTGACTCCATTCAATTTATTTGAGTGGAAAGATAAGATGGAGATATTGTTGAGAGATAAAGGCCTCTATAGGGTTAATATGGCAATAGAAGGAGAGCCCAATGTAGCTGCAGAGAAAATTGAATGGCACAACAAGAGGGATGAGGCCTATGGTCTTTTGTGTCTTAGAATTTCAAGAGACCTCCTCTTCCATATTGATGGATTGACATCACCTAATGAAGTGTGGGAGAAGCTAGAATATATTTTTGGAAAGACATATGAGATGCGAGGACATCAAATCGAGAATGAGCTGATCTCCTTGAGTCCCAGTAGCTTCGAATCATTGCAACTCTACTTTTCCAAGTTTAAGGTCCTTGTTTTGCAGTTGAAATAGTGTGGAATCAAAAAGAAGGAAGAGAAAATAGTTTTGGCCATACTTTCTAAGGTTGGTCCTAACCATTCAGTGTTTTTTTTTACCTTCCATGGCACCAAGTTGACAGCTCAAGCCTGGAAGATGCCTAATATTGCAGATTTCATGGAATCCCTCACACAAGAACAAGATAAGTTGGTGATGATGGGAACCATCAAACCTTCCAAAGAACAATCTTTGGTAGCTGTAGATTCAAGGGTGGATTCTGAAAGAAATAAAAAATCTAAAAATCCACCTGATGAAAATAGATACAAGGACAAGTCTCAAGAGGATCCCCAAGGTTCCAAGAAGAACTCCTAGAAGAAGAATAACAAAGGAGAAATGAGCAAGTGCGTGTACTACAGTAAGAGCTATCATCCTAAGAGCTCTTGTATGAAAAATAAAATGGACATGTTGACCCAACTCCTAGAGAAGAATAACATCTCCCTTCCCGATTGGTCAAAGAAGAGGGAAGGAGGATCAAATTGAGAGGACAAAGAGAGAGTACATGCCTTGGTTGCTGGCACATCAATCTCACCTAGCTTCATCATAGAATCTGGAGCTTCTAGACATATGGTTTCGACAAAAGAGATGTTCTCTTCTCTTGACATGTCGAAAGGTCTACCAATAGTTTTGGGAGATGACTCTCTCACTGATAGTTTGGGAAAGGGAGGGATTGATCTTGACCATGGTAAGTTCAATAATGTGTTGTATGTTCCAGGTCTTGCCTCTAATCTCTTGTCAGTGTATCAGATGACTCCTACTGGGTCTCCAAAGAAGGTCATATTTTCCCTTGATGATGTTGAAATCATTGAGATTTTGAATGGTAAAGTCATAGAAAAATGTGTTGTAGATCACACTTCAAAGGTATACAAGTTTTCCCATTTTCTACCCTACTCAAACCCCTCTACTCTTCTGATTCTGATTCATGCTAATGAAGCAAGCAAGATTTGGCATGAAATATTTTTCCATCTTAACTACAAGTATCTTTCTGATTTGAGTGAAAATGATATGGTCATAGGGTTACCAAAGATCAAGTTTTCTAAGGGAGTCTGTCAAGGTTGTATCCTAGGTAAACACCCATAGCACAAGTATGAGAAAGCTAGTCATGAGAGAACCTATACACCTCTTGAGTTGATCCAGAGTGACATTTCTGGTCCATTCCCTCATATGTCCATGATTCAAGCCAAATATGCACTGAACTTCATAGTTGACTTTTCCAGGTATTGTTTGGTTTACTTCCTAAAGCATAAGTCTGAAGTTTTTTACCTCTTCAAAGTCTTTAGAGCCTTGGTTGAAAACCAGTCTGGGAGGAAACTTAAGATCCTCAGATCTGACAACGATGGTGAGTATTTCAAGTCTGATTTCATTTAGTATTGTAAATATGCATGTATTCAGATGCAGCATTCAATCCCTTACACACCACAACAAAATGGTGTTGCTAAGAGAAAGAACAGATCACTAAAGGAGATGGAAACCTGCATGATGGAGGCTAAGAATTTGCCACCAAAGTTTTGGGCCGAGGCTATAAATAGTGGATCCTACATCCAGAATAGGATACCTCATAAGCATATTTATGGTATGAATCCTTTTGAAGCTTAGAGTGGGCACAAGCCAGATGTGACCCATTTCAGGATTTTTGTCTCAAAGGCTTGGGCTAGAATTCCAACTGAAAAGAGGAAGGATTTGCTTCCCCAAAGCCAAGATTGCCTATTTGTTGGGTGTTCTAAAGATTCAAAAGGTTACAATCTGATCAACTTGAGCACTAACAAATATTTCATTGAAAGAAGTGTTCAGTTCCAAGAAGAGCCTTTAGTAGCAGTTGAAGTTGGAGACTCTTCTTCACCACCAGATCCATTGATTGTAAGTGGAGAGACTAATGAGTTTGCTGATTCTGATATGTCTAATAATGATGATTTGATTTCAGATCCTAATAGTCCTACAAGACCAAAATGGGCAGCAAATACCATTCATGTAGCTGGGGAGCTAGCTGGAAATCCTAGTGACACTAGGAGGACTAAATCTCAGTTTGAGAGTGGACTTTGTGTGAAAGATCCTCTATTTGCTGAGAAGTTCTATTTGATGGTTGAATCAGATACAAAGACATATGAAGATGCAGCAGATGATCCAAGATGGAAAACGACCATGAAAGAAGAATTCTGCTTGCTCCAAAAGAACAACACTTGGGAACTGGTTGATCTTCCCCCAGGGAGGAAGCTAGTTCAATGTAAGTGGGTTTTCAAGACTAAGTTTGCTTCTGATGGTTCACCTTCAAAATATAAGGCAATATTGGTAGCCAAGGGATACTCACAAGTACATGGTATTGACTACAATGAAACCTTTTCACCAGTGGTAAAGATGGACTCCATAAGGCTAGCTCTATCCATTGCAGCTTCGAAGCAATGGGAGGTACATCACATGGATGTGAAGTGCACTTTGCTAAATGGAGATCTCACTGAATATATTTACATGCAGCAACCTAAATGGTTTGCTTCTAATCCATATTTAGTGTGCAGGTTAAAGAAATCATTGCATGGGCTCAAGCAAGCCCCCAAAGCTTGGCATGCCAAGATTGATGGTTTTTTTCTATCACTAAGTTTTGTTCAATGCATGCATGATCCTAATGTCTATTTGAATCTGATTCATTGTTATTTGATGATTATTGTCTTATATGTGGATGACCTTCTGATTACAGGAAGTTCAAAGAAAGAGATTTCCTCCTTGAAGGATGCAATGAACCATGCATTTTCTATGACAAATTTGGGATTGTTGAGCCAATTGTTGGGTCTCGAAATTGCTCAATCCTAACATGGAATCAAATTACATCAGTCCAAATATGCTTTGAATTTTCCTGAACAAGTTAAACATGAAATATCGCAAGCCAAGAAAAACTCCCTTCCTTTTAGGAGTTAAGCTTGAAGAAGCAAGTTCTTCTCCTATGGTAAATAATACACTATATAGGCAGTTGATTCGGTGTTTGATTTATCTTACACACACTCTTCCTGATATATCTTATGCAGTTAGTGTGGCTTTGAGATACATGGATTATCCTCATGAGATCCATTGGAGAGCAGCCAAAAGGATCCTAAATTTTGTTCAAGGAACAAGAACTCATGGGATCTTCTACAAAGCAAAATCTGATCTTGATTTGATTGGGCTTACTGAAAGTGATTGGGAAGGTGACAACACAAATCGAAAGTCTGCATTAGGATATGTGTTCATGCTTGCAGAAGGACCAATTAGCTGTTCAAGCAAGAAACAGAGTGCCATAGCACTCTCATTTACAGAAGCAGAGTATAAAGGAGTTGTGAATGCAACAACTCAATGTTTGTGGTTGCAATGGATACTTGGAGAATGTGGCTTCGAATCATAGTTTTCAACTATTTTTAACTATGATAATCATAGCACCATTTGAATTTGCAATGATCGAGTTCAAAGATAGTGAACCAAGCACATTGAGATCCATATGCATTACATCAAACAACTTGTGCATGATGGCACAATTGATCTACTCTTCTGTGCATCTTCAGAACAAGTAGCAAACATCTTCACCAATTTTTTTTATGAGAATACCTTCAGCAATCTCAAATCATTGCTAGGGATTGCTGATCATGCTATGAAGCATGATTGATGAAAATATTTCCAAAAATTTTGTTTTTCTTGTCCATGTTTAAGGGAGGATTTTTCCACTGTGTTTTTCCCTCTCATTGGCTATATGGACAAGCAGTATGTAAAGGGTGACTAAGCCTTGTTGCTAGGACCTATAGTTTTCTGATATTTACTCATAAAGTTAGTCTTAAGGGGGGGTGTTAGAATAATCAACCCATTGTTACCTACCTTAGACATTAATTTTAATGATTTTTGTCTTATTCAAACTCATGTATCAAACTCATTCCTAATCCATTTAAAGCATAACATATAAATGACATGTGCAGACTCTAGATGCACTGTTTCACATATGTATATATGTTTCAAAATTGGAATATGATAAAGAAAATACTGTAAACATTACAAAATATTAAAAATGTGATATATGTGGAGTAAGAGGATCCAAAAATAGAGTGGTACCCCTACACAAGAATCAATAGGTAGTGATAACCTTCAAACAAGAGGACGAAAACCCTAGATAGGTAGATAATAGCCCTTGACAAGAAGATGATATCCCTAGACATGGAGGTTCAACTCTAACTAGACTTTGAAACCATTGATGTCTTCCAAAACAGTTCAACAAAAACCATAGAACAGTCACAAGTAATCAGATCTCAGACCTACTCTATAAGATATGTTACAATGAAAGGTTTAGACTTGAATTTATAATGTCTCAATGGCATCCTAGAAGGTTCCCCTTCTAATTCTTCATCGACGTTAGAGTAACTCAAACAAGGTCAAGACGTCCAACCTTGTAGTAAGGTTCCCACAAAGTTAACATGTCTTAATAGAAGGTACCAAGAACAAGATCAAGGGTCAAGTTACCACACTCAAAGGGGTGCACTAGCACATAGGAGCAACACAAGAACAAACAAAAGTAACACTAACCACAAGTGAAATTGGGAAAAAAAACCTTCAACAAAGAGGTGTAACAACAAGGTGGGAAGATAACCCTTCTAACCATAAGACAAGGTGGGAATACAACCCTTCTAACCACAATGAAGGAAAGACAAGCTTCTCTCTCTCTCTCTCTCTCTCTCTCAATGTATATGGTCCACAAGTGTTCCATACAATAACCGGAATGTTATCATTACCATTAAAGGGAGGTTCACAATAAATGATGTGATCCTCTAGTATTCTTGACTGCTCCTAAGGTCAATGCTAGTGACTCCATCAAGGGGTGGCCAGTACCTTAATGAAACAACCTAGATCAACCATCTCTAATACCTAGAAGAGGAGGAAACCACACATCATCTTCTTGGTTAACGTACCAAGATCCTCCTGGTTAACTAACAAGTAATACACTTGCAAGATCTGCTTGGTCCCTAACTAAGAATCTTCCCAGTACTAGCCCAAGATGTCTCTGTCCCTACCTGTAGGATATGCTTGGTCGTCATGACCAAGAAACTATTTGTTCGTATATCAAAAATACCTAGAGACATATATGGTCCATAGCCACATGCTAGGGACTTTTCCATGGCATCAAACCACTTGGTACCAAAACAAGAACCTCAGTATACTGTTGGGGGGGGCTTGGTACTTACATTCCCCCCCTAGTTAACTGAATGGGATTCCATCCTCCCATAGAATGAATCTTGCAATTGAATTATATTTAACATGAATAACTTAGTACATGTTGTACTCTTAGAGTCCCATTTACCTATTTTGGTCATTTAAGGATGACAAAGAAATTTCAATTTCTCTAGGGCACTAGCAGTAGATGACTCACATTTTATCATGCATCCCCCTTCTATACAACTTATTGGATCCTTATGGAAAGGGTGGTTTGTAGTGTGCCTCACATCACTGGGACCTATGTCTGAATTTGAGTGAAATCATAAGCAAATAAACCATGTTGATCATAGCTTTAAGCAGTTGGTATGAACTTCCCAATCAATAGTGAGAACACAGGCTCCTAATAAGCATCAAGTTACCAAGTATCAAGCTTCTCCAACTCAAAATTTTAAATCTAAATACAATTTACTCATCTCGTCCTTCAAGATAAAATCATTTTTTATGTCCATAAGTAGCAATGTTTAGTTCATTTCATGTTTTTTATAAGTGCATAAGCGACACCTACACTAGTACCAACCAGAAGACCATTGTACCATATTAAAATTGACCTCTCCAAGATGACATGAGGGTACCTTAATAAAGGCCAGTCCAAATGCTGACAAGCAACCATTTTCAATGGGATAGCAAAGTTGCGAAATTTTTATAAGACACATTGAGACCAAGGTCTACCTTTGAAAATATTACTAGTTATTTTTTCTTGGGAAATGGAACTAAAATATGCTCAAATCAACTCAAGTTTGATTTCACCTTTGCAACTTAACAAAATCATTTAATTTGAAACAAAAGAAGGAGGATTTTAGAAAAATAAGAACTATGATCTGTTTCTTAATGTTATTATTTCACCCCTAAAAATGGGTGATGTGTTCACCCAAAATGTTTGGCAACAAAATCACAATCACAAATGCAATATCACCAAAACAAATTCATACAAAATAAGAACTATTTCTTATCTACTGTTGTCATTGTCCTTCATCGATAAACCAACAAGGTGGCAATTTGGAGGGAGGATATGCAAGTTGTGTACAAAAATAAAAAATTCTTGATGTAGAACACACAACCCTATATTTTCCAACCAAAAACTATACTCAATATGTATAAGACGAATAAAAGAAACCATACAATACATAAGTTCACACAATAGATAAATACATACGAGTGATTCCATGAAGGTGGGTAACACTTTTTGGCTAAATTTGGCGATGAAAACCTGATTTTTTACTCGTGCTAGATAGAAGCCCTCGAAACGCATATATGCCATGTGAATTTCGAGTTGTAGTAAAAAAACAAATTTTAGAATATTATGTTGGCTTCCCAATGATATATTTTTTTAAATATTCCGATGTCATTTAATGAGTGAAATTTTGTATTTAATGAACTCCGTGACCCTAAAATTTTGAAGAAGTTAATAATTGGCTTGTGTCCCACCAGAATAATTCAATCTTAAATTAATATATATATATATATATATATATATGAGCATGATCTACACAAAATGCACTGTGGTTTGCATATTTTTTTGTTAATTTATTTCGCAATATACAATTATTTATTATTTTTCGAAAGTGACCACATTTGATTTCAGCATCATTTTATACATGTGTGTCCGTCCCATCTTTTATTTCACTGTTTTCAAAAATTGTAAAACCAAATATACCCTTTTGAAGAGGATTCTCCGATGTGTGGGCTTTTCAATTTTAAGAAATATTTCGGATGTGTATTTTTTACCCTACGGATTTTTCTTTGAGATGCTTTGAAGTTGTTGTCAGGTTTTCTAAGTGTAAGTTTTAGATCAAATTTTAAAAAACCCATATGAATGCCAAAACGCATGCATGATACCTCAATGGATAGAGGATTCGGTGATGAATCTATCGGTACAAACTTCACTCAGTTATGTGCCATGAATGGTAGGGTTTACACCCCTAGAAGACACAGAGAAACATTGATTATCTTGCAAGAGGGATAATTCTTTATTTTTCAGTACCTCGATCGAGGTATTCAAATCCATCGATCGATGTTTTAACAGAAGCTCGATCGAGGGTTTATTAAACCCTCGATCGAGGGTGTAATAAACCCTTGATCGAGCTATTGTTAAACCCTCAAAAACAATATTTGTACATGACTACCAAGGTTTTATATGCTCTTTGACCACGTTTATATTTAGTACAAAAATTTGAGGAGTTAAGTCCTAGCCCCCTAGCTCTCAACATCTTGTGGACATTGATTACCATAATCCCTATCTAGAAGAGTATGCCCATGCTAGACATTTTAGAAATGGGATTCAAGGACCCAACGAAGAGAATGGAGATAAGGAATTTCAACATCATTTGATTCCTATCAGCAATATATCCAATGTGTATACATTTTCTTGAACCTAATGTTTTCTTGCACCTAAATACAGATTCAGATAAATCCTTTTATTTATCAAGGAAGACCTCATCTAAACACTGCTTTAAAGCTACTAATGACAAGTTTGGGAATAGAGAATCAACTTGATGAGGTTATGGAGGTTATCCTAGCTTCCCTCAGTAGGTTGAAAGCAACACATCTTGGTTTCCATTAACACGATTAGCAAGAGAATCTCTAGTGTAGTTATTAGATAATAGAAGATGCATCTCTTTGAACTCAAAACTATCCTACAATTTTGATAAGATGCATATTCTCTTTTGAAAGGACATCTAGTATGCATTTTCATAAGAACAAAAATGATGATGATGATGCTTAAATTTGCATGTAGAACCAGATATTAAGAGTTGTTGATTCATATATGAGCATAAAAAACTTGTAGGATTAATTCCTAGCTTTCCAGACATTTCTTAAGATGATGTTTCTTTAACAAATGGGTTGGAATAACATTAGAAGGGAAACTATTTTCTTGCTGGAAATACAAGTTCACAAGTATCAAATATTACAAAATTTAAAACTACGGAATCCATTCATTGACTTCCAACTAAATATGTAGAGGAAAAATGCAAAGATTGGTAGCAGAGATACTTACAGTTTTTCTTTCCAATTCTATCCATTCCATAGATACAACTATGTCCAACACTATTTTTCAACAACTTCGCCTCAACCAACTCTGCAAATAATAAATCTCTTAAAAATAAAAAATAAAAAAATAGTCATGACATTGCCAGCTTATTCTACCAATAAACCTTTTGGCATTTTACTTGGAAACCAGAACTCCTTGGTACAAACCACCATGGGGCCAAGGGTTTGAGAAATGGATTATTGAAATTTTTTAATATTCATTAAACTACCGTCTTCATAACACAAAAGAGGGCTGGAATGGAGCAGCAATGAGGGGGTGTGAATTAAGGATCAGAATTAGAGTTACAAAAATGTAGTGAAAGGTTTTAAATACTAAAAATACTTTTCTCCTTTGTATATAATTTTTAATTTTAAAAAACTACAATTATGTGATATGAATCTGAAAACACTATTTTTTATCTTAATCGACCTATTCTATTCCTCCTTGAGCTCTAGGATTTAAATATTTATCTTGAAGATCCATATCATAGGTAGATCATAGTCCTGAGAATCCAGGTCGAGTGGACATAACTCACCTAAGTTCATCTCATCAATTGAATTGCACGCATCATTGCTCTCCTTGGTTCAATGCAAAAAGAAACATATCACTTCAGTTGATCCCTAAGGCGATTCCCTATTGTCTTACAAGTTACAGAAATCATAAGTGGGATCATCCTGCTCTGCTATCCATCCATCCTACTATGTTGTGGGCTCTAATACAATACAAGCAATATCATAAGTTTCTAGTAGAAATCTGTCCTTTGTGGGAAAGAAGAAATAGAGTCCATATCTTACATGTGGGAATCCAAATCATCATAGTCCTGTGCTTCCACATGGATGGGAAACAAATCGCCTAAGATCAGCTAATCAACTGAATTCCATGCATCATTTCTCTCCTTTGTTCAATGGAAAAAGAAACGTATCACTTCAAGTCATCTCAACGCGATTTCCAGGGTAATTTACAACCATACATATTGACATAATTTAAATCCATAAACATTCACATAATTTAAAGCCATAAATATTCCCCCCACATTGAAACATAATTTAAAGCCATAAATATCCCCCCTACATTGAAACATATTTTAAAGCCTTAAATATTTCCACAATGATCATGAACTATGTGATTTACATAAATATTTTGTAACATTCTCTCTAGTTTTTTTAAGAATTCCACCTAGGAATAAAAAGTGTTGCTCCAAGAATTTAATGTTGCAAAGGATTTGTGTCGTTGACATTGGGCTTGGGATAAGGTAGAGGTAAAGAGAGCTATGGGTAATTCTCAAAATATTTAACCTGCAAACTATCATCACATTAATATCAATATCAAAGAACAAGTAAGGTTTTGATGACACATAGAATTGAATGAACTTGATCACAATTCTCACTATTGTAATCTTAGCGTTAGATAGTTGTGTAAAAAAAAAAATTGCATTGTATTAATTGCCCAAACCTACGCAAAATTTGTGGATTGTTAACATATCATACATTCAGTTATTAATCATGTGGTTTGTACCTATTAAGTATCTATTGCATTAATGGGCCATGAGTTACATACTAAGTGGTTGAAAAAACCACAAATGTGCTCAAATAATAATCAAATATGATATACCATATATATAAAGGTGTTAGTTTTTCCACATTTAAGCTAGTATTATAACAAGATCTTTTCACTGAGAGAATAACAAGTACAGCAATCACATAAGCACATCACAAGAGACAAGA
>LPNX010462853.1:0-14806 GCA_001517045.1 Pseudotsuga menziesii
ACCTCATATATTGCTGCACCCGCACAAACATATATGTTAAGATGTGCTGAAAATTTGAAAACCCACTTTCACGGAAACTAATTTTATAATCATTTGCACATACTTTCTCTGCATAAACCCTATATATTATGAAAGCTGATTCAATTACCTATCTTTTCTCTTTTTACTTCATCTTGAAATAAGTTAGGGAAGTACCCCTAATTGTCACCTAAAATCAGAGTTTTCCGTTTATTTCAGTATTATGTGGCATCTAACGTGTCCTTAAAGGAGTCCATGATTGTGCATCAGCCCTCAATCTTCTCTGTTAATCAACACCTTCTCTTCAATACTGCCAAGTCATCAAGTCACATTGTCATCATGTCTTTTGCTAAAGGTATCACTGTCACACATACCATACTCATCATATCAAGGTCTGATCACCAACAAGGTCTTTAACATCATCATAGGATATGCTTCATCAAAGTGCACAAAACATGTCATCATCAAGGTCTGTATACATCTGAACATTCAATTACAAAAGTCTGCTCATTCCCATACTTCAAGGTTCTGCTCTTGCTAAGAATTTGAGCTCAGTGAATCTACTATCACCCAATCATATAATGCTATCAAATATGCTTACAACGAACTACCCATGCCAGTGTACTATTCATCCATATATTCCAAACATCAAAAGAATTCATGAACAAGTCTTAGATATTTTAGCACAATAAATGGTCATTCTTCTAGTTGCCATATAGACGTTTTGCTTCGTACTCAAAACATTGAGTCACCCAATTGCTGTAACGATATTTCTTATACTTGATAACTTCAATGCAAACTTCCTGCAGCTTTATATATATTACTGTTTTGTTTTGTTGACCTTCAGATGCTTGAACATTAGAGTGTCAGGCTTCCAGAATTGAACCACATTTGAATTTTCTAAATCTCTGCATGGAGTAAACAGCCAACGAGCTTCCTCTGTGGTGGCTAGATGCTTGTATTGGAATCTCAGACAATCAATGCACCATTTTCTTAAACAAAGAGCACATACCTATCATGTTAACTCAATACATCTTTGTTGGAAATGAGAACCTGCTATCTATAGATCATATATGAAGAGAACTACTATCTAAGCATAGGGACAATCTGTGATTCATCATTCATCGATGTGATATCAAGAGTCTGTTCATCCCAAGTGTTTGCTCATGTCCTCTTCTGTCATATCAAGAAATCTGTCACATCCAAGATACCCAGATTTTACAAAGGTAAATTCATGTTACTGTTGCTTGTAATTTCCACAAATTGCCTCGAATTTCAGTCCTCCATAACTATCATGTTCAGCAAATCTTGATTGCAGCTCAAAAGTGTCACAACATAAAAGGATAAGACTTAAAGATTTTCTTCTATTGTTCTGTTAGTTTTCTAATGTTGCCTCTATCATCTTACCATGAATTCATCTCCACATCTTTCACACAAACCCTCTTTTTATGTTTGCGGTTGCTTCAGACTTTGACCCAAAAATTATAGTCAACTTCCACCACCAAAAATCGGGGTTCATCAACCTGGCAATGTTGTGTTTCTTGGGTTTCTTTGATAGGAAGATAGCCTTCCAGGATTACGAAGTCACCAACAACAGGTACATGTGCAGTTCGATATTCAGAGGTAGAACTCCAGCTGAATAAATTGACCCCTTATACCCAGGAGTGATTGCAAACAAAAGTAAGATGTTGCTGATGCACTGAGATATAAATAAGGCACATGCTTATTCCCTTTACTTCTTGGCAGTGAACTCATCCCTTGGAATGATTTCTTTCTTCTTGAAGATTCCCGGTACATAAGCTCATTCTCTGGTCTTATGAAGACAGTGGCATACTAGAAATTATAAGGAAGTGAAGTTTGCCCTCCATAATGAGTTAACAGTTGCACCCTTTCTAGCAAGATGGCGATGCCAAATAGAGCCACAACCCAGCACTATACACTCTCATGAACAGATGAAGATGAAAGTGCACCCTGGAAACACCAAAATTGCAGATGTGGCATATGTATCGCTGCCCTCTTGTTAGGCAATGAATCTCTTCCTTCTTCACTGAATAGATGGTAGTCAAAGATGACTCAGCCTCCTAGATATCTCATGCGACTTCTGTAATTGCTCAGGTCGTTGTGAAAAACATGATCAGCTCAAATTCAGGACTGTTTTACTCGTGAAATTTAGGACTATGAAAAATAAGCTCTGTCACTTAGCATGGGACTGTGCATGCACTGAGAGAATATAAATTGGACTGTCCCAAATGGCGTGGACTGCTACCACCATCAAAAAGGGGCCACAAAAATTAAATCCAAATAGGAAACTTCCATGAAAATTCGGAACTGTGTCAGTACTTGTTCTGCTCCACAAAATTTCCAGTTAAACTGCCTCAGTTATTTGGTCACCGAAAAAATCTCAGTCATAATTGACTGCTCCTTCTGCACAATCACGAATTTACTTCCTTAGCTGCGAGCTTCTTCACTTTTCAATTCGTTGGATAGATTGGATCAAGACAAAAAGAAAGAAAATGGTTCTGTTGCTATCACCGAATTTTCAGTCCATCTCTTCTTAGCCAATGAGCTCTTTCCTCAGTCCACAAATTGCCTCAGTTCAGCGAGTTATCTTCTTGCTGCTTCAATTCATGTATTTGGAGCAGAAAGTGATTTTCTTTTATGCACTTTCAATATGTCCACATCCTTGAAATTAGGGCAGACTTCATGGGCTTGTTATTTTATTTATTATTTTATTTGAATTTTAAATTTAGGGAAGACTTAAAAATGTATTTGTTATTTTATTTATTATTTAATTTGAATTTAAATTTAAGGAAGACTTAAAAAATGTATTTGTTATTTTATTTTATATTTGAATTTGAATTTGAATTTTATTTATTTATATTTTAATTTGAATTTGTCATTAAATGAAAGTAATCAATGTAGTGGGCATCTCCAAAGGTTTTATGCCTTTTCTTCTCATCCACAAGCATAGCAAAACCTAAGGTGACCCCACACAACATCTTCACCCCTCCTTCAAAGGTACAAGGACCATCAAGTGCAAATAAGTGTGTTCAAGTGTCCAAGCGCCATCATACATGTGTGGGTGCCTTCATCATGCCATTTAACAAATGTGGGTCCAAAGGATTCTTCATCAAGCAAGAAGCATCATGGGCTTCTTCAACCACCTTATCCACGCAAGGGGACCTCTATGGGTCAAGATCCATCATGACATCACCCGTGGGGTTGTCAGACCTTCTCTTAGGGTACCATGGCACCATTAGAGCATGAATGACCACAGAATGGGTCATTAATGCTTCTCCAACCCATCTAGGGTTTCTCCAACGTCCATCAAGGATTTAAGACTATCTCCAGGGTCTTCAGCATCATTAGCAGGGTCTTCAACATCTTCAGCAAAGTGGTGGCTTCAAGATCCAAGCTTGTGGGTACACGAACCTTGTCAACTCGGTACAAGGTGCTTCAAGGCACAAACCCACTCTGTAAGGGATCAAGGCGCTGCAGGTGGGACTTGGTGGCATCAATGACATCCCATGGGGCCACTGCAAGTCCATGTTGGCATCAATGACAATTTCATCAACAGTTATCAACCATTGATATTTCTTACATGGCTTTTCCTACAAGGTTGTTGTTTTCAGTGTTTGAGAATATGATAAACTAGTATTCAGTTTAAACTAACAATATTCGATGGAAAGTTATCATGTGCATTTGAAAATACACGAAACAAGCTTAATCGATCACGGGAAATGATGGATATCAATCTAAATCCATTCTACAAGTATGTCTCATTCACCTTGTTTTGTCAAGTCAGAAAAATATCACCAACACTAAGTTGGTTGATAGTTAGAGGAGGCGAGATCATTATTTTGACTAGTATTTTTGGATCTCTTGGGTTTGGCTTTGTTGTGGTTCTTTTACCTCTTGGAATAAATATATTTGTTAATTGTTCTTTGGTTGCTTAAATTGCAAGAGGGAAAATTCATCTTTCTCCTAAAATTGAATATGATCATTTTTGATCGATGAAATTGTAAATATCAATTATTGATATTGCAAAATAAAGTTATAGAATTAGTTGTGTACATTTTTTAACCCATCTACACATGAAAATCAATTATTTCTACAATCAAAATTTGCAACTACACCTAACATTTCTTGGTTGTAGGTCAAATTTTAAAACATTTAACCTTCTTCCTTTGGACAAATGTCAAGGAATTGAACCTTTCTCTGCATGGGAATTTTGGGCATCTCACTAAAATACGTGTGGAGATTGTAACCCCTTTTGATTGCTTATATGTCGGATGGGTTAGTATTCTCATTCTTACTCTATTATCATGAAAGGAGTAGAGTAGTACCCATGGATCCCGATAACCACAAAAAAACATCCTTTTCCTTTAACAACATATGCACCGGATGTGTCCTTTGGCATTCCCTTTTTCTTTACTTGCACCCATGATTCTTAATCGACATGGATGCCACATAACCAATTCGAAATCCATGATTATAATAGTAATACTATGATTTCATATAAAAATATAGTCGAATACCATTGAAACAAATGCATCTAGGGCACCATCACTTTGTTCAAGAAGTTGAGGAAACTGAGAGTGAAGCACAATGTGAAACATTGTGTGATCAAGGAATTACATTCATTATTGAATCTCTTTTGCATTGAAACATTTCCTATGCCTAGGCATGACTATGGTATAGAACGTTAGTGGGCCTAATTGATAAGAACATGTGTTTCCTCCTAGGAGGCTATAGGTCAAATCCGGAGGGGGTAGGGTATCTACACCTCTGTTTTTGTTGTTGCATCGCGACGTAGAGGGAGTCCCTTGTCGCACAAACAAGGAGGTCTCATCCAAAAAATTGGCTTTTGGCTAGGTTGTGTCCCAAAATATATATTGTTATTATTATTGCTATAGTCAATAGTTATTTTCATATGTGCCATATTTTATTTGTAGACAATTTTTAGCTACTATTGTAGGGAACAACTTTGCTAATTTAGGTGTAGTTCCTATCTATATTTGTACGATTGTTGCATCTAAAAAAAAGATAGCATGCAACCCTGATGTAATTAGCATTTTAATGGAACACTCGTTTTAACATTATGTAATGAACATTTTAATAGGATCGTTTTTAGCACAGAAAATAAAGTTTAGGCGGGTATATAGCAAAAGGGAGGTGTTGCATTTTTTTTAGTGGTATTGAATCAACCCTATATGAGTGTACTTTTTAGAAAAAAATGGACAAGGTTTTTTCGTTATCCCACTAGTAAAAAGGAAGGTAGAGGGATAGAAGGATTAGTATAAAATGGACGTTCAAACGAAGAAGAATTATCTTTGCGCTTGGGGCAATGACGCAGCTCGTGAGGTAAAACCGAGGCGCGTCAATTGCTGATTGAAAACTATTTCCAACCCCCCTCGTTGGCCTGGGCTACGCCTTGGCCTTCGAGAATTTTTGGAGGCCCTCCTTTGGGTAGGCCCATTACAGATCTGAAATTCAAATTGGTTAAGGCAAAGCGATGAAGCCTCCATGTTTACGCTGCATATGTGACAGATAGATTATGCCGGCTGCTACATCAAGGTTTCTCGATTATCAATTAGTTATTTTATCCCCGTGCATTTCTATAAGCGATGAGAGGACGTAAATAAAAAGCCCTTTCCGCCTATTATTCATTCTCTGAATGATTGGCGTATCACCCTCGCTCATTCCTGTGAACGCGAGATTATCCATTCCGTGTGAATGAGAAGGTAGGTTCTACGAGTCTGGGCCAACTGAACTTCTTTCCTGCTCCGATACAGGTAGCCCAACCCGATCAACCAAACTGCGCCGGGTACTATAGGGTTTATCTACGTTTAACATCTGCCACAATTACTATGCAATGCAAAAACATAAAAACTTTGCCAAGGGATTAAATGGGTAGAAATAGAAAGCATTTTTAAGTATTATCGAAACAGTATGGGGGAGAATTCTACAGCATAACTAAACCTTGCAACCGAGAGAAAACACACCCACGCACACTTCTCACAGAGGTATTCATTTCGAGATTGACGAATCGTCTGATTTGAACAGCATTACTAAGTATGCAATTGCGTAGGCGCTCACGTAGGCTCTTCGAACAGTTATGGAATCCATGTACGAACTGGATTTGACTTTGGAACCTTGACAGGGGGCTAGACTTCTACCGAAATAAAAAACCACTGCTATAGAAGAAAAAACCATTCCTGGTGCTTTTTAACTTGGCACAAAAGAAATCCTTCACTACAAGATTGCACTTGCAACACAAGAAAACCCTTCACTTCATGATTAAGGCTCCCGATCCTGGCTTACTCACTTTACCGACGACATGGCACTATATAGTCTCTTTCCCGGTTTACGTTCTCTCTTGGTATCTTCGCTGGGTCTTTCCCTTCGGCAGCATGGACTCGAGACAAGAATTGTTGTACCTTCGCTTATCGAGCTTCAAATTTCGCTTATCGAGCTTCAAATTTCGTTTCGAAAACATTTATTTATATATGATCCATAGCCTTATCGTGTTCACCTTCCAAGGATTCGTTCACTTTGCTTTGTAGTCCTTTGACAATTTCAATTTTATTTCCCCACTGGTCCTTACAGTTTTGTTTTTCTGTTTTAGCCTTTACCATTTTCGACCTAAAACTGCATTTTTTCAATCCTTGACTTTTGTTTGTGACGTGCTGCCATGTGCCATTGGACGGGACCCTTGACTTATTAAACATTATACATCTGCTATGACGTGAAATCCATCGTACCATTAAAAGTTACATATCAGTAATCGTGTGAAACCCATCTTTCCAGCAAGAGAGAGAATTATGTGGAATTCTGGAATGTTTGGAAGAGAAACATGGAAAACCAGCAAGGTTTCGCACAAGTTAAGAGATATATTAAAAAGCGAAAAAGAAAGATTAAAAAGCGAAAAACGCTCATAGGTTTGAAGATATATTAAAGGTGAAAAATGCTTTTCACCCTATGGTTATTGTGTTTTCTTTCGATGGCTACAATGTGATTGGTGGTCTTTGCGCATTGCTTGTTTGCTTGGTGCCTTCACGGTGTCATACATCGAACTCTTGTTTTCTTGCATGTGGTGTTAAGGTGATCCAAAGAATTGATGTTTCTTTAATCAACATCGAGCTGCATGCTTTATGCCGGATAGGTTGCTTCATAGATTTGTGAGTACCTAATTGAAAATGGTCAATTATATAGAACATAATGACATTGAATGTAACTTGTCTAAACATACAAGGTGCTAACTAGTTTTGGGATGAGTGCACATTCAACGACTTCAGTTTGGGTTTTATTATGGATGTGCTTTGCTTTGTTAATACTAGGTAGTTAGCCTTATTCAAGGCAGCATGGAGAACTTGGATATACAGCACTTAGGTCACCCCTTTTTCCACAACCACCATTTTGAAAACCACATAAGGAGGTGCAACAACCAATGCTTCATCCCTAAGAAGCACAACTATTGTGTGTCACCATTACATGTTTCGATACCATGGATGGATCCACATCAGATTACATTCAAGAGAAATCTATAAACAAATGTTGACTACGTAAAAGTGCCTTCTGTTTGCTATTGATTTTGTAGTTCTTTAAAAATTTTGTTGTGTATTGCATAAAGGTTTTGTAGCGACTAGATGCCACAGAGGGATATGAAGAGAAAGTATTATGTACTAGCTAGGAATACTCTTGAAGTCATTTGTGCAATGGTCACGAAGATGATAATGGTGATTGAAAACTATAAAAACGCTTGACGATATGTTTTTTGTTTGACCCTATTCCTTCTAACCGAGTGTTCGTATTGGTATCATTTTTCATGTTTCGTCCTTGTGAGAGATTGCTTGCTTTCATGTTTTTAAATATTATGTTCGTTTTGGTTATGGAGATGAGGAAATTTCATGTTCTTAGGCATCGATCTCAACGGAATATTTTGAGTGGAATTCTTCCGTGCTAAAGGGTTCCAGGTATACCACTATGCCGCATTTAATGAAAATTGAATATTAAAATTTCTCAAAGCACACGATAACATTGTATTGGATGATGAAAACATATAGGTGAATGTTCTGATTGTTAGGCTAATGTTTTATGTTTAATAACCGTCGTTTTTCTATTTCGGGTCTCTAAATGTGAATGTAGAGAAGATGCGCATGCATCAATCATCAGCAATTTGGCTCTCAAAAGTCTATGAAAGTCTATTAAATTATTGTTAGTTTTTTTGGGAAGGAAATAATTTCAGTTTTTTTTACATTCAATACATGTCTTTTATATTATTTATTGTATTTAAAAAAATATAATTAATAAGGGTTTCATTACTTCTAATAAAATTAAAATTATCATACTTAAACAATTCTATATATAGTGATAACAGCATGCATGTTAAATTCTAAAAACAAAACAATTGAAATTTTATCATGAAAAAAATTATAAAGTTTTATATTTAATTTGTAATTAGATAAAAAGACCTCAAGAACAAAAAATCTTCAAGAAATTTGTTGTGCTTCCGCTTAACATGTGACACTGTGTATGTTTCATATTGTTATCAAAATAGAAGGGAGATCCTCCTACCATGATATTAAAAAACTAGTTTAATTTATTATCTATGTGAATGTCTTCACCCTCTCATTTGCAACATCAAAAGATTATGAACAAAAACATATCATTGATCAATTATAGATAACAATAATAAAACGACACATGAACAGTAAACATGTTAAAATAAAACAGGTACTTATCGCTCTTTGTTTCCATCACCCTTAATATCTTCCTCCTCTCGCAATATGACATGGTGATTATGAAAATTATGTTTTTTCAAAGGGTCATTCCCGAGTAGAAAACATTGATCCCTATCCAACACA
Organism: Pseudotsuga menziesii; assembly: GCA_001517045.1. Lineage (NCBI taxonomy): Eukaryota > Viridiplantae > Streptophyta > Pinopsida > Pinales > Pinaceae > Pseudotsuga > Pseudotsuga menziesii. The sequence goes on from LPNX010462853.1 coordinate 8,886, forward strand.
TCTCATTAAAAGGATGGCTATAGTGACATAAACTATTTATTCTCTTCGTTGTTCTCGTATACTCAAGATATTTCTATACCATTAAAAATAAATTCGGCACAACCGCAACCCAAGAGGGTTTCATTTACACATAAAGAAGAACTCACTAGAGATACCCAAATTAGGTGATACAAGAAGCTATATTTCGAGTTGATATTCCATAAGTGTGGTAAATTTTTAGATGATTTGGGCCGATGGGAAATTGGAGAAAAAAGAACGAGGGATTGTTCTTCCTTGCACGAAACCTCAATAATGTTAAAACTTTGATCATGCTTGGAATTTATATGGATTTGATTTCAAATTTATCACACTCAAGAGGGTCATTTTCGTATAGTATCATCTTTCCTCTGCTAGAATTTCACTTCACAAAAATGTGGTATAGTGATGAAATAGCCAATTAAGATCAAATGTTGGTGCATGGAAATCCAGGATTCCATATCGAGTGCATGCACGGTTAAAACCACAAGAAAATAAGAAAGCCACAAATTTCAATGGCTACGAGAGGTACCATTAGAAAAGGTGAGGCATGGTTGAAGTAAAGCCTTCACATGCAAACACATATGAAACCAAGATAAGAAACTAGATAACCTGAAAAATTATAGTCCAAGCACGTTCTTTGTTTCTGATTCTAGGTAAACCATTTTTTTTTTGTTGACTAGGAGAATCTACAGCTAGCGTTACGATGGTACTCGTGTGACATGGTGTCCAGGGATCCATTCTTGCTACCATTATACCCTTAGGTGCCCCACACTCACCCGCAAGAAATAGGGCACACGTAAACCCACGTGGGACTTGATCTTGTGACCTCCTTTACAACAAGTACCCTTGTATAAGCGATGACGATGAGCCACTCCTTTTCGGGCTTAGAAAATGCCATTTTGAAAACCATAGATATGAGTTCATTACCCAGTTCTTCACAATGCCTTAGAAGAATAACTAGTATTCCAGTATTTGATTTTGTGTACCTAAATACATATCCCAATACCATCGGCGGATCCAAAGCACACCCCATGCCAAAAGGCTATATACATGTTTGGCATAGCATCGGATTTTTTTTGAATTTGGAAAAGTGCTTTGTGTCTACTAGTAAAGTTGTCTTCTTCTAACTCTGAGTTGTGTAGCAAGTAAAGACATTGCACGGAATACATACCACAAATACATTTGAATACGTTGTTTGTTGGCAATGCATACACTTGAAGTATACTATACATTGTTCATGGAGATGATAATGGTAGTTGTAAACTATAAAGTGCTTGAATGTATGTTTTACCACTTGATTCTTCTCCTCATAATCAGCTTCTCTTGTTGGTGGCTTCTCACATGTGTCATCCTTTACAAAAATAGCTTTCATTCTTGTTTCAAGTAACTCATGTTTCTTAAATATTGGTTTTGTTGATGCGGGGAATCTCAACATTTAAAGAACCTAACCTTGAGGCTTCAATTTCAGTTCTTTTTTTGTTTAAATTAGTGATTTTTTCTTCTATTGATTTTGTGTCGTGTATCACATAAAGACATTGAATGGAATACATACCACATATACATATGAATACTTTTTGTGTTGGCAAGGCGTACTCATGAATTCCTCTATACAATGTCCATGAAGATGATAATGGTGGATGTAAACTATAAAGTGCTTGACTATATGTTTTTCCCTCTAATCGACCTCTCCTGTTGGCATATTTTCGCATGTGTCATCCTTTACAAAAAATAGTTTTCATTATTGTTTCAAGTAACTCATTTTTGGCAAATATTGTTTTGTTGATGCGAGGAATTTCAACATTTAAAGAACATACATTGAGGGAAGAATTTTAGTTCTATACTTCCATGTCGAAGGCTTCGAGGTATATCATTTTTCCACCTTTATTGAAATTCACAAACAGACAATATTGTTGGTCGCAAGGGATAAGTTTATATTGGATAATGGAAGCATATATTTAAATGTTCCAATTGTTAAGCTAATGTCTTAGGTTTACCAACAACCATTTTTTGTCTTGGGTCTCTAAATGTGAGTTTTGGGACCATAGGCATGTATTATTCACCATCAATTCAAATAGCAAATTTCTACAAAATTTGCATTAAAGGAAATTTCAACTCAAAATGGGCTCCTAAAAAAAATTAATAAAATAATAGTTAAAATAATAAAATAATATTTATTAATTTTGGAGGAAAAAAAAGAAAAAAACTACTTTTTTGTTTGTATTTTCGACATATCTCCCTGTGTTTTTACTCAAATTTCGATCGCGAGAACTCGTTAGATGCGGAATTAAATTCCACATCCAACGAGTACCCACTCAACATACTTTTGACGGACCCCGCTACCCCAAAAACAACAAATACCTGAAAAAACGTGATGATGATGTCTTCATCATGTTTTTTCAGGTATTTCTTTTTTTGGGGTAGCGGGGTCAGTCAAAAGTATGCCGAGTGGGTACTCGTTGGATGTGGAATTTAATTCCGCATCGAACAAGCTCTCCCGATCTAAATCTGAGTAAAAACATGGGCAGATATGTCGAAAATACAAATTAAAAAAAGTAGTTTTATTTATGATACCTATCCCCAAATTTATATTAAAAAAGTGTTTAAGACCTATACGGTATTTTAAATTTAAAGCAATTTCATTGGCTAACACATGATGACATGGAATTTGAGTTAAAGTAAAAAGGCCCATTTAGAGTTGAAATTTCCTCTAAAGAAAGTCATGATTCTTGTTTTGAAAATTGACTAAATTGGTGACCCATATTGTGCATCATTGTTGTGCAGCAAGAACTCATCACTGGGCACTATATATTTTCTAGGACTAGTAAAAACGTGTTACATATTTAAGGGCACGTCACTAGTGATAGATAAAAAAAAATCTTTTGTTTTTAGGAAGGACATAAATTCATATTTTATTACATTGCTTGCGTGTCTTTTATGTTGAATTATATTTTTAAAAATTATGCTGATTTTTTTTTAATTAATTTTTATGTGGTTTTTAATAAAATTAAATTTATTATAAATCGAACCATTAAAAACAAGGCAATTCTAATTAATTCATGGAAATTGTGAACTAAAGTTTGATATTGAATATGCAATGAGATAAAAAGACCACCATAAAGAAAACTCTTCAAGTGCTTAGCCTTTATTTATCTTAACATGGGGTAATATCTTTGTGTCATTATTTTATCAAGGTGGAAGGGCAATCTTCGTCAATATTAATTGCTGCTAGGATGTTATAAGATAATTTAATGTGTTTTCAACATGTTGATTGAAAATGCTCATTAGGTTTTCCTTTGCAACATCATAAAATTTGGAATAGAAATACATGGTTTATGAGTTAGAGATAGAAAAATTTCAAATACAAGTGCACAACATAAATGCTAAAATAAAAAATATACTCGATATTCTATGTTTTCATCACCCTAATCATCTTTCTCTCTTGGGACTATAACATTGGTGTTCTGAAAAATATTCCTTGATCTAGGGTCATGTCAGAGAACGAACCGCAAATCCCTATCTGACACATCCCTGTGGAAAAAAAGTTTGCTGCACAGTTTTGGGAAAAGGATGTTAGTTTTATCCCACATCCTTAATGAGTTGGTACATAATATTATGATATCATGGCCTTCACCTACATTATAGCGGCAGAAGGTATACTACCACTTGCGCAAAACATAACACATTGGAAAGATGGGGATCCACTTGCATGATATATTGTATATTTTTTTATGTAGCCCTCCATCGTGTTTTGATAATGGCCACGAGCACGACTAGATTGGTGAAGCTCTACTTCCAACCCATAGTCAAGTGTGTAGTGATTCCATTATTTGCATCTTTATTATGAAAATCACGTCTATAGAAACATGATAGAGTGTCATATCAACACATTAACGTTCAACATTCACTTTATTGTCTACCATGCTATTTTATTTGGGGATATTTCTTTCACAACATCATGATATTTGAGTTCTCAGTTTAAGTTGTTGGGCAAAATGGCTAGCTTGTTTTGTTGTTGTGCGAATTCGATCGATTGGCGTTGAGTTGTCCATTTGTTCCACATTTTCAAATCAAATTCCTTTTTTTTTTGAAATGGTGAATTTCCAATGTCTCATCTATGTTTAACAACCTATCCATTCGTTCAACTTAATTTAGTGAAGATTTATAAATAAAACAAGCCCTAATATCTGATTGGGAGGTTTATTTCAAATGTCTAATAATATTATATTGCACATTTTTTTCCTCGAAGCATTTATCTTTCATGGTACTGTGAAGTTTTCATTGTTTGATCTTAAAATGAAGAACATAATTTCCATGTCATTATCAACCATTGACATTTCTTATATGGCTTTTCCTACAAGGTTGTTGTTTTCAGTCTTTGAGAATGTGATAAACTAGTATTCAATTTAAACTGACAATATTCGATGGAAAGTAATCACGTACATTTTAAAATACACGAAACAAGCTTAATCGATCATGGGAAATGATGGATATCAATCTAAATCCATCCTTAAAGTCTCTCTCATTCAACTTGTTTTGTCAAGCAAGAAAAATATCACCAACACTAGGTTGATAGGAGGCGAGATCATTATTTTCACTAGTATTTTTTGATCTCTTGGGTTTGGCTTTGTTGTGGTTCTTTTAGCTCTTGGAATAAATTGCAAGAGGGAAAATTGGTTTTTCTCCTAAAATTGAATATGATCATTTTCAATCGATGAAATTGTAAATATCAATTATTGATATTGCAAAATAAAGTTATAGAATTAGTTGTGTAGGTTTTTTAACCCATCTACATGTGAAAATTAGTTATTTGTACAATCAAAATTTGCAACTACACCTAACATTTCTTGGTTGCAGGTCAAATTTTAAAACATTTAACCTTCTTCCCTTCGACAAATTTCAAGGAATTGAGCCTTTCTGTGCATGGGAATTTCAGGCGTCCCACTAAAATACGTGTGAAGATTGTAACCCCTTTTGATTGCTTATATCTAGGATGGGTTAGTATTCTCATTCTTACTCTATTATCATGAAAGGAGTGGAGTAGTACAAATGGTTCCCGATAAGGACAAAAAATAAATTCCTTTTCCTGTAACAACATATTCACTGGATGTGTCCTTTGGCATTCCCTTTTTCTTTACTTGGACCCATGATTCTAAATCGACGTGGATGCCACATAACCAATTCGAAAGCCACGACTATAATAGTAATAATATGATTTCATATCAAAATATAGTCGAATACCATTGAAACAAATGCATCTAGGGCACCATCAACTGAGAGTGAAGCACAATGCGAAACATTGTGTGATTGAGGAATTACATTCATTATTGAATCTCTTTTGCACTGAAACATTTCCTATGCCTAGGCACGACTATGGTATAGAACCTCACTGGGCCTAATTGATAAGAACATGGGTTTCCTCCTAAGAGGCCATAGGTCAAATCCGGAGGGGGTAGGGTATCTACACCTATGTTTTAGTTGTTGCATCGCGGTGTAGAGAGAGTCCCTTGTCGCACAAACAATGAGGTCTCATACACAAAATTGGCTTTTGGCTAGGTTGTGTCCTTAAAAATATATTGTTCTTATTATTGTTATACTCAATAGTTATTTTCATATGTGTCATATTGTATTTGTAGACAATTTTTAGCTACTATTGTAGGGAACAACTTTGCTAATTTAGGCGTGGTTCCTATCTATAACTGTACGGTTGATGCGCCTTCAAAAATAGTTAGCATGCAACCATGATGTAATTAGCATTTCAATAGAACACTCGTTTTAACATTATGTAATGCACATTTTAATCGGATCGTTTTTAGCACAGGAAATAAAGTTTAGGCGGGTATATAGCAAAAGGGAGGTGTTGCATATTTTTTTTAGTGGTATTGAATCAACCCTATATGAGTGTA
>LPNX010462853.1:14857-51878 GCA_001517045.1 Pseudotsuga menziesii
GTTTATAGAAAAAAATGGACAAGGTTTTTTCTTTATCCCACCCGTAAAAAGGAAGGTAGAGGGGTAGAAGGATTAGTATAAAATGGACGATCAAACGAAGAAGAATTATCTTTGCGCTTGGGGCAATGACGCAGCTCGTGAGGTAAAACCGAGGCGCGTCAATTGCTGGTTGAAAACTATTTCCAACCCCCGTCGTTGGCCTGGGCTAGGCCTTGGCCTTCGAGAATTTTTGGAGGCCCTCCTTTGGGTAGGGCCATTACAGATCTAAAATTCAAATTGATTAAGGCAAAGTGATGAATTCTCCATGTTTATGCTGCATATGTGACACATAGATAATGCCGGCTGCTGCATCAAGGTGTCTCGATTATCAGTTAGTTATTTTTTCCCCGTGCATTTCTATAAGCGATGAGAGGACGTAAATAACAAGCCCTTTCTGCCTATTATTCATTCTCTGAATGACTGGCGTATGACACTCGCTAATTCTTGTGAACGCGAGATCATCCATTCCCTGTGAAGGAGAAGGTAGGTTTTATGAGTCTGGGCCAACTGAACTTCTTTCCTGCTCCGATCCAGGTAGCCCAACCCGATCAACCAAACAGAGCCGGGTACTATAGTGTTTATTTAAGTTTAACATCTGCTACATCTCATGAATTACTATGCAAAAGCAAAAACATAAAAACTTTTCCAACGGATTAAATGGGTAGGAATAGAAAACATTTCTAAGTATTATCGAAACAGTATGGGGGAGAATTCTACAGCATAGCTAAACCTTGCAACCGAACAAAAACACACCCACTCACACTTCTCACAGAGGTATTCATTTCGAGATTGACGAATCGTCTGATTTGAACAGCATTATTAAGTATCCAATTGCGTAGGCGCTCACGTAGGCTCTTCCAACAGTTATGGAATCCATGTACGAACTGGATTTGACTTTGGAACCTTGACAGGGGGCTAGGCTTCTACAGAAAATAAAAACCATTGCTATAGAAGTAAAAACCATTGCTGGTGCTTTTTAACTTGGCACAAAACAAATCCTTCACTACAAGATTGCACTTGCAACACAAGAAAATCCTTCACTTCATGATTAACGCTCCTGATCCTGGCTTACTCACTTTATTGACGACATGGCACTATATAGTGTCTTTCCCGGTTTAGGTTCCCTCTTGGTATCTTCGCTGGGTCTTTCCCTTCGGCAACATGGACTCGGGACAAGAATTGTTGTGCCTTAGCTTATCGAGCTTCAAATTTCATTTCGAGAACATTTATTTATATATGAACCATAGCCTTATCGTGTTCACCTTCCAACGATTCGTTCCCTTTCCTTTGTAATCCTTTCACAATTTCAATTTTATTTCCCCACTGGTCCTTACAGTTTTGTTTTTCTGTTTTAGCTTTTACCATGTTCTACCTAAAACTGCATTTTTTCAATCCTTGACTTTTGTTTGTGATGCGCTGCCATGTGCCATTGGACGGGACCCTCGACTGATTAAACATTATACATCTGCTATGACGTGAAATCCATCGTACCATTAAAAATTACATATCAGTAATCGTGCTAAACCCAACTTGATGACAAGAGAGAGAATTATGTGGAATTCTGGAATGTTTAGAAGAGAAACATGGAAAACCAACAAGGTTTCCCACAAAATAAGAGATATATTAAAAAGCGAAAAACATAATTCTCATCCGTTTAAAGATATATTAAAGGTGAAAAATGCTTTTCACCCTATGGTTATTTAGTTTCCTTCAGAGCGCTACAATGTGAATAATGGTCTTTGCGCATTTCTTGTGTGCTTGGTACGTTCACGGTGTCATACATCGAACTCTTGTTTTCTTGCATGTGGTGTTAAGGTGATCCACAGAATGGATGTTTCTTTAATCAACGTGTGGCTGCATGCTTTATGTAGGATAGGTTGCTTCACAGATTTGTGAGTACTTAATTGAAAATGTTCAATTATATAGAACATAATGAGATTCAATGTAACTTCTCTAAATATATAAGGTGCAAACTAGTTTTGGGATGAGTATACATTCAATTACTTGTGTTTGCGTTTTATTGTGGATGTGCTTTGCTTTGTTGATACTAAGTAGTTAGCCTGATTCAAGGCAGCATGGAGAACTTGGATATCCAGCACTTAGGTCACCCCTTTTTCCACAACCACCATTTTGAAAACCACATAAGGAGGTGCAACAACCAATGCTTCATCCCTAAGAAGCACAACTATTGTGTGTCACCATTACATGGTTCGATACCATGGATGGATCCACATCAGATTACATTCAAGAGAAATGTATAAACAAATGTTGACTGCGTAAAAGTTCCTTATGTTTGTTATTGATTTTGTAGTTCTTTAAATTTTGTGTTGTGTATTGCATAAAGGTTTTGCAGCAACTAGATGACACAGAGGGATATGAAGAGAAAGTATTATGTACTAGCTAGGAATACTCTTGAAGTCGTTTTTACAATGGTCATGAAGATGATAATTGTGATTGAAAACTATAAAAATGCTTGACGATGTGTTTTTTGTTTGACCCTATTCCTTGTAACCGAGTGTTCGTATTGGTATCGTTTTTCATGTTTCGTCCTTTGTGAGAGATTGCTTGCTTTCATGTTTTTAAATATTATGTTGGTTTTGGTTATGGAGATGAGGAAATTTTGTGTTCTTGGGCATCGATCTTGAGGGAATAATTTGAGTGGAATTCTTCCGTGCTAAAGGGTTCGATGTATACTACTATGTTGCATTTAATGAAAATTGCATATTAAAATTTCTCGTTGCACACGATAAGATTGTATTTGATAATGAAAACATATAGGTGAATGTTCTCATTGCTAGGCTAATGTTTTATGTTTAATAACCGTCGTTTTTCATTTTGGGTCTCTAAATGTGAATGTAGAGAACATGCGCATGCGTCAATCATCAGCAATTTGGCCTCAAAAGTATACGGAAGTCTATTAAATTATTGTTAGCTTTTTTGGGAAGGAAATAATTTCAGTTTTGTTTACATTGCATACATGTCTTTTATATTATTTATTGTATTTAAAAAATATAATTAATAAGGGTTTCATACTTCTAATAAAATTGTCTTTTATATACTTAATAAGGGTTTTTATAGTTTTAAAGCAATTTATATATCGTGATAACATCATGCATATTAAATTTTGAAAACAAAACAATTGAAATTTTATCATGAAAAAAATTACGAAGTTTTATATTTAATTTGTAATTAGATAAAAAGACCTTCACAATTAAAACTCTGCATGAAATTTGTTGTGCTTCCCCTTAACATGTGACACTGTGTATGTTTCATATTGTTATCAAAACGGAAGGGAGATCCACCTACCATGATCTTAAAAAACTAGTTTAATTCATTGTCTATGTGAATATCTTCACCCTCTCATTTGCAACATCAAAAGGTTATGAACAAAAACATATAATTGATCAATTATAGATAACAATAATAAAACGACACATGAACATAAAACATGTTAAAATAAAACACGTACTTATCGCTCTTTGTTTCCATCACCCTTAATATCTTCCTCCTCTCGCAATATGACATGGTGATTATGAAAAATATGTTTTTACAAAGGGTTATTCCCCAGTAGAACACCTTGATCCCTATTCAACGCATCTCATTAAAAGGATGGTTGTAGTGACAGAAACTATTTATTCTCTTCATTGTTCTCGTATACATAAGGTATTTCTATACCATTAAAAATAAATCCGGCACAACCTCAACCCAAGAGGGATTCATTTACACATAAAGAAGAACTCACTAGAGATACCCAAATTAGGTGATACAAGAAGCTATATTTCTTGTTGATATTCCATACGTGTGGTAAATTTTTAGATGATTTAGGCCGATGGGAAATTGGAGAAAAAACAGCAAGGGATTGTTCTTCCATGCACGAAACCTCAATAATGGTAAAACTTTGATCGTGCTTGGAATTTATATGGATTTGATTTCAAATTTATCACACTCGAGAGGGTAATTTTGGTACAGTATCATCTTTCCTCTCCTAGAATTTCACTTCACAAAAATGTGGTATAGTGATGGAATAGCCAATTAAGATGAAATGTTGGTGCATGGAAATCCAGGATTCCATATCGAGTGCATGTAGGGTTAAAACCAAAAGAAAAGAAGAAAGTCACAAATTTCAATGGCTATGAGAGGTACCATTAGAAAAGGTGAGGCATCGTTGAAGTAAAGCCTTCGCAAGCAAACACATATGAAACCAAGATAAGAAACTAGATAACCTCAAAAATTATAGTCCAAACACGTTCTTTGTTTCTGATTCTAGGGAACACCATATTTATTTTTTTGTTGATTAGGAGAATCTACAGCTAGTGCTAGGATGGTACTCGCGTGACACGGGGTCCAGGGATCCATTACTGCTACCATTATTCCCCTAGGTACCCCACACTCACCCACAAGAAATAAGGCACAGGTAAACCCAGATAGGACTTGATATCGTGAGCTGCTTTCCCACAAGTGGCCTTGTATTAAGCGACGATGATGAGCCACTCCTTTTCGGGCTTAGGCAATGCCATTTTGAAAACCATAGAAACGAGTTCACTACCCAATGCTTCGCTATGCCTTAGAAGAATAACTAGTATGCTAGTATTTGATTTTGTGTACCTAAATACATATCCCAATACCATCGGCGGATCCAAAGCACACCCCATGCCAAAAGGCTATATACATGTTTGGCATAGCATAGGATTTTTTTGAATTCGGAAAAGTGCTTTGTGTTTACTAGTAAATTTGTCTTCTTTTAACTCTGAGTTGTGTATCAAGTAAAGAAATTGCACGGAATACATACCACAATACATTTGAATACGTTGTTTGTTGGCAATGCATACTCTTGAAGTATACTATACATTGTTCATGGAGATGATAATGGTGGCTGTAAACTATAAAGCGTTTGACTGTATATTTTACCACTTGATTCTTCTCCTCCTAATTGGCTTCTCTTGTTGGTGGCTTCTCACATGTGTCATCCTTTACAAAAATAGCTTTCATTCTTTTTTCAAGTAACTCATGTTTCTTAAATATTGGTTTTGTTGATGCGGGGAATTTCAACATTTAAACAACCTAACCTTGAGGCTTCAATTTCAGTTTTTTTTGTTTATTAGTGATTTTTTCTTCTATTTATTTTGTGTTGTGTATCACATAAAGACATTGAATGGAATATAGACCACATATACATATGAATACTTTATGTGTTAGCAAGGCGTACTCGTGAAGTCCTCTATACAATGTCCATGAAGATGATAAGGGTGGATGTAACCTATAAAGCACTTGACTATATGTTTTTCCACTTGATTATTTTCCCTCTAATCGGTGTCTCATGTTGGTATATTTTCCCGCGTGTCATCCTTTACAGAAAATAGTTTTCATTCTTGTTTCAAGAAACTCATTTTTGGCAAATATTGTTTTGTTGATGCGGGGAATTTCAACATTTAAAGAACATACATTGAGGGAAGAATTTTAGTTCTATAATTCCATGTCGAAGGCTTCGAGGTATATCATTTTTCCACCTTTATTGAAAATCACAAACAGACAATATTATTGGTCGCAAGGGATAAGTTTATATTGGATCATGGAAGCATATATTTAAAGTTTCTAATTGTTCAGCTAATGTCTTAGGTTTACCAACAACCATTTTTTATCTTGGGTCTCTAAATGCGAGTTTTGGGATCATAGGCATGTATTATTCACCATCAATTCAAATACCAAAATTCTACAAAATTTGCGAGGGTCATGATTCTTGTTTTGAAAATTGATTAAATTGGTGACCCATATTGTGCATCATTGTTGTGCACCAAGAACTCATGACTGGGCACTATATATTTTCTAGGACTAGTAACAATGTGTGACATATTTAAGGGCACGTCGGTAGTGATAGATAAAAAAAAATGTCTTTTTTTTTTACGAAGGACATAAACTCATATTTTTGTACAATCGAAATTTGCAACTACACCTAACATTTCTTGGTTGTAGGTCAAATTTTAAAACATTTAACCTTCTTTCTTTCGACAAATTTCAAGGAATTGAGCCTTTCTATGCATGGGAATTTCGGGCGTCTCACTAAAATACGTGTGGAGATTGTAACCCCTTTTGATTGCTTATATCTAGGATGGGTTAGCATTCTCATTCTTACTCCATTATCATGAAGGGAGTGGAGTAGTACTAATGGTTCCCGATAAGCACAAAAAAAAACTTCCTTTTCCTTTAACAACATATTCACCGGATGTGTCCTTTGGCATTCCTTTTTTCTTTACTTGCACCCATGATTCTTAATCAACATGGATCCCACATAACCAATTATCAACATGGATGCCACGATTATAATAGTAATAATATGATTCCATATCAAAATATAGTCGAACACCATTAGCTGCACCATCACTTTGTTCAAGAAGTTGAGGAAACTGAGAGTGAAGCACAATGCGAAACATTGTGTGACCAAGGAATTACATTCATTATTGAATCTCTTTCGCATTGAATCTTTTCCTATGCCTAGGCACGACTATGGTATAGAACCTCAGTGGGCCTAATTGATAAGAACATGTGTTTCCTCCTAGGAGGCCATAGGTCAAATCCGGAGGTGTAGATGTATCTACACCTCTGTTTTAGTTCGAGAGTCCCTTGCTGCACAAACAATAAGGTCTCATACACAAAATTGGCTTTTGGCTACGTTGTGTCCGTAAAAATATATTGTTATTGTTATTGTTATAGTCAATAGTTATTTTCATATGTATTATATTGTATTTGTAGACAATTTTTAGCTACTATTGTAGGGAACAACTTTGCTAATTTAGGGGTAGTTCCTATCTATAACTATACGGTTGTTGCACCTTAAAAAATAGATAGCATGCAACCATGATGTAATTAGCATTTTAATGGAACACTCGTTTTAACATTATGTAATGAACATTTTAATAGGATCGTTTTTAGCACAGGAAATAAAGTTTAGGCGGGTATATAGCAAAAGGGAGGTGTTGCATATTTATTTTTAGTGGTATTGAATCAGTGTACCTTTTAGAAAAAAATGGAGAAGGTTTTTTCTTTATCCCACCAGTAAAAATGAAGGTAGAGGGGTAGAAGGATTAGTATAAAATGGACGATCAAACGAAGAAGAATTATCTTTGCTCTTGGGGCAATGATGCAGCTAGTGAGGTAAAACGGAGGCGCGTCAATTACTGGTTGAAAACTATATCCAATCCCCCTCGTTGGCCTGGGCTAGGCCTTGGCCTTCGAGAATTTTTGGAGGCCCTCCTTTGGGTAGGGCCATAACAGATCTAAAATTCAAATTGATTAAGGCAAAGCGATGAAGCCTCAATGTTTACGCTGCATATGTGACAGATAGATTATGCCGGCTGCTGCATCAAGGTGTCTCGATTATCAGTTAGTTATTTTTTCCCCATGCATTTTTATAAGCGATGAGAGGACGTAAATAACAAGCCCTTTCTGCCTATTATTCATTCTCTGAATGACTGCCGTATGACCTTCGATCATTCTTGTGAACGCGAGATTATTCATTCCCTGTGAATGAGAAGGTAGGTTTTCTGAGTCTGGGCCAACTGAACTTCTTTCCTGCTCCGATCCAGGTAGCCCAACCCGATCAACCAAACTGAGCCGGGTACTATAGGGTTTATCTACGTTTAACATCTGCCACATCTCATGAATTACGATGCAAAGAAAAAACATAAAAACTTTGCCAACGGATTAAATGGGTAGGAATAGAAAACATTTCTATGTATTATCGAAACAGTATGGGGGAGAAAAAACACACCCACGCACACTTTTCACAGAGGTATTCATTTCGAGATTGACGAACCCTCTGATTTGAACAGCATTATTAAGTATGCAATTGCGTAGGCGCTCACGTAGGCTCTTCGAACAGTTTTGGAATCCATGTACGAACTGGATTTGACTTTGGAACCTTGACAGGGGGCTAGGCTTCTACAAAAAATAAAAACCATTGCTGGTGCTTTTTAACATGGCACAAAACAAATCCTTCACTGAAGATTGCACTCGCAACACAAGAAAATCCTTCACTTCATGATTAAGGCTCCCGATCCTGGCTTACTCACTTTACCGACGACATGGCACTATATAGTCTCTTTCCCGGTTTAGGTTCTCTCTTGGTGTCTTCGCTGGGTCTTTCCCTTTGGCAGCATGGACTCGGGACAAGAATTGTTGTGCCTTAGCTTATCGAGCTTCAAATTTCGTTTTGAGAACATTTGTTAATATATGATCCAAAGCCTTATCGTGTTCACCTTCCAACGATTCGTTCCCTTTCCTTTGTACTCCTTTGACAATTTCAATTGTATTTCCCCACTGGTCCTTACAGTTTTGTTTTTCTGTTTTAGCTTTTACCATTTTCGACCTAAAACTGCATTTTTTCAATGCTTGACTTTTGTTTGTGATATGCTGCCATGTGCCATTGGACGGGACCCTTGACTGATTAAACATTATACATATGCTATGACATGAAATCCATCCATCGTACCATTCAAAATTACATATCAGTAATCCTGTGAAACCCATCTTGCCGACAAGAGAGAGAAATATGTGGAATTCTGGAATGTTTGGAAGAGAAACATGGAAAAGCAGCAAGTTTTCGCACAAGTTAAGAGATATATTAAAAAGCAAAAAGATATATTAAAAAGCGAAAAATGCTCATAGGTTTAAAGATATATTAAAGGTGAAAAATGCTTTTCACCCTATGGTTATTTTGTTTCCTTTGGAGGGCTACAATGTGATTAATGGTCTTTGCGCATTTCTTGTTTGCTTGGTGCCTTCACACTGTCATACATCGAACTCTAGTTTTCTTGCATGTGGTGTTAAGGTGATCCACAGAATGGATGTTTCTTTAATCAACCTGTGGCTGCATGCTTTATGCAGGATAGGTTGCTTTATAGATTTGTGAACACCTAATTGAAAATGTTCAATTATATAGAACATAATGAGATTCAATGTAACTTGTCTAAACATACAAGGTGCTAACTAGTTTTGGGATGAGTGCACATTCAAGGACTTTGGTTTGGGTTTTATTATGGATGTACTTTGCCTTGTTGATACTAAGTAGTTAGCCTTATTCAAGGCAACATGGAGAACTTGGATATCCAGCACTTAGGTCACCCCTTTATCCACAACCACCATTTTGAAAACCACATAAGGAGGTGCAATAACCAATGCTTTATCGCTAAGAAGCACAACTATTGTGTTTCACCATTACATGGTTCGATACCATGGATGGATCCACATGAGATTACATTCAAGAGATATGTAGAAACAAATGTTGATTGCGTAAAAGTGCCTTATGTGTGCTTTTGATCTTGTAGTTCTTTAAATTTTGTGTTGCATATTGCATAAAGGTTTTGCAGCGACTAGATGCCACAGAAAGATACGAAGAGAAAGTATTATGTACTATCTAGGAATACTCTTGAAGTCGTTTGTACAACGGTCATGAAGATGATAATGGTGATCGAAAACTATAAAAACGATTGACGATATGTTTTTTGTTTGACCTTATTTCTTGTAACCGAGTGTTCGTATTGGTATCATTTTTCATGTTTTGTCCTTGTGAGAGATTGCTTGCTTTCATGTTTTTAAATATTATGTTGGTTTCGGTTATGGAGATGAGGAAATTTCCTATTCTTAGGCATCGATCTTGAGGCAATAATTTGAGTGGAATTCTTCCGTGGTAAAGGGTTCCAGGTATGCCACTATGCCTCATTTAATGAAAATTGCATATTAAAATTTCTAGTTGCACACAATAAGATTGTATTGGATGATGAAAACATATAGGTGAATGTTCTCATTGTTAGGCTAATGTTTTATGTTTAATAACCGTCGTTTTTCATTTCAGGTCTCTAAATGTGAATGTAGAGAACATGCGCATGCAATTTGGCTCTCAAAAGTCTACTGAAGTCTATTAAATTATTGTTAGTTTTTTGTGAAGGATATAATTTAAGTTTTTTTTACATTGCATACATGTCTTTTATATTATTTATTGTATTTAAAAAAATATATAATTAATATGGGTTTCATTACTTCTTGGCGAACTGAACTTCTTTCCTGCTCCGATCGAGGTAGCCCAACCCGATCGACCAAACTGAGCAGGGTACTATAGGGTTTATCCACGTTTAACATCTGCCACAATTACTATGCAAAGCAAAAACACAAAAACTTTGCCAACGGATTAAATGGGTAGGAATAGAAAACATTTGTAAGTATTATCGAAACAGTATGGGGGAGAATTCTACAGGCATAACAAAACCTTGCAACTGAGAAAAAACACACCCACGCACACTTCTCATAGAGGTATTCATTTCGAGATTGACGAATCGTCTGATTTGAACAGCATTATTAAGTATGCAATTGCGTAGGCGCTCACGTAGGCTCTTCGAACAGTTATGGAATCCATGTACGAACTCGGTTTGTCATTGGAAGCTTGACAGGGGGCTAGGCTTCTACAGAAAATAAAAACCACTGCTATAGAAGAAAACAACATTGCTGGTGCTTTTTTAACTTGGCACAAAACAAATCCTTCACTACATGATTGCACTTGCAACACAATAAAATCCTTCACTTCATGATTAAGGCTCCCGATCCTGGCTTACTCACTTTACCAACGAGGTTTAGGTTCTTTCTTGGTATCTTGGCTGGGTCTTTCCCTTCGGCAGCATGGACTCCGGACAAGAACTGTTGTGCCTTAGCTTATCGAGCTTCAAATTTCGTTTCGAAAAGATTTATTTATATATGATCCATAGCCTTATCGTGTTCACCTTCCAACGATTCGTTCCCTTTCCTTTGTAATCATTTGACAATTTCAATTGTATTTCCCCACTGGTCCTTGCAGTTTTGTTTTTCTGTTTTAGCTTTTACCATTTTCGTCCTAAAACTGCATTGTTTCAATCCTTGACTTTTGTTTGTGATGTGTTGCCATGTGCCATTGGACGGGACCCTTGACTGATTAAACATTATACATCTGCTATGACGTGAAATCCATCGTACCATTAAAAATTACATATCAGTAATCGTGTGAAACCCATCTTGCGGACAAGAGAGAGAATTATGTGGAATTCTGGAATATTTGGAAGAGAAACATGGAAAACCAGCAAGGTTTCGCACAAGTTAAGAGATATATTAAAAAGGGAAAAGATATATTAAAAAGCGAAAAACGCTCATAGGTTTAAAGATATATTAAAGGTGAAAAATGCTTTCCACCTTATGGTTATTTTTTTGTTTCCTTTGGAGGGCTACAATGTGATTAATGGTCTTTGCGCATTTCTTGTTTGCTTGGTGCCTTCACGGTGTCATACATCGAGCTCTTGTTTTCTTGCATGTGGTGTTAAGGAGATCCACAGAATGTATGTTTTTTTAATCAACCTGTGGCTGCATAAAGCATGCAGGATAGGTTGCTTCATAGATTTGTGAGTACCTAATTGAAAATGTTCAATTATATAGAACATAATAAGATTCAATGTAACTTGTTTAAACATACAAGGTGCCAACCAGTTTTGGGATGAGAGGACATTCAACGACATTGGTTTGGGTTTTATTATGGATGTGCTTTGCCTTGTTGATACTAAGTAGTTAGCCTTATTCAAGGCAGCATGGAGAACTTGGATATCCAGCACTTAGGTCACCCCTTTTTCCACAACCACCATTTTGAAAACCACATAAGGAGGTGCAACAACCAATGCTTCATCCCTAAGAAGCACAACTATTATGTGTCACCATTACATGGTTTGATACCATGGTTGGATCCACACCAGATTACATTCAAGAGAAATCTATAAACAAATGTTGACTGAGTACAAGTTCCCTATGTTTGCTATTGTTTTTGTAGTTCTTTAAATTTTGTGTTGTGTATTGCATAAAGGTTTTGCAGCGACTAGATGTCACAGAGGGATATGAAGAGAAAGTATTATGTACTAGCTAGGAATACTCTTGAAGTCGTTTGTACAATGGTCATGAAGATGGTAATGGTGATTGAAAACTATAAAAAGCTTCACTATATGTTTTTTGTTTGACCCTATTCCTTGTAACCGAGTGTTCCTATTGGTATCATTTTTCATGTTTCGTCCTTGTGAGAGATTGCTTGCTTTCAGGTTTTTAAATATTATGTTGTTTTTGGTTATGGAGATGAGGAAATTTCGTGTTCTTAGGAATCGATCTCGAGGGAATAATTTGAGTGGAATTCTTCCGTGCTAAAGGGTTCCAGGTATACCACTATGCCGCATTTAATGAAAATTGCATATTAAAATTTCTGGTTGTGAACGATAAGATTGTATTGGATGATGAAAACATATAGGTGAATGTTATCATTGTTAGGCTAATGTTTTATGTTTAAGAACGGTCCGTTTTCATTTCGGGTCTCTAAATATGAATGTAGAGAACATGCGCATGCATCAATCATGGGCGATTTGGCTCTCAAAAGTCTACGGAAGTCTATTAAATTATTGTTAGTTTTTTTTGGGAAGGAAATAATTTCAGGTTTTTTTACATTGCATACATTATAATTAATATAAGAGTTTTATTACTTCTAATAAAATTAAAATTATCATACTTAAACCCAATAATTTTTTCATAGTTTTAAGGCAATTTATATATAGTGATAACATCATCCATATTAAATTCTGAAAGCAAAACAATTGAAATTTTATCACGAAAAAAATTATAAAGTTTTATATTTAATTGTAATTAGATAAAAAAGACCTTCACAACTAAAACTCTTCAAGAAATTTGTTGTGCTTCCCCTTAACATGTGGCACTATGTATGTTTCATATTGTTATCAAAATGAAAGGGAGATCCTCCTACCATGATCTTAAAAAACTAGTTTAATTCATTGTCTATGTGAATATCTTCACCCTCTCATTTGCAACATCAAAAGGTTATGAACAAAAACATATAATTGATCAATTATAGATAACAATAATAAAATGACACATGAACAAAAAACATGTTAAAATAAAACACGTACTTATCGCTCTTTGTTTCGATCACCCTTAATATCTTCCTCCTCTTGCAATATGACATGGTGATTATGAAAAATATGTTTCTACAAAGGGTCATTCCCCAGTAGAAAACATTTGATCCCTATCCAACACATCTCATTAAAAGGATAGATGTACTGACAGAAACTATTTATTCTCTTTGTTGTTCTCCTATACTCAAGATATTTCTATACCATTAAAAATAAATCCGGCAGAACCGCAACCCAAGAGGGATTCTTTTACACATAAAGAAGAACTCACTAGAGATACCCAAATTAGGTGATACAAGAAGCTATTTTCCCAGTTGATATTCCATAAGTGTGGTAAATTTTTAGATGATTTGGGAAGATGGGAAATTGAAGAAAAAACAAAGAGGGATTGTTCTTCCATGCACGAAACCTCAATAATGGTAAAACTTTGATCATGCTTGGAGTTTATATGGATTTGATTTCAAATTTCTAGCACTCAAGAGAATCATTTTGGTACAGTATCATCTTTCCTCTCCTATAATTTCACTTCAGAAAAATTTGGTATAGTGATGAGATAGCCAATTAAGATCAAATGTTGGTGCATGGAAATCCAAGATTCCATATCGAGTGCACGCAGGGTTAAAACCACAAGAAAAGAAGAAAGTCACAAATTTCAATGGCTACGAGAGGTACCATTAGAAAATTTGAGGCATGGTTGAAGTAAAGCCTTCACAAGTGAACACATATGAAACCAAGATAAGAAACTGGATAACCTGAAAACGTATAGTCCAAACACGTTCTTTGTTTCTGATTCTAGGTAATACAATATGTATTTTTTTGTTGACTAGGAGAATCTACATCTAGCGCTAGGATGGTACTCGCGTGACATGGGGTCCAGGAATCCATTTCTACTACCATTGTAACATCCCCATGGACAATACATCAAAAATTTATAATTAATCAAAGAAACAGAAACAAGGTGTTTGTTTTGACTGTCAAGATATTTTATTGATCATGCAAATAACCATAAGTCAAGCCAAAATATATGAGAAACTAAATGAGATCTACTTACTTGAATCCATGGGAAACACACTTGGAGAATCAACTCCTCCCAACAATAGGAGGTAGTAACTCAACGGTTTGCTCCGCTCCACCCCCGAGCTGGATCACCAACCATACACGAGAACAGCAAGTAACTTCCTCGCGGCACTCAATCCTCAGAGTCCGTAACAAGCTACAACAAGAAAGCTTCCACGTGGCACTCTCTCTCAGAGTCCGTAACAAGCTACAATAAGAAAGCTTCCACGCGGCACTATCTCAGAGTCCATACCAAGCTACAACATGAAAGCTTCCATGCAGCACTCTCTCTCAGAGTCCGTAACAAGCTAAGCGATGGACTTATGAAACTGGAGAAACACTCAACACATGCATTCACAGCAAATTTTCTCCATGCACAACACGGCGTCTCGTGCTATTCCAGTGCACTCATATAAATATCTTTGCCCAGGTCTTATGCCATCCCAATCAAATCTCCAATGAGATCCCTAAATCCCTATGATTTAGGATCTTGTTTGGTTGTTGAGTTTTGGATTGGATTTGATTGGTATCAATCAGTCTAGCTTGCTTACACATGTTCTTTGGTGCCATGGTTGGTGTCCCCTCATGTAGTTGATTTCTCCAAGTGTCATTTTCTTTATTAATAAATGAATAAAATGTTTGTTTGTGCAAATGTTATTTCAGTCTTTGAGTTTTATAACTCATTACATAATAAAAACAATAATTTTTCAAAACATGAAAAATAAAAGTAATTTCATAGGGGTATTACATTTCTCCCCCCCTTATTTTTAACACCGTCCTCGGTGTTCTTTCTATTTTGAGCTCCCTTGCTCATTCTGGAACATGGAGGGATATGCTTCCTGCATTTTGTCCTCCATTTCCCAAGTTGCCTCTTGAGGGCTGAAGTGCTTCCATTGCACTTTTATTTGAATGATGGCTCGATTCCGAAGCATACGTTCCTTCCTGTCTAGAATGTGGAAAGGTTCAGTCTAAAACTCACCCTCGGGTTCTACCTGAATCACATCCCATTCAATTGTATGAGTAGCATCATGTATATATATGTTTTAACAATGAAACATGAAATACATCGTGCACTTTTATAGTAGGCGGAAGTGCAAGTTGATAAGCTACTGGCCCTGTCTTAGCTAACATTTCAAAATGTCCACAATACCTTGGTGCCAGCTTGGAACATCTTCCCAAACTCAAAGAATTATTCTTCGAATTTACCTTTTGATATACAGGATCCCAACGTTGAACTCTCTTGGAGTTCATTTTAAATCCGCATAATTTTTTTGTCGATTCTGGGCAACTTTTAATTTTTCTTGAACTTCCATGAAAATATCTATAGGGTACTGCGATCAAGCATGCTTCAATGCATACATGTTTTCTTGTAACATAATTTTTCCTCTTCCTCATATAAGAAGATAAACATGTCAATCATTATCTTAAGATTCTAAACATCTTATATATCACCCCAAGAAGATATCGGCATCTTACTAATATCGAGAACATGCTTATTAACTCTTCTTCATAACATTATAGGTTCCAACTATAAGTTAGTTAAGCATTATTACAGTTTTCATTCAAATTACACATTATAAAACTTCACTAATTATTACCACATTTAACCCTTATATATTGGGAGGTAAAAAATCAAATACATCAAAGTGACTAGCTTCAGAAACAACTCCACTCTTCATGCATTTATCTAAATATATCACTTCATTCAAGATAGTTATATAATTTTCCATCATAAAATACAGATAAAATTTACGTTACCTTTTGATATCAATCAACTATGCAAATATAAACTCCTATTCAAAATAAGGAATTATTTCCAATACAAAGTTCTTTTTTCTTTTCAAAAGAAATAGCTTTGTATTGTTTATAAATCTCCATTGCTTTCAAACTTATTTTGCTATTTTTATATTATAAATATTTGAACTATTCGTATCTTTATCATCTATCTATGCACCTTTTGTAAATTCAAATAGAAATTGTAAATTCAAATAGAAATCTAAGTATGGACATTGGTCTATAACTCTTCCTTCCATATAACATAATGCATGCATCTTAACCTAACTCAACATGATATAATAATGTAAACCCTTCATTGTCTAACCCTTTCACTATCAATTACAATGGTTATATTTGACTAAAGCATTGTAATGACACTTCCTTTTTATTTCATCATTTATATTTATTTATAAAGGATAAATAGTTAACACCAAAACATTTCATCTTTACCTTAGCCATTCATCCCAACCCTAAAATGGGTATGATTGAAAGTAACATTGAGCCTTATACCCATATAATGTTATATGACTACTTAAGGGATCAAGACATTAAATTAGAGTTGGCTAGTCAACTCATAACCATCATAAAGAAAAAGTAAGGATACCAAATTCTTCCTTACCATGGATCTCCTACCTTTTCTAGTGACTCCATCACTACAATCAAAGTGAATAACCCATGTATAATCATAGTAAAATATATTTACATATAAACTACATTTATCATATTTGCATTTCTTGCAATGAATGTATGTGATTTTATCAATTTACACGATTAACTTCGATTATCAATTTTAATATAACACCACTGCTACTTACAAATGACTACAGGTGTACCAGAGGTGCATTTAAGCATAAATCAATATAGACTCATATGCTTATATCCACAACATACTATTATCTACTAGAATCTATAAATTTGGGTCAAGACAACATAGATCAATTGTTAGTATGACATAAAATAATATTCACCTCATTACAATCAACTATGTAACAACCCAATAGTATTAACTTATGAAGTTATATAATGTTAAGTACATAATAGATAGAAAAAGATCTTCTAAACAAAATCAATTAAAAATTTAATCTATTTCAATTATATTTTCAGATAATTATAAATCATTTCAAAGAAAATTATTGTCTTCCATCATAAATAAGAAATCCACCTTTAGATAAAATATCCAAAATTATATATATTGAATAATATAAACCACCAGCAACTCTTGTCCAAAACATGTTTATGAATTCTTCTAAAACTCTCTTGAAATTAAGAATACTTGTATAACCTCATTCCTTATATAACCCCTTCCTTGGTATAAATTGTCCATCTCAAATTTCCATATTATAGAACTTTAAAAATATAAAACCTCAAAATGAAGGATACGTGTCTTTTAATTTCATTTACACATTCGTTTCAAGTCATACATATAATAAAAGAAGAACTAACACTTTACTTTATCTATATGAACATAAAAAGAGATAGACGTATGTATTAAAAATACAACTCAGCAAAATGGCTTTCACGATTTGACCCAAAAAGTCTCTGCTTTTCTACTTAACAGGTCACCAAAAAAAAGTAAATGTTTGATTATCTATGGATTCATATATATTAAACCATGTAACACCAATAAAAACTAACTGCTAGATACCTTGATTTTCAAGTTCACTTAACGTTCCAACCCTGCACTGATGTTACTTAACATAAATAATTTCTATAAAACCAATTATATTCATTACTAACTCTTCCATGAATTAATCATAATCAAAAAAATAAAAATAAAAAGTTATAAATCGTTTTCTTAAATAATCATCATATGCTTAACTAATATTCACATAATACGATGTAACATACTCTAACATTCCAACCATATAAACTATAACATAAAATTCCTAATCAATATATAACATCTCTTTTATACACATCCAAATATATTATAATAAAAACAAAAACCTAATCAATATTCACTTTTTCATCCATTGTTTACATCATATCTTGTCACATTCCCTTATAATCAAGATACTAGAGTTCACATTTCAGCTATTCACCTAAAATAATACTCGAATTAAGTCTACGTGAATAAAAGCAAACTTAAAAATATACCAATAGTGAAATTATTGTATTTAACTATATAAGTGGTGTACCAAAGTCACCTTTAAACTTAATTATAAAAATATGGTAACAAGATTTGGTTCTTCATAATTCTAATACATTTCTAGGCTAACAATACCCCTGTACATAGTGAAACATTGAGTTACCATTAACATTAGTGACAAATGCATAAAACAGAAAACAATGTAATATACCCAACTACTGATATTTTTTTTTTATAATAAAGCATCCAATTAAAGATTGAAAATCTATGCTATCTACATAACATTCACTTTCTAAACATGTATCACTCGCTTAAATCATTGATAACCTAATTTCCAAAGGTCTTGGTTAACTAAAATTTATAGTAAATAACACATCACATTTTTTTTTCTATTTTTTTTTGTTAACTATACTCTATATGGAACTCTTAACTTTTAAACAAAACGTTATAATCCCAATGGTTACCATACCTTTAAACTTAACATCCTCATCCTATATTTATATTTATTATATACATATATATACTTGCATTGTTATAAACTTCAAAAATAATCTTTTAAATCTAATAAGCGGTGGTGTTCCATATAATCATGTTTGCATTCGCCATACAAAATAACTCACATAAAAAAATAAGCAATCGTTTGAAACGTGAGCAGTCACATGCATAATAGACAATATTTAAGAATATCATTTCCAAATCTATATATAGGAAAATGTATGCAAACCCCTTGTTGATATAGGAATTCGTATGTAATATACGAGGATGCATTCCACCACTAAAATGCAGACTATGGATCCGATTGTATTTCCAGGTCTTCAACAAACGTTGGTATGGTATGTCAATTGCAGATTTCTCTAAAACACAGGAAGGAGAATTTATTCCAAAACATTCAAGAAACACACGCATAATCACGTACTCCAAATATTTAATGAAAACGTAGGCGATGAATATTTATTTCAGATATTTAAGAGAAAGAAGGCATAAACAATATTCCAAATATTTGAAGAACATCGCAACCAAGAAAGGATTATTCCAGATCCTTAAGATATACTCAGGAATAAAGAAATAATTCAGACCTTTGAATAAAACGTGGCCATGAAATGATTATTTCAGATCTTAAATTATACACAGGCATAAACAAATAATTCATACCTTTGAAGAAAACGCATCCATGAAAGGATTATTTCAGATCTTAAGTTATACACATGCATAAACAAATAATTCATATATCAAATCTCAAGTCTTGATATCTATTATAAGAGAAGTAATTAGTAAGCTCACTACATACTTAGTTATTTGGCGGTTTTTAACTTCCAGTCTGCCCAAAAGGCATGCCAATCAATTCAATACATAACTTTCGATTCTTTAAAAAAAAAATCAAATTCGAGTTCTACTATAAATCTCCAAAGAAAAAGGTTAAAACGAAACAAAAATTGAAACTTACGGTTAAGTCTAGTAACTGATAGTCAACCTCAGCGATAATATCAGGGTTCCGGCTTTATCTTACCGTTTAAAAAGTTGCCAACTGTCAGTCGAACTCTATGATCCTATCAAAATTTTAGTAATTAAACTTACAATTTGTACTGTCAGTCAAACTCTGCCATTAAAACAAAATACATACAGATCTTAAATCAAACCAGAACATTCGCAATCAAATCGTAGAGGTTACACATAGAGATTTAAAAGGATCTGGTTCTTAAACCAGCAACGATTTTGTAAGCAAAACTCAGGATACAATTATGTAATGGAAAACATTTATGACACAACTAAACAATTTCAAGCTTGGAGTGGCTTATCTCATAACTAACTAAAACTTATTGATGTTTATATGCTATCATGCATGCTATACTTGTCCAGAGCGAGGGAAAAGAGCTACTTCAAAGTCCATCGTACTGAAAAACTTGGAGCAGGGTACCCATGCATCCGTTATACTGTTCTAATGAGACTTGCATGTAAACAATGAATATGAAGAGGAGGCGAAGAATTTAGGATCTATCGCTTAAGTGTAGGTTTTCATTGATTTTGCATTGCAACATGTTTTTTTTAACAAAGGAAATATAACCTTAATCTTCATCGAATTGGCACTCTTTATATTATTTCACTCAGCAACCGATTACTACATTGGATATAACATTTACAATTGGAAACAAGAAATCACGGGCATCTAAACTCTGTCAGCACACTAAAATCGCATGTCTTATTGTAGAATGTATTAATAGAAAAATCGTTGACAGTCAAGGTAATTCTTATCCATCAATCACTTCCACCGTTACATCCAGATTGTTTTTAATTAGAAATTTGCAGGCATTCCAATATATATATTCAGATCCAAACGACAGATCCACTCAAATAAAGAAATCGCAGGCCATGAGGTATAAATTCCAGATCTATATGTATAGTACAAATCGCATGGAAGAATTTGAAAATTTTCAATACTTACTTGAAAAAAATAACAACTTGGAGATTCAACTCAAATTTTCTCATATTTAGACTTCAATTTTCAGCCAAGAAAATAACATATTCACTTCTTCATATTTTTCCATATTCAGATCTATTTTTTTTCCATAGAGGGATTTCATTCATACAAAATGGAAAAATCGCACACATACAAACCAATTTCGGCAGTGATTGTATCATACATGCAGATTATAAGGAAAACTGCAACCTTCATACATGGATACTTTATTGTATAATTTATAAAACAAAATAATCGCAGGTAGTAATAGTTTTAGTTCACGCAGACATAATAAAAACACAGATGGCAATATGTGCAGTTCATCAGGAAATGAGACGCATGCAGCAATATATATATACAGTTCCTTAAGCAACGAAAACACAAGGATTATCCAACTTGACCCCACATCAAAACTCGCAGGTAGTCTCTTATCTGCAGTCGTAAGTATACATACATTGCGGAAAATTCTTTTATCCATAACCGCAACTATAGTAGATTGCAGGCAGTCAAAGGGGATCTATAATTTCAAACATTAATCCCCATTTCTAGAGATTGCACGCGAACTATATATTTAGATCCAATAAAAAGTCCATTCAGTTCAATATCTCACAACCATCGCAGATCCCTTTCCCAACAGGTATGACAAAAAAACGGGTGGATATATTTCTGATCCAAATCTCAGGCAATTCCAATATACTTGCAGTCCATAAAAACAAGTATACTAAGGATATGTTTCAGATCACATGCTAAGGTAATCAAGATCTAACTTGCAATCCATAAAAACAAACATATAAAACATTTCAGATCACATACAGTCCATGAAATCAATCTCACAGTCCATTAAAAGCAAACATACATTTCAGATCATATGCAAAGGAAAACAAGATCTAAATCCAGATAATTATTATCGCGTGTACCTAAATCACAATCAAACTGTTGTATGACGCAGTTAAACATGTATGTAGAGCTACAGATGTGAATCGCTGTCACACAGAGTTAAAACGCAGTCAAACAAATGTAAATGACAGACAAGGAATCATGTGCAGAGTTTGTCTAGTTCAGTAATTCTTTATCGTGACAAACAACAGACTCATAAAAAAATCTCATAGATTCGGAACATAGATTTGGAACACCTGTGAAGGGCCCTTGAAGTCCAGTGTTCGAACGTGGGCTTTGATACCATATGTAACATCCCCATGGACAATACATCAAAAATTTCTAATTAATCAAAGAAACAGAAACAAGGTGTTTGTTTTGACTGTCAAGATATTTTATTGATCATGCAAATAACCGTAAGTCAAGCCGAAATATATGAGAAACTAAATCAGATCTACTTACTTGAATCTAGGGGAAACACACTTGGAGAATCAACTCCTCCCAACCATAGGAGGCAGCAACTCAACGGTTTTCTCCGCTCCACCCCCGAGCTGGATCACCAACCATGCACCGGAACAGCAAGTAACTTCCTCGCAGCACTCAATCCTGAGAGTCCGTAACAAGCTACAACAAGAAATCTTCCACGCGGCACTCTCTCTCAGAGTCCGTAACAAGCTACAACAAGAAAGCTTCCACGCGACACTCTCTCTCAGAGTCCGTAACAAGCTAAGCGATGGACTTATGAAACGAGAGAAACACTCAACACATGCATTCACAGCAAAGTTTCTCCATGCACAACACGGCGTCCCGTGCTATTCCAGTGCACTCATATATATATCTTTTGCCCAGGTCTTATGCCATCCCAATCAAATCTCCAATCAGATCTCTAAATCCCTATGATTTAGGATCTTGTCTGGTTGTTGAGTTTTGGATTGGATTTGATTGGTGTCAATCAGTGTAGCTTGCTTACACATGTTCTTTGGTGTCATGGTTGGTGTCCCCTCATGTAGTTGAGTTCTCCAAGTGTTATTTTCTTTATTAATAAATAAATAAAAAGGTTTGTTGTGCAAATGTCATTTGAGTTTTCGAGTTTCATAACTCATTACATGATAATAATAAAAAATAATAATTTTCAAACCATGAAAATAAAAGCAGTGTCATGGGGTATTACATATATCCTTGGTCCAACATATTGCTAGTGGTTTTTCACAAGAGGTAAACCAATACTCAAGTCTAGAAAAACAAAACATACCATATACCCACGGGATTTGTCAATCATAGCCATCACCTCAACATAAACTACTATATAGAGTTTTTTTTGTCTACAAAAACAAAACATATCAAATACCCACATGATTTTCCAATCATAGCCATCACCTCAATATAAACTACTACATAGAGTGTTTGGTTAGTACCTCCTATCCCTCAATATTACAAAAAGATGGATGAATAATCATAAGGATAATAATCATAACATCTTAGTTTAAATATAAGAAATAAATTGTTAGTTTACATTAATGTTTATCATAACCATCACCTCATTATCCTTATGATTACAAAAAGATGAATGAATGATTTATTTTTTATATTTAATTATCATACAATTTAGTTTTATGAATATTAATAGAAAGTTAAGTAAAAATATTTAGAAATAAATTTATGAAATATCATTTAATAGAAGAATTTAATTTTAAAATTAATCAAATTGTGCAATCATTCATAGAATTATTTAAGCAAGCTTGTAAACATATTTAATCAACATATTGTATCTTTTTGGACAATAAACAATTCACCTTGAATAATAGTTAAACATTACATACCATTGATGGTTATAAGGATTCACAATCACAATTCAATTTAAATGATTTCATAAAACTAAAGTTAAAATTTATATGAGTATTTTAAATGTAAATGGGTAATACATCTCAAATTTAATTTAAAAACAAAGAATTTGATTAACAACTACATCAACATGGTATGAAAAAACAAAATATACATGTCAAATATACATCTCATCAAAATCAATAATCATGTCATATATACATATCAAGTCAAATATGCAGTAGTCAATATACATGTCAAGTACCACTAATAGCTAGGTCCACCATTAGAACCAAAGGCATCAATAGGTGCACCACTAGTGGTAAAGGGTCTATCAGTACCTGTGTCAGATAACAATGAATAAAGTAGAGGATCATATATCTCTCCATATAGATCCATATCACCCGATGTGACCATAGTATCATGTACAACATGAAATGATACTACAGTGGGTGTAATAGATGGTGTTGTTGCAATCAGTGGCACAAGTAGATCAACAACTGCTGACACATGTGGTGGAGGAGGAGTAGGAGGAAATGGATGGTGTGCGTAATTATGCATGTGGAGGAGGAGAAGGAGGTGAATCAGTGGATAGTGAAGCTGCTAATACATGTAGAGGAAAAGGAAGAAGAAGATAAGGAAGTGAATCAAGTGATGATGGAGGAACGTGTGATGGAGCATCATGTGGTGGAGGACTAGGTAGTGGAGGAACAAGTGGTGGAGGACAAGGTCTAGGTGGTGGAGGACTAGATGTTGGATCAGGAGCATCATCGTCAAAAGATGAGCTATATGAGAAGGAATGAGCACTATACCTCGACCTCTAGATGAGGTTGAGGGCATCGACAATAGGACGCATAACCGACGTCATGTCACGAGGGAGGGTCGGCCATATAGTTGATAGATCTAGAACCCATAATATATGTCTGACATTTACAGGTTCCACTCTATGTAATCAAGGAACAAATGTTATCTACCATCTCGATTTAGACTCTGGGATCTAGCCTATTTGGAATATGGGGTCTTTGTATAGGTTGTTATTGTAGTGCATACTCCATCACCTCATCCTCTCGGGAAGGAATGTCCCTACCATATGGCACGATATCAACAAAATAGCAGACAATGATAATCAAATAATTGAAACAAAATGATACAATAAATTACATGTGTAGTAAATAAAACAAAAAATGCATTAAGATTTATCAAAACATAACGCTAATATTATCTCTATCATCGCGTGGCTCGTATGGAGTAAGCTATTTTTATTTTTTTTAAATTGTTAATTATAAATTTTGAAGGACGCTCATAAAATCAATTTGGACAATACACTTGTCTCATTCTCGTCCATAAATGAAAAAAACATAAATGACAGTCCACCCAAAAACTCTTTAGATATATACACTTATAAATTTAATTAAATGTTAAATTAATTAATTATTTGTATTAGTTAATATTTATATATTTAACATTCAATTTGTATTAATCAAAAGTTAATTACAATAAAATATTCATAAAAAATAGAGATTAATGTTAATTTCTTATCTATTAAAATTATAGATTTTTTTTTCCAAACAAAAATTTAATCTAATTATTATTTTAAACACACATATATATATATAACTTTCAATGAATTTACTTTTTTGGGTTGGGAAACATAAATTTATATTAACATAAAAATTAATTAGTAAAATAATTACAAAGTTAATATTTATTATTTGTAAAAATAATTAATAAATTTAATATAAAAATTATAAATTTATTGTTACATAAAGCATGATTCATATACTTTAACAAGATAATGTTAATAAAAATTTAATATTTAAATCATGATAATGTTAATAAAAATTTAATATTGAGATGAGAGTCTCCGATAGAGTTTGATAAGCATGCCTTATCCTAATATTTTAAAACAAAATATGCCAAAGATTTGTCTCAATAGTTAGGAGGTCGAGAAGATCACAAAGAAATATGGCATGTCCGGTCGTCACCCGTGTGAGAAGAATATGCACTAAACATTTGGATTATGTATAACAACTCTGTAATAATATTTCTATATACCACATTTAATATATAATGCACATTTGGATTGTAACATGTATTATGTTTCTATTAATGCTTGGGTTATTAGACATATGGCATTGTGCTTTGTTTGTATTTTTATAGGTGCATTTGTTCTCATATATGTGGGTATACGAACATCATTTTCGCATTAAAGATGTCGATGATGGACACATTAGACAAGCTTGTGGAGTGGAGGTCTAGTTTGACCAATCTAGTCATGCTAGCCACCTTGATAAAAACTTAGTAGAGGGGAAGTCATATTACATTGGAAAGATACAAGAGACAATGAAAGTGAACTTCTCATCTTTTCAATATGGTATTTTTAGGTGCAAGTGGTGGGATACCTTCGATCAAAGTAATGCAAAAGAAGATCATGATAGCGGGATGATATGTATTAATTATAAATAAATAAAATGTGTTGAAACTAAGGAGCCTTATGCTTTCCCAAAACATTGTAACCAAGTGTTTTTTTATCCAAATGTGTTGGATGGGGATTGGTGGTTTGTACTAAGACATGATCTAAGATCAAAACATCTTTTTGAGAACAACAATGTTATAATTTCAAGCAATGAAGATAACAAAAGTGATGGGAACAG
The DNA here is from genome assembly GCA_001517045.1 of Pseudotsuga menziesii. Taxonomy (NCBI): domain Eukaryota; kingdom Viridiplantae; phylum Streptophyta; class Pinopsida; order Pinales; family Pinaceae; genus Pseudotsuga; species Pseudotsuga menziesii. The sequence continues at coordinate 40,595 of LPNX010462853.1, forward strand.
AGATTGATATGTAAATGTTTTATTTTGACATTTATATTGTGGCGGTGTCATTTTACTATGGGTATCTATAAATGGTCAATTACGATTTCAATTTATAATGTTGGATATGAAAAGTTAACAATCATTTAATACCATCATATTTAAAATGCATTAAATAGCACTTGTAAGCATAGAATATGGTTTAAATATGTTTTATTATTATATTTATTGTTTTATTACAACAAATTTATCATTGAATTATATTAACATATTGTATTATATTAGCATATGTTTATGTTAGCTTTTGAAATACTAGCATTAATTGATATATAAATGACAAAGTTGACGACATATTCATAAAACTAGCACATCCACATAGTTTGTGGTTGGATTACGTCGATAGGAATCAAATGGTTGAGAAATAGTGATGGAATGGAAGAGTGTGGAATTTTTTTTTATTCTTTTTATTCTTTTTATTTTTTTAGTTAAATGGGTTCAACTCTGAGTTATCCATGCCTAGCTACATGTTATCACCGACATTATTCCGGTTATATATATATATATCATATTCTTCTCTTATCTGCCATGAACTATTGTCTATCCATTCATCAACTACTATATATATATATATATATATATAATACGTCAAGAGGTGTTTTTATTTGAGATTTGGGGTGGAATACGACCTATGCATTTTCATCTAAGGACGAGGATGAGACAAGTGTACTGTCAAGATTGATTCTATGAAAGTCGCTCAAAATTCGAAATAAACAATTATAAAAAAAATAACTTAAAAAATAACTGGGAGAAATTACAATGCTCAATAGGATACCTCACAATGCTTATTATTCTTTAATGATCGATGAGATGGGATACCTCATAGTGATTATTATGCTTTACTATTGATGGGATGACATCAATGAATGCATAATGAATTTTGCCATCTAATCTAACTATATTACAGAGCATGAGAAAATCAATGAAACTAACATCAATGTCACTTTAGTTTGATAATATGTGTGTGCGTGTGTATTATATTTTATACAAGAATTTGTAATTATTATCATCAATTAATATGCCAATATTTCATCAGACAAATTAATTAAAAAATCAATGAAATTTAGTTTATACTTGTTTTGTTGTTTTAATAAGCAAGATGCTACTATTTGCAATATTGATAATATGAACTATTAACATCTAGATCACTTTAGTTGAAGTATTTTTATTTTTATGTTCATTTTATATTTACTGTAAATATATATAATTATTTTCATGATTTCACAAAATATTTAATAAAACAAATTGATTTAAAAAATTAATCAAATATGATTTAGGATTGTTTGCATGATTTAATATGCAAGATGTTATGATTACAAAAAAATGGATGAATACTTTTTTTCTTATATTTAATTATCATACAATTTAATTTTATCAATATTAATAGAAAATTAAGTAAAAATATTTACGAATAAATTTTTGAAATATCATTTAATAGAAGAATTTGATTTAAAAATTAATCAAATTGTGCAATCATTCATAGAATTATTTAAGCAAGCTTGTAAACATATTTAATCAACATATTGTACCTTTTTGGACAATAAACAATTCACCTTGAAGAAGAGTTAAACATTGCATACCCCTGATAGTTATAAGTATTCACAATCGCAATTCAATTTAAATGGTTTCATAAAACTAAAGTTAAAATTTACATGGGAAATCTAAATCTAAATGAGTAGTACATCTCAAATTTAATTTAAAAACAAAGAAATCAATTAACAACTACATCAACATGGTATGAAAAAACACAATATACATGAGCAATATACATGTCAAATATACATCTCATCAAAATCAATAATCATGTCATATATACATATCAAGTCAAACATGCAGTAGTCAATATACATGTCAAGTACCACTAATAGCTAGGTCCACCATTAGAACCAAAGGCATCAATAGGTCCACCACTATTGGTAGAGGGTCTATCAGTACCCATGTCAGATAACAATGATTAAAGTAGAGTATCATATATCTCTCCATATAGATCCATATCACCCGATGTGATCATAGTGTCATGTACAACATGAAATGATACTACAATAGGTGTAATAGATGGTGTTGTTGCAATCAGTGGCACAAGTGGATCAACAACTGCTGACACATGTGGTGGAGGAGGAGTAGGAGGTGAATCAGTGGATAGTGAAGCTGCTAATACATGTAGAGGACAAGGAAGAAGAAGATAAGGAAGTGAATCAGGTGATGATGGAGGAACGTGTGATGGAGCATCATGTGGTGGAGGACTAGGTAGTGGAGGAACAAGTGGTGGAAGACTAGGTGGTGGAGGACAAGGTCTATGTGGTGGAGGACTAGGTGTTGGATCTGGAGCATCATTATCAAAAGATGAGCTATATGAGGAGGAATGAGCACTATACCTCAACCTCTAGATGAGGTCGAGGGCACCAACAATAGGACACATAAGTGACATCATGTCACGAGGGAGGGTCGACCATATAGTTGATAGGTCTAGAACCCATAATATATGTCTGACATTTACAGGTTCCACTCTATGTAATCAAGGCACAAATGCTATCTACCATCTCGATTTAGACTCTGGAATCTATCATATTAGGAATATGGGGTCTTTGTATAGGTTATTATTGTAGTGCATACTCCATCACCTCATCCCGTCGGGAAGGAATGTCCCTACCATATGGCACGATATCAACAAAATAGTAGACAATGATAATCAGATAATTGAAACAAAATGATACAATAAATTACATGTGTAGTAAATAAAACAAAAAATGCATTTAGATTTATCAAAACATAATGCTAATATTACCTCTATCATCATGTGGCTAGCATGGAGTAAATAGGATGTTCGGATATTCTCTCCAATCCATCCACACATAAGGCTACTTTAATAGATCGAGGACAATATTGTCCACTCTAGCCAAGAAATCACAAATTTCTCTACCGACTGGAGTACATGGACACTATGATTGGCCACTTCTTGGAAACAACTACCCTCACATGTGTATACGAGAATCACTCATAGCCCTAGGAGGTAGGTAGGCTAATATCGATCGAGTGACATGAATCCTCTCAAAAAATAAAGTAAATAACTCTGATGCAAACATAAAATAAATTTATTCATAAGAAATAGCATGACAATGATCCAAAGTAAAACAAAATTGTCACAAAAACATATCTAACCACTTAATCAATCAAGACCTCTGAACTAAAATATCTACATAATACATCAAAGGGAAACTAATGGACTTCCCATGAAAGGTATATTGTTCCAATAATGACATGATAAGGGATAGGCACCTAACCTCCTCTACATCAAATGCATCTATCGACAAGTGGCCACCAACAACCTAGAACTCGGTGACGTGAAGAATGTCTTGACTGGCATATCTTTGCACATATGTCAATTGGATTTGTCTTGTAATGCGGAGGGGTAGATCAAGGAATTTGGGCCAAACCTCCCCTCCTGGACAACCTAATGATAAAATAGACATCCTCCTCTATGGGATGAAACCACATATCGGGATTGACCCTAATTTTTTGTCCGACATGATCCCATCAATATATCAACTATTGTAAAAATGAAAATCCCCCCTAAGGGGTGTAGCATCATCATTAAGGTTGAAGAGGTTGGCATTCCCGAAAAAGACACAAGTCTAAGTTGTAATAGGGCAAGGGAGCATCTCCCTCTTCCTCTCTCTAGCCTCCCACTCACGTACAAATTTATATGTGTCGACCTACTATTGTTGCTACACTCATCATCATCACCTTTGATTCACATAAAATTCTTTTTAGGCACATATATATAGACAAAACAAATTCAAATTATAAAACACAAACATATATAAACATTTTGTATTTATCAAAAAATTAAATTAATTTATGAATGTAAAAATAAAGTGATCAAGTAATAAGTGTGCCTATTATAACTTATGCATTGTGTTTCCAAAGCTAAATATCAAAACCAACGCACTGAAACAACAACGATGTTGTCTTTAATGGGGAACACTGATGCACATATCAAAGAACACATCATCAACTGAATGCAATCACAAAACAAGAGCACCAAATCTATTTTGATGCTCCATAGATATTGGCATACTAGTGTGCTCCACATTAAAATGCAACATAGATCATCGACGCTTCACGTATATTAACAATTTTAACAAGACACGTCGATGTTAATGATGCCAAGGCATGTACTGATTGGATAAAATTTTCTATGACTGTTGAGATCCAATGGCTCACATTGCGATGGCGGCCACATTAAATATTGTATGGCCTATGAAATATTGTTTGCCTTTGCCCACTAGTGAAAGCATGTCATAAAATATGCACCATCATCGATGGTTCTTGTACGTTGGAATAATGCACCGGTTTGAATTATTCAAAACGATGCACTAACTTGCTAATTTATTTTCCAAAATTTTAAACCATTCGATGCATTTTATTGTGAGTATCGTAAATAGCGCATTAGTTTACAATGAGAACTAGTAAAACTTGCTAATTTATTTTGCAAAGTTATCCAACCGGAGCAATGAGCACTAGAAGCCGAGCGATTGTACAAAGCCTGTGAGCATTGCTTCCAGCCTGAGATTGGAAGCACAAGGGAATGTAAAAGAAAATTTTGGTTTCGTAATTTTGTATTTTTATTTTACCCTATTGTGGTGCACCCCATGATATTTAAATGCATCACGACATTATTAAATTATTCCAACACACTAAAACGGTTGAAAGAATTATGTTCTTTTAGACAAAACGCACCAGTGTGTTTTATTATTGCGCCGATAGGCGCTCTACAACCCAGTATGGGGGAGATCTTGTAACGTTAAGTAACGTTATTTTTATTAATAAAAAATAAATTTTCTAATTATAGGCAAAAATAAATGTCCGCCACAAAAACAATCTAATATGGGAGAGATGTTGTAATCTTCCTACCTAACAAAACAATAAAAAAGTAAAAATTTAATTATCCGTAAAAAAATATGTGGGTCAGGAAAAAAACACAATATGGGGGAGATGTTGTAATGTTCCTACCTAACAAAATAATAAAAAATAACAAATTGAATTATCCGCAAAAAAATGTTGGCCTTGCACATGGTTTTAAAACCATGTGCAAGGCCTTCTAAACAACACATGGTTTAGGAGGGCTTTGCACATGGTTTAAACCATGTGCAAGGCCTCCTAAATAACCCATGGTTTAGGAGGGCTTTGCACATGGTTTTAGGACCATGTGCAAGGCCTCCTAAACAACGCATGGTTGTAGGAGGGCCTTGCATATGGTTTTAAAACCTTGTATGGGGAAATGTTGTAATGTTCGTTCCTAACAAAATAAAAAATAATAATAAATATTATATGTTAGTCATAAATAATATTAAATATTAATAATAAAATATTATTTGTGGACCTTAAATAAAAAAAATTGTCTTTTGGTTTGAATCAAATCAATGGATACCTAAGAAGAGGTTTGTACCTCGAGACATTTGATCCATCTCGGCACTTGATAGAGCCTAGGATTTGGATCTACGCTGGTTTAAGGATCACAAGTCAGTTTTATAGCTCTATGTTGAAAAGGATCAAAGGTATAGTAATATTAAATGCATTTTTAATGTTCTATAATGTGCCTATTGTTTATATGCACCAAGCTGGTTGTGCTTGTCAAAGACATCGGTAAGATTTTTTAATTAAAACGTTTTATTTAATTACAAATTGTTATGTCCAGAATTCGTGCATTATTATAATGAGCACCAATGGATTCGATTTATATTAGAGCGCCAATATGCATTTTATTTTATTTTAAATAAAGAAGATATTTAGCATTTTGTGACAATAAAAGTTATTGGTTCTACTTGTTTGTTTTGGAGTTATCTTTTCACCCAACCATTTGCACCAATCGAACGACCTGGCTCATGTGAGCTTTCACATCACGCATTGTTGGTTGTCCGATTGGTGCAAATGGTCGGGTGGAAAGCTAACTCCGTTTGTTTTTATGCACATCGATGTGTTTTAATGTGTCGAAAACGTTTTTGTGTTTTTTAAATTAATTTTTTTAATGATTAAGAAATTGTTCTAACCTAATCTAGCGCATCATTAAAAGGAGTGTCAATGCCTCCTTAGTCTTACGGAGCATTGATATGCATTTAATTTTTTTAAACAAAATTATATTTTATCATTTTATAATAATAATGACTATATGTGCTTGCTATCTATTAAGGATCGGTGCATTATTGTCCATATCGCATCGGTGTAGTTATTTTGTTTTAATTAATTTTTTAATTTAAAAATGATCTATGTTGACATGATCGGTGCATCGTTTTAATGTTCACCGATGCTTTATGTTTATTATAGAGCACTGGTCCGAATTTTAATTTTTTAAATTAAAAAATGATAATTTAGTATTTTATAATTATAAATGTTTTAATGTGCCTTATGTTTTACACAACGATGTTTTTTGTATTTAAGTGCACTGGTGTGTTTTATCTATTTTAAGTGCATCATTTTGAAAACCTCCACAAAAACATCTAGTTTCCCCCTTTCGCTACCAACCTCCACTATAAACGGAGAAGGGGAAAAAATTTGGGGGAAGTTCTGCAAAAACATCTACTACAAGATGTTCTCCTTATAGTGTTAGTTAGGTCACATTTGAGCATGGAACAAGATTAAAATATACCACACAACCTCCATGTGGGTAGGCATATTTTGGTACGAATGTATGTATTTCATATGTTATATGAAGCACCTTCCATTGCCTTCTTGTTTTATTCTCCTTCCTTGCAACTCACTAATATTTTGTCTCGCGGATAGTAATGCTTATAATAGGGGTGTGCCCATGGGGTTTAGATTAATTGGTAATGGGTACTTGAAATGAGAAGTTGTGAATGGAGGGTCATAAGATCAAATCCCCCATGGGTGCTTGCTTAAAAAAATGCTTATAAGAGGGGTAGTATGTATCATATGGATTTCACACTTTAGTACTCACATATGCTTATGCATTCACATGCATAATAGTGCATTCTAATTTTGTTTCATATCCATTTGTGACCCAGCCTATGACGACTTACCTCTTATCCTTCATTACAAATTCTCTTATGCATTGGATCACTCTCACTTAAATTAACTTGCCTTAGTCGAGATGTGCGACCTCTAGAAATTATTTAGGTCCCTTGTCATATAACCTCTTATCTTTAATTGTATGTTGTTGGTTTGAGTTAATTACACCCATTAGGATACCTAGTTACACTATTTAGGTTCTATCTAGAGCTCCAAGCCACGTATGTAACCCATAGTTGGTTAGGATGCTTCATTTCAGGTCCTCAACATCCCAAATCCATTTGAAAATGCTTGATTGGGGATCCATAGGACCAAACCTTACTTAATCCTTCATATTTTTTTGATGGCAAGTGTAACACAACTTTTTAAGCTCATATTGCATTCACGAGTCATGACTCGAGGAATATAGTGTGGAATTTAGGTGAAATAATTGTTGCATGAGATGAGAAACCAATGGAGCCTAGTCAAAACCCAAGGTATGACTCTTATGTATAAAATGATTTTTCCAATGTCTAGTCTAACATTCACTTAAAAATTGAGGCCATTTCCTAGCTTATTTGTATAACTCCTCTCCCCTGTGTAAATCATGTTTGATTCCTTTTCCACTATTCAATTGTCTTATAGGTACATTATTATATTAGCACCAAATATTGTTCTAACTCTCTTAATATTCTCCATGATATTGGGTTGCTTGATCATGTCATCTATGTCACCTCTATAGGTATCCCTTGCTTTTGGTTTGGTTTCAACTCATTGGAAGGTTTGTTGTTTTGTCATGTGGTGTCTTAATTGTCTTAGTACCTCCCACATGTTAGATGATTCAAATATCCTACCTTGAGGGAGGTTCTAAAATGACTAGGATCACCATGCACACTTCATTGTTGCATCATTTATATGGTAGATCTAGGTGTACCATCATGGGCAAGTTTGTTCTAGTGGAAAAAACCCTCTCTTGGAATCCTATAACATCTCTCATTTTCAACCGAAGAAACTTTGACACTTACAACATGTTCTTCCATGTGAGTTCCTTCTTTTTAATCTCTCTTTCATCTTTGACATTTAGGTTACTTACCTCACTAAGAAAGACACATAAATTAACCCTAGTTAATGTGATTTACTTCACTAATTTTGTGTGGATGCCTAATTGAATTTCCCTAACTATTATATAGCCCCGGGTCACATAATTAACCATGAAACCTTAATTAACCTAGTGGAATTATCCCCTTCTCTTTTCTTCTTATCTTCCCCTTTCCTATAATTTCTTCACTTTGACCTAAAACTGAGTGGTGACTCCACTCTCTTTTTCCACTTGGGGTAGCATGCTTCGTACTAGTTTTATTCCTTCATCTTCATCCTATTTTCCCTCTTCGAGTATTCTTCTTGATCTCTAATTCAATCTTAATGGTGATCTCTTAATCATATTTACTAACCTAATCTCCTTCTCAAGCATCCTATTCATAGGCTTCATTGTAACTAACTTACCATTACCTTATAAAAACATTGTATTGACCAACGATTTATATTCCTTGTCCACTTATTCCTCTTATTTGCATGTCACTTTCTCTATATTATATTCTTGTCATTTCTTTACATTCCACACTTGTTTCAGAACCTTCTACATTCTACACTGCTATATGTTATGTACCCACGGGATTACTACCCACAACCTTATTGGTTGCACCTAAACCTTCACTCCATGCCCCATCCAATATTGCATTGGTTCAAATTTTTACCTTTCCATATTTTGCAAATAACTTATTCTAAACCTCCCTCTTTCTCATATGCCCATCCAAATCACTTCCCTTTACTATGCATTGCTTAGATTAATTGTTGCACTACTCAACTCTCTTAATCTTTGGTGTGACCTTTTCTTAATATGTGTTTGATGGTCTTGCATCATAAACTCATAAATATATTTTAGAATTGATTGACCATTATGTTGGCACAATCATTCCCATTTGATATACTCATCATTATAATGCCTTGAGAGACATAACCCTTTGCACATTGCCTCTATGAACCTAGTTTGTTTCTCAATTGGATAACCTTTGTCATCATAGTGTATGTTATGAGACTCTCACTAATGTGAGGATGTCAACGCTAGATTTAGGAAGACAAAGACAATTTTCTCCTCATATGGGAATTGGTTAATCCTCCACAATAAGATAAAACTTCTACATTAGTATTACCCTTGAATTATGGCATATCCAACTATTAAAAAAAAAATTTAAAATCATTGTTTTTTCACTTAGTTTTGCAATGTAGAGTTTATAACTTTAATGTTTGATAGTTTTCCCACATACTTGTCGTAATGGTTAGTGTTATAACTATATCATTAGTGAATAATGGACTTGGTCCATTTTTTTTGTTGGAGCATAATGGTACAATTATCATTGCATGAATGGATTTGGTGGATTTCTCATAGTACACTAAGTATGCACTTGCATTGTGGCCAACATGTGGTTTTCCATGCCGAAATGTATTTTTGTATAATTTCAATTGAATTCTTAGTTTCTTCAATCACATATCTAAAGTTTACTATTCAAACATCATATTAGATCTCCAAGCTCCATGAGGAAGTGGATCACATTCAAATCTTGTTTCTTGAAGATTTATTTGTTTCTCTCATGCAACTGTAACAACAAAATATCTCTCCATAAATGGTATATTGACCATGGAAACAATTGGAATTCAAAGTACACATCCCACATTCAACAATTTGATGGCACAAGCTACAATTTGTAGAAATTGCAAATGGATATATTGTTAATGAAGAGGGGTTTATGATAGATAGTGAATGACAAATAGTTAAAATCAACCAATGGACAAGCTGAAATAAAAATTGGGATGTGTGTGATGGAAAGGAAAGGGAACATATTATTAACCATGTAAATGACAACGTGGTTTCCTTGGAAGGTTTAGAAAAAAAATTCAAAGGAATCTTAGTATATGTTAAAGAGATCTTATGACGCATCTAACCTAATCACAAAGATTCATTTGAGAATAAAATCTTTTAATATGAAGATGCAACCATATAATAATATGAGTTCATGCATTAGTGAATTTGTATCCTTGTGAGCCTATAAATAAAGGAATAGAGAAGAAAATGCAATGGTTTTTCTTCTTGGAGGATTGCTATATTCTTGTGAAGGACTAATTCATGTACTAGAGACATAAATATCACTATAATGTGAAATACAAACATCCCTTCTGCAAGAAGAAATGAGAAGGAATGACCCATGTAAGAATTCAAAGATTTCCACATATGTCATGGTTTCTTCCAGTAAATATAAAGGCAAGAAGAAATGGGACTCGTCCCATGGACAATAAAAGTCATCCTATCAAAGTTTTGTGTATGCTATGAATAAATTTTGGTCCTTTTATTATCATGAGGACGGGTGTGTGAAGAACTATGAAAATTGGAGATAAGAAGAAACCAAAGGATAAAGCAAACATTCTATACTTCGACTCTTTACAACCTCGACTATGATGGTGATGACCTCCTTAATGTGCTTGTATCTGGACTCCATAAAAACACAACATATAGTTTCTCATAAAAGTCGGTTTGTGTGATTTGGGAAGTTGGCTAAGGTGAGAAATGTTGCATTAAAAAGTGAAGTTGAATATCTTATTTCTGAAAAATGTTTAAATTATAGAAATCAAAGATGTATTTTGTGTTCCTATATTATCTAAGAGTTAATAAGTAGCATTATTGATCAAGTTTGGCTTCTTAATGTATATCAATATGTTATATGTCAAAGGACATGAATAACACAACAATCGAAGAAATTGTTGAGGGAGGGTGAAAAGTAAATCGGAAAGTCTATTAAAAGAATTTGTTGTGATAATGTGTTGATGTTCTCTAGGGTTTCATCATTAAGCAATCATTTTGCAGATCATTCTCCCTCATTGGTCAAGTGAAATGACCAATAGTTGGTAGAGAATGGCCCCTTCGTAGCCCTATGATATAGTCATGTGAATTGACTATATGTGCCTTGTGGCTCGGATTCTTAGTCTTTGCCTTGTCATGTGAAGTAGCTTGAGTGATTGGAGGCTAGAGGTCACAGTGCATACTCCATGTGGGAGTGCTTCATGAAGAAGTTGTCCATTTTAGTAGACTGATTTGACTTGTTTATGTGACAAGGGATTCATCCCTTGTAGTGAGACAAAGTATAATATAATGTTGTATTTGACATTGGCTCTAAGAAGTGATTAGGACTTC
>LPNX010462859.1:7758-28357 GCA_001517045.1 Pseudotsuga menziesii
GCACCATGTACCATGATCGCAAAAGTGGTAGGTAAGGTATTTATGCCTCCATCCATACCTTGGAAATTGCATAAAGACCTATACCTTCTTCCATTGAAAGACTTTCCCATATATGTCTTACACTACCAAACTTCAAATCATTGGGTTACAGCTAGAAGGTGTGGCCTCCCCTGGTGGGAGGTTCAATCCAAATCTTCAGAGGTCTTAAGCTCAATATAGATAATTTGATCATTTCAACACCTATCTCGATCTAGACTTGGGATGTGATTTACTAGGCCCTTCGTTGTTGTATTTATTGTCCAATCTATCGACACAATCTACTGTGCCGAAGGGAAACATATTTAAATGCAAACAACTTCTTGGAAACAGCCATGAAAGTTTAGACTTTTAATAGAACACCCTTTCTTTGAAACAAAATTTTTAAGTCAAACTGAGAGATTGCAAATGAGTTAACATAATACGTAAGAGAAGCTTTTATTGAACCACCCTTACACCATGCAACATAAACCACATTAGTATGCTCTCTCATATTCCCTCTTTGATCATTGCAAAACATAATCCAATAGTTTGGTTTGACCTAGTTATTACTATATATGGACTTGGAGACACATGGCTTATGCAATCCCTTCTTTATTATGAGTGTTTGACCCTTCATGGTCACAAGCGATAACGCATGCAAGATATATCAACTATTGGGAAGATCATGTTATATTGAGCTCATTTCTTTCATTGAGTGCTCTTTAGAAAATGCTCATTAGAAAATGATGTGTTGCTTTGTGGCTTGTTCATGTCACTTTATCATTGTCGTTTACTTTCCATAAATAAAATTCCATTATGAAGAGGATAAATGTATGGCTTTAACTTTAAAAAAACATTTCAACCTTGCAATATCTATATTTTGTTGTTAAGAAGGATTTGAGTCTATTTAGAAAGATGCTTGTACATATAAAATGCAATTACAGGGGTTCCTCTTGTAGGCTTGGTAGTTGGGGTAGTAGGCTATCGTTGTCCCCAAGTTCAAAACCCATGACTATATGTACATGACACCTATGGGAGTGTCAAAATTTTCATTAATGAAAAGAAATGCAATTACAAATTGAGATGTTCATCATTCTAGATTATAGTTATTTTCCCTATAGTGTCTCATCACATTTTCTTCTACTTTTATTAAGAAATCATGCATGGATTTTATAGTATTTTCCAAATTTAATGGATATTATGTATTTTTAATATTTGAAGTTTTGTACATAAAATTTATTGTAACTAATGTTTTCATTCTCCACTTATCTTAAAAATTTGTTCTAGACTTCAATGTTGTATTATTTTACTAGGTCAATGCCTTTGGATGGTCTTCTCCATTTGTGCCTCTATCTTCCTAACACAACTTGTATCCTAATCCAAAAAAACTAATACGAATATCTATTTGGTTCAAATTCCGTTCCTCAGTATGTTAATTTCAAGATTAATATTGATTACATACGTGTACACAACTTTTTATATCCTTTAAATTAATTGCTTCCTAATGATTTCCATGAATCTAGCTTGTGATATACCTTGACATTGATATTTTAAAGTACTTTAAGATTAACTTGTACAGTATATACCAAGTTATTCTATTATAGTTAACATTACTTTATATTATTTTTTATGTGTATACATTTTTAATAAATTTTCAATGTCATTTCATTTTTAATTTTTTCTTTTGTTTTTTCAATCCATCACATTTACTCTACTTTTTGTTTTTTCCCTTTCGACCAATTTTTGCACCTCGGGCAATTGCTAATTAAAACCAATATATGTATGGAAACTTGGATATTAAAGCGCAGATGTACCTGATTATCGACTGTTTTATTGCATTAAAACACAAAAAACAAATTACATCCATCGGTATTTTGTATAAGTTTGTTTTACAATTTGCAAATACCTTTTAATCAAAATAATCAACCTAAATTACAAAAAACGAGAAAGCTAACAAAAACATTAAGTGATAAAGTAATTCTCGTTAGCTTTTAGAAGAAAGAATCTTGGCGAAAATGTAAAAGACGAGGAGGAAAAACAGCTGCCTGTAGACAATGGAGGCTCCTGCTGCCTACAGACAATGGAGGCTCGGAGATCTTGTGCTCGCTAAGGTCAAGGGATTTCTGGCATTTCCCGCTAAGGTACGCCAGTCTATTTTTCATCCCCATTTGTTTGCCCTCATGCTTGTGCCCTGTTTTAATACCCGATTGTCATCCAAGGGTTTGTGTGAATGTTTATAGATTCTCATACGTTTCCAGTGCCCATATTTCTTTCTCTAATTTCTGTAGTGGGAGTGCATTAGCTTCTATGAGCTTTCTTTACCAGTCATATTTATTTCTATTTTCTACGGTGGGAGTACATTCGCTTCTATTTGCTTTCTTTACATTATACTTATTATAGCTTGCTAGGGATTTTAAATTCAGCGGTTGCAAGGCCATTAAAATGTACCCAGTATCGCAGCCACTGTTGCAATTTTCCCAGCACATTGCCCAGCATCAAGCAGGGTCGATTGCCCAATATGTGCCGATATTTTCTTCTTAATCCTATAATTGCAAAACATGGTTGTTGCACGAGGGTTCTCTGAAACCCTGCACGAGAAATTTGCACAACACATTGCCCAACATCAAGCAGGGTCGATTGCCCAATATGTGCCGATATTTTCTTCTTAATCCTATAATTTCAAAACCTGGTTGCTGCACGAGGGTTCTCTGAAACCCTGCACGAGAAATCAAACCCTATATCAGATATTAGTGTTTAAACCCAAGCGATGGATGTATGTTTTTTTTTTAAAGGTGGAAATTGCCTACAGATTTTCCCCTAATATACAACCAGCTTTCTTTATCAATTTGACCTGAAATAAAATTCTGCCCAACTTAGTTTTAATAAACTGGCTAAATTGGGTTATTATATCGAGTGCGAGGCTATCCGAATTCACCCTAGTCCCTATAGTGCAGTCATCTGCAAACCGTCCATATTGGAGCCTTCTCTTTTTACAAATAGAGAGGGCAAAAACATCTAATTCGTGAAGTACCACATTCATCAGGAGGGCAGAAAAAATCGCTCCCTGTGGAATGCCTCTATTCGTAGAGGTATAATTAGTTCTTTTCTTATCCAAAATAGGAGTAGATAGGAACTTCATTATGAGTTCTACAAATAGGGTATCAGATATGTGTTTTTCCAATTATTGGATCAACACAAAATGCTCCTGGATATGCTCCTGGTGAATATAGTAATGGACTTGGTCTAGCTACCCCTGTTGCTCCTACTTCTTTTGTCTTAGCTACTACTGGTGGTTCTACTGCTGGGTTAACTGGTTCAACTACTAGATAAACTACTCGTACTCAAATAAAGATCCGGTCCCGTTCCTAGTAATAAAAAAAGGCCGTCTCGGATCCAAAACCATTAGTTCCAGAGCCATTGCCCATTCCCGAGCGAGATCCTTTGCCTGTTTACCCTTAAGTAGTTTCCCCATCAGAGACCACAGGAAAAAAAAGGGGTAAGGGTAGTAGCAAATTCTCTTATCTAATCCATGGTGCTTCAATTTGAAGGTTTTATTCATGCTTGAGTGAGGAGGCTTCATCTTCTAGATCTCGTGGTTGGGGGAATTGAGGATTATAAACTCGAAATATAGGAGTTGCATTCTTGTATGTAAGAAACAAGAATATGCCTAAGGAACACGTGCTAGTAAAGAATCGAGATTAGCCACCTCAGTACTACACAGGGTTCAACTTTTGGTGGGCCTATTTTGATGATATTTTGTAGTGGTACTGGTGTTCTAGATGCTAAATTGGCTCTGAAGGAATTGTTGAAGATCATCCTTGGATCCATCTCTAGGTCTTTCTTTTGTAATCATGAGTAAGTCCTTATCAGTTTGAAAGGCTAAGTTGCATGCAAATGGGAAGTGGGTATAAGCTTTTGAAATGGGTATGCCATGGAAATGTCAGCGCCCAAAATTTTAGGAAATGGGGAACAAGGCATTAAAAAACACAAAAACTATAAATAATTCAATAAATATTTTTTTCCCTTTTTAATAATCAAATTATCATGGAAATTAAATTTAGAATGAAATATCAAATAACTGAGATAATTAGAATGATACAAACAACCAATAATTTAATAGAATTTTTATGTTACATTAATTGTCGTAGATGAATATATTATGCAAATTTGATAGTCAACCTTATATATTAGGCTATATGTGCCAATATACAATATGAGCTACATGTAGCTCTCAAATTCATTGGCCTTGTCATCATTTGCATTAAGAGAAGTTGAATATGACCTGTGTTTTATGGTAGATCATGGAAGGGAAGAAGTGTTCTCAATAATTAGAGCATCTCTCAGCCAACCCCTTGCTAGGAGTTTCAGAATCCACATCCCAGACTTTATCAGGTCCACTTGTATATTCATCAGACTTTATTAGGTGCACTTGTATATTCATCACTCTTGCATGACACAAAGTAGAGATTTGGATGCACAAAGACAAAATCCTCTACCTTTTGTGTTTCCAACCTGTTGCACTTTACAGAGTGAATAAAAATGTATGTGTTACAATTCCTTCTATTGATGAAGAGCTTGCCATGTGTGAAATAGGATGCATAGAACATTCATGCAAATGTACAACCTTTTCTCCATGGAAAATCCACCATCTAATAGGGTTCATGGCCCTCTTCTTATCCAAGTTTGATATCTCGAAGTTAATCCACCTTAGAAACAAAATTCACAAATCTTCCTTCACCTTAGTTTGTAGAGAAGCTGGAAATATTCTAATGAGGGTTATCTTCATTTAACTGGGGCTTCATTCTTGCTATTGCTTTGAGCAATGAGGTCTTCATCATAAAATCTAGAATTCAAATCATGAGCTGAAGTGTACAATGGACTGTTGAATTGGTTCCACTTATCAACGATTATCCTAACAAGCTCTTCAAAATATACAGCAATAAATAAAGCATGGTAGTTTCATGTGAAATGATTTCCATGGTTTTCTCAACTATGGTATCTGTGCCCTCATAAACCTTTCCAAATAAAGCCTTGTCTGTGTTTCCATTTCAAAGAAACTCAAATGTTGTGCTGTGAGCACAGATACCCCACATTTCAAAGAAGCTCAAATCTTGTTATGGGGATGGAGATAGCACAAATACCACTCTTAGCCCCATAAAAACTAATGCACATTCTTCATCTACAAGGCCATGTGACACGATGAAGTTTAAGGCATATCTTGTTTCAACAACTTCAACTTGGAGAATGGTTGATGGTTGGTGATGAATTTTATAATTTCCCTATCCTTCCCCACGAGCTTTTTAATCCATGGTATAACTCTTCCAAAATTGGGTGTAAAAATTATAGACAATGCATGGAGTTCAAAATATGTGATTGTACCTACTGTCAACATTCAAGTTCACGACTTTGCAAACTAGTGCATTATGCATGCCAACATGCACCACATTGGAGGGGCCTTCTTGCTCCATAATAGCATTAATTAAAATATTTCCATTGAAATGGCCATATTTTATCTCGCATGAACAGTCTTCAACCTTAAAAAACATCGAACCTTTTCATGAAGAGGCAATGCCTTTGAGTCTTGACCAATGGCATATGTCTCATATCTATGCACCCACTTGAGAAAATAGAAACCATTGATGTGCCTCAAGAATATTGATTTGGATCTATAAGACATCCTCATGGTTAGGAGTGTTGAATTTTGACATGTGTATGGTAATTTTAAAAATTGCAGACTGTAATAGAGATAACACTTGAGATTTTAACATAAGTAAAACAAATGTAGTAGTAAAAAAACATCACACAATTGAACACACGATTTTTCACGGGGAAACCTTTAAAGGACAAAAACCCCAAAGCATTAATAATTCATCCTCTAAATGAGATGACCGAGTTTGTACATGAGTAGAGAATTAGCTCACAGAACTCTGAGATGAATGTATAAAAAAAGATTTCCAAACTGAGTGAACCCTAGCAGGATTTTACTACTGTTGTTGTTGTTTCCACGTGGACTGTAGACTATACTTGCCCTGCTACTATGACCGTAACTTTCTGTACCTGCTACCACCTCAGTGAAGGCTACTGGCAGCCTGCTGCTGCCTTTGTGGGCTGCTTCTACCTTAGAATCCTGCTGCTGCTACCTCAGTATCCTCACAGTGAGCTCGGGACCCACCACCGTGAGCTGCTATAGCCCCCACTGTGAGCTATGCTCCCACCGTGAGCTCACCACCGAGAGCTGCTGGTGCTCTACCAAGCCTTCACCGAGAGCAGTAGCAGCTTTGCTGCTACTGCTACTTACGACTAAGACTACCCTCCACCGTGACTGTTGTATGCCGTGAAGGAAGAGACCCAAGCAAGCTAAGATCTGCCACGTTGGTGAAGAAGAGAAAGATAACCAGCCATCAAAGTTTTTCTCCAGTCAACTATAGCCGCGATGATGATGAAGATCCGTCACAAATTGTTTTGTAGTATCCAAGTGATGATAGATTATAATGAAATGTTTTGAAATTGTTCTTCATTTATAGTCCGTCACATATTATATGTTTGTTCCACATATTTAGGAAGTTGACATTATGGCTTCCTTTCTTTTTCATATTTGACCCTTGTGTATGGATATGTTACTGGGTATCTATCTTTCTCATAAGAATATTCATATCTATCTCATTCTATAACATGGGGGTGCTTATACAAATGCTTATATAGGTGATGCTTCTATGACGGCTACTTACCCTGGTACTGCATCTACTGTCTATGCTACTGTTGGTAGTGGTACTACTTTGGATCGACTGGATCAACCTGTATCTGGTACCCAAGCGATATATGCACCTGTAGGGTATTAAACCGATAGAATGGCAGGAGGTTCCTGCAATCTCTAGGGCATTTGTCTTATAGGTAAACCAAAAGCTCTACCCCTGGGCAATATCTAGCCATTTCCTTTCTATTTTGGTCTCATCGAGGTGTTTCATCGCTTCCACATTGGACCAGAACCATTCCTCAGCCCATTAATAGAATCCCATTCCTATATAATCTCATTTCGTGGAGTTGGTTGACGTTGGTTGAGTCCGGCCTCAAAGAATGTAATTATTTATAGGGAATTGGAGATCCTCACGTAGCACCCATTTACTTGGTTTTGTTTGTTTGACTCATTGGAAAACTACAAGTTGAAAGTGCCAAAGAATTTATCTTTCGGGGCCAGGTTGAACTACTTGCACTAATTTGAACTATAGTTTCTCTATCTCATTTATTTTGGAACTATACAGACACAACAACAACAAGTTAGGCTTATTTACATGGAGGACCTACTAAGGCACTTATTTACATGGACCTAAGGTGCACTATAAGGTGACTTCTTAACTAGCTCCAAGAGGATTACAATTGGCTCGAATTTGTCAGGCCCACAAGTGGCCTGTTTTTACCAATACGATGGCCCTTAAAAATCTGAATCAGTAATTACAACTATTTTTCATTTGGCTAAGTCCATACTCTTATGTCATAATCACCTAGGTCTTGCACCTGGAATTTAACCTGACGAATAGACTAATATTCCATTGCTGAAATACAACAAAGTAGAAATGTCAAAAGCATCTATTAACAGGCAAAAAAAAAAACAAAAAAAAAACAAAAAGAAAAAAATGTGTGTTAGATGAGATACACAACTAAATTGAGAAACCATCAAATATCAATTGATGGCTTATCTCTGACTTCAAAATTCTGGATCATTTTGAAAAGATCTAAAAATGTATTAGTCAATTGATGTCTCTCAATCATTTCACTTCAATTTCAATTGACAAATCGATGCATCCTACATAACTAGCAGTAATCTTGGCAATGCTAAGAACCACCTTCAAAATACCTCTCTCTGCACTATTTATCTGGGAAGATGAGAGACCATCCACAGAAGCCAATCAAAATGATCATGACTTCCTTTACAATGATGGCATATAAGGCTGCGGCCTTAATATTCTAAATTAGTAATCACGTATCTCTAGTAGTAAGCATTCTACAAGGGAAGGGTTGCTGCACAGAAAATTGATTATTAAAATTTAGATATATCCTGAAAAGTGCGTGGCTCTCACTATAACTGTTCAGTTATGTAGAATTTTTCCTTACCCAGACATGTAAGACATCTATTCATGGTGTTCCAAAAAGTACATAACACACATATGACCCAAAGAAGTTGCATGATATGACTCAGCAAGATCATATATACTTGCAAAAATCTCTAAAGTAAGGTCCTAAACAGAAAACACAGATCTCAGTGCTGAGGCTAGACAATATTATAACAAAAAGGGAAAACCGCAATGAAATAAAAGAATACCTGTGCACATACTACTCTCCCAAATATACCTACAAAGTTTTTTAAATATGAACAACAAACACAGATTAAAATAAATTCATTCCAAAACTAAATTGATCATCTTGCTTATTAGAGTAGAAATACATTAATAATTAATAACCAATCCTCATAAGCAGTAGAGTGTTACTAAAATGAGCTGCTTGCTTGCTGATAAATATCTTTTGAGAAGTAGCCTACCGAGTCATGAAGCTATCCTGCCTCCCTCTAAACCTTGATAGACATTTCTCTCAATGATTATCTACAACATATTTATGATCTCAATCATTATAAGTCTTTCTCAAGTGTTATCACATTTCATGGCCATATTACTTGGGTGTTACAATGTCCATCTCCAGATCTGTCAACAGGTTGTTACATGCATGTAAAATGCACTCTCTTTAATATATATCAAAATTTTAGATGTTTGTTTATTAACCATTTAATTATTTGTCAATGTTGTTTCCTTGTTATAGTTTATAAACATGTTGTATGAAGTTTTTTTCATGGAAAAAACTTTTTTTCAAGCTATGATATGATACTCGAACAAACTCCAAATTAAAACACAGCAATATAGTGTTATCAATGCTGAGTTGAGAACTCCTACAAACTTTCAAAGTATACTTCGGGACTAATGAATTATCACCAATACTATCATACTTCCATATCCTATTTGGTTGAAGAGCAAAAGAAATGCTTGAAACTAACTTAGAATGTGGCAACAAATTACATTAGCTTGGGAGGAGGGGTATTAAATATTGTTAGTTTTTTTTCAAATTAAGAACTCTTGTTTGGAGAATTAACCATGAATTTTATATTTGACCTTGTTGTATACTTGAAGATTATGATGTATAATTTGTTGTTCAAGGTAATGGAAGGTCTATTTTTAGTATATAAAGAAGGAAGTTATATTGTCTAGAACATGGTATTACAAAATGTCTATCAAGGTTTGGATAGTAAATAGGCAGCAGACCCTGTAGGGGTGGAAATCGTCTTGGTTTATAAGATTTCATTGAGGATTAAGGCCAGTTAGTAATTGTTGTACTTGAGGATTAAATTTCCCAGAAATCTTTTGAGTTTATAAGATTTCATTGAGGATTAAAGCCAGTTAGTAATTGTTGTTATATGTATGGAACCTACATATAATTTTGAATCAAAATCTCATGGAGTGCGTTGTAGAATGCACCAATATCCTTTAGAGCAATGTCTCATTGAAGAGTAAAAGATTGAAATTGTATTATTTATATTTTAAGAGTTTGGTGATTGAGAATAACAAGGCCGAGGAGATCTTTATAGCGTGTAGTGTTTCCAAGCTGCTGGAATGACATCAAATGCACGGAGTACTTACCACTGCGGTTGTTTTAGGAGTTATACCAGCTCATGAAGGAGCACTGTTGTGACTTTTCCCCTATCTAGTCTATAGTTAATCCTACCCCCTAAAGTCTAGCTTGGATTGCTTATTGTGCAATGAGAAAAAGAACAGTTGTAAGAGCAGGAAATAAAGCTTAGGGATTTGGTTGATAAATATAAAGAGGTCAATGAGAGGATAGAAAAGGAAAAGTAGG
Source organism: Pseudotsuga menziesii (assembly GCA_001517045.1). Taxonomy (NCBI): domain Eukaryota; kingdom Viridiplantae; phylum Streptophyta; class Pinopsida; order Pinales; family Pinaceae; genus Pseudotsuga; species Pseudotsuga menziesii. The sequence goes on from LPNX010462859.1 coordinate 17,674, forward strand.
AATATTATTTGTTAAAAAAATATAAAATATAATCCTCACTATAATGTATTCAAACAATGATACATACACGCTACAAGACTAAGGTACATTTATGGTACACAAGCATACCACAGATAGATTTGGCTAAACTGAGATCCAAGAACTGTAATAAAATGCCAATCCTGGAATGTTCCATCTCCTAGAAATGCCTAGACTCTAGGGTTTATTTCAATCAAAATGTAGGCCAATTGTGAACTGTTTTGCCTCCTAGCAATCTCTCAGATTTTAGTATTTATTTATTTTTCAATCAAAATGGAGGTCAATCTGGGACAACTCTACATCTTACTATTTGTTGGATTTGCTATACAGTCTAGGATCTATACTATAGTATATTAGACTTTACTACCTTAGTATATTCAGTTGTTCAATGAGTTACAGGTAACAAAACTCAGCCAATGTTCTTTATAACTGAAGTCCCGAAAAAAACATCGAACATGTCATGCAATAAGCTATTACTATTAGGATTTAACATACCTCATAGGTAGCTAAAATAGTAAAATCATGCTATAGAATTTTGGAAACCACACAGAAGAACTTACAACATTTCAGGAAATCACACAACAGAATTTAGTGGATAAGCATGGCTGGAAAATGTTGGTTTGAGAAAATGACAAATGCTAGCAGCTGCTCATGAATTCTCACCCTACTGCTAACAATGCTAACTTGACCAAATGCTAGAAAGTCTCCTCACACTGTTTATCACAATGCACTATTGACAATGTTGAACTCCTCAATTCACCTCACTCATCCATGACTCTTTGATGTGCCTTGGACCTGACTTAATTGTGACTATTGAATGCACCATGGTCCTCATCATAGAAGACACAAATGCTACTTTTTCACACAGTGATTGATGATGCAGCATGATGGCCAAATTCCAAACTATGCCTAGTGCCAAATAATCTGTATTTTTCTTGACGTGGTGGCTATTTTGTAGGTAGCAGTTACGGTTTTTAAAGTTGATTTATGGTTTTTTTGGGGGGGGTCTCATGAAATTGGCACTAAAATAGTGAGAAAACATGCCAAGGATGTTTGGGTCCCATACTACAAAGGGGCATGAATCCATATCACAAGAAGATGGCTCAAGCATGTAAAGACTCTTAGAGATGGATGTCCAATATCCTACTACAAACGATTTGGAAATAAATTCTTTTTACTACTATTTTACACACAGTTATGCCCAGAATTTAAAATTCACTGCTTGTTTACATGCTATATGAATAGTCTGAAATCATGCCCAAATTTGAAATAATGTGGTGTTATTTGTGCTTTTACAGGTCTTTAAGATGTGCAACAAAATGATTCATATGATGTTGAGACTCAATCAGTGTTGCATCAAAATATGCCCAAATTTGGATATTGTTTGCTGCTTCAACCCAGATGTCTGCGCAGATATGAAAATATGCCAATCTAATGTTTTTTGATACCTAGAAATTTTTTAGAGTGCATCATTATTAGAAATACTTAATAGAAGTGTGTTGAGACAGTGACGCCTTGCATAATACAAGCTACAGTAAGGCCTCAAAATCCAAATAGGCCCCTTTCATGGCTACTGATGACTCGCTGCTACAGGAAATCACCTCCAGGATATGGGTATAATTCTTTCCAGAATTTGGTATAAGTCTCCTCAATATTTCTTATATCCACAGGACCACCAATAATTGTGCCTAGGTATGCCATCAACCTAAAATCTTCTTCAACCTCATCCTTGTACATTTAAACAACCATATAAAAATCCCCAAGATTTTCTTCAGTGAGACAACAGAGGAAAACACAAGGATAAAGTGACAAATTCGGTCCCAATCTACTCCATGATAGCACCATCATACTCATCCAAGGGTAAACATGTTTATGCCATAGCTACAATCCTTTTTAGTCTTCAAATTACTAGTTTTATTGTTGTAGCCTAAATTCATTTAAGGTTATCATTTGGTCTCCAATTGATGTTGAAGTTGCTACAGGGAACACTGAAAGATATAGGTCTACAACATCCTTACCTATTGGAAATATGCCCAGATTATAATGTTAGTTGCTACAGGGTTTTTCTTTTGTGACTAATCCCACGCATCAGATTGTTGTGAGAGACCTCTTTTTATGACTGTTTATTGTGAAAACAAGATTATTTATTGTTGTTTTGATATATTCCAAATGAAAACTTTGTCTAAGACTGAGGGTGACATATTCATTAAGGTATTGTGCTATATGTGTTTAAATGTGTGCCCAACAAATTTACTATAGTTGCATGTCTTGATGTTGTTCTCTTGCACTGTTCACCATTACTATGAAGCCTCTCTTTCTTTTACTACTGTCCCCTACATTTACGCACCTTCATAAAGGTGTTCAATCAATACCCATCTTCAACACTATTCAATTTCATTTATACAGCATTATATAATTATGCTATTTTAGGCCATCATGTTTTCCAACTTGGGTTTAAGGTGTAGTAATAATTATTCTCTTTTAGGCCAAACACCATTGAAAAATGCAAAGATCTATAAAGGAAAAATGATTTTGCAGATAGTCAAGTGGACACAAGTATGAGTCTCTAACATAGATACACTGAACAAGGAAAAGGCACAAACTTGTATAGTTAGTGCACAATAAGAAATTAGAAAAATAAAGAAATATAGGGACCACAAGAGGTAGGATCTAGACAATCCAGAACAATCCAAAGTTTTGAGGTTTGGGTTGACAAAAGACTGCACAATATTGAGTATCAAACAATTTTTTGACTAGAATATTGCCTTTACTACATTGGCAACTAGACAACAACCAACATGAACCCAATGTATGAGATTACAAGTATATAATGTAAAGGCTTCTTAATGTCTTAAGGAGATAGTTGATATCTTCAATACTTTCAAAATCTACCATATTACAGAGAATTAAACCAATGAGTTGATGCTATATCCAAAGAGGTATTACTTATCCACTTTGGGGTACTTCTCACTGTACATTTCAATGAGGTCATGCCAGAGGTTTCTAGATCTGACCTTTGTAGTTTTATTTCAAAATTTTCCAGTTGTGTTTTTTAATCTTATAGTTTTAGTTTTTTAAAAGATTTTAAAGGAAGACTATATTTGTTTTCCTAAAAGGGACATTATGTTTAGTGGATAGTTTAAGATTTGGTTTACAAAGTAAAGTAAGATTATATTTTGTATTTTGTGCTACAACACCCATAGAAAGCATTTTTGTGCTTTATATAGTAATAAAATGTGATAGTTTTACCTAGAAAAGAAGGATTCATAATGTAGTGGTATATTTTGGGTATTACCAAATAGATACTTTATGTTGCATTTTGTAGCCTTTAACCTTGTATTAACTTGTTTGCACTAAAATAATATAAAGTCTTGTACAAATGTTATTGTTGATGATGAGAATGAATGGAGTAGTGCCTTCATGATGCTATTTGTTAATGATATCTATTTCATTGCAATGCAGTCTTCTATCTTTTCTTCAATGGATTTGTTGCAAGTGAATAGTTGTGTAGATGATGTGTTAGGAATCATGAGGTCTATATGCATGAATGTTCAAACTGTTAAGTATATATTATGAACAAAAATGGTTGTTATTGTCCTCAGTAACTTTTTCCTGATCATCCGAAGTCTTGGAAGTGCACCTTGAGTTAATTCATGAGAGTTGCTCTTATCTTCCCTCCATAAATTGCAATCAGGATTTTATCGATAGCTTGGATTTGCCAGCTTTTATTACACCTTGTACCAGATGTGTTTCAAGGCCATACCAAATGCATTTATATGTTCATGTATGTGGTAGCCCCCCCTAGAGTTGTTTCCTATATCTACCATTTGATGCAACATGAATGTATGAATAACCAAATAGTGTTATTTTTTCTACCACTTCACTAGGCATTATTATTTTTTCTTTTCACACTTAGGTGAATTTACAGAGAATTACTACAGTTTCTTTTGCTCACCACACAACTTGAAACAAGGACATTACAATTTAATTCAAACTCTCTGATACATTTCCCTACAGTTCCCTTGAAGGGAAAAATTAACAACACTGGATATTAGAATTTGTTATTTTCTGAAAGTCTCTTTTACCAGCGTTCTAATGAGACATATAAAAACTTAGGAAGACCCACATTCCTAATAAGAACTTCACATTCTTATATTAAATCTCAACTTGATGGTTTTTTCACTTCTTTTAGGTTTTTTCTTCATCTATTATGATGATTATTGGTGGTTTCTTACTGAACCTCTTCCTCCCCACCTGTTGGCCATTGTTCCATTCAACTTCTTTGGCTTAGTCTTCATTCGAATTGCTACCACCAAAATTACTCCAAGTCCATCAAGGACCTTGCATCTAGCTAAGAAATGGTTTTTCTCCATCATTTGAACTGGATTATTGTTGTAGTCATATTGGACTCACTAATAATTTCACAATTTCCTTTGAATTGAATTCCATTTGTTAGCACATGAAGAATGCATGATAATTCCATTTTGCTGCTGATAAAGTAGACCGTGCTCATTTATTTGGGCTGCTCTTGGACTGTTCACTTAGGCTTCATTCCTCTGGGGTTGATAAACCTTATTTTTGAATGTGCATACCCTCCCCTAATAGGCCATGACTACGGTATGGTCTATTCTAGCTGGGATGTGAATGTGTTGTCTCTATTCTATAGATAGTGGTTGATTTTGAAGTTGTAGTAGGTACAGGTTTTGTAGATGGTAGGTATAATGGAGTTATATGTACTTCTTGGCAGATTTAAGAAATATTCCCTCAGTTTATCTTTAGTTTGTAGCACTATTTAGTTTGTAGGCATCTTCTTTTAGTAACCATTCATGAGTTCTTCTCTTACCATCCCATTGCTGAACAAAATTACCTCATCAATGAATAACAAAATTTATGTAGCAACATACACATCCTCAATTGGATTCTACAACTATTTATTAAACACATCCCTTATTCTTTGTCCATATGAATTTTAGATTATTAGTTATGCATTATGTTGTTCTCTAAGACTCTTTTGCGGACCACTTAAATAGATTACGTAATTGTTTAGATATTTTGTTTCCTAAGGACGGTATATTTTTGTGCTTATTAGTGTGTTTGAAAAATTAAATTGGATTTTAATCTTGAATGTCTTTGGATCTTATTGTCTTTTACTAGAATTACAAATGATCAAATCTATGTGTTAATATTGCTCCTCTTCCCGATTCTTAAAGGGTAATAGCTCAATGGAAGAGCGCCTGTTTTACAAGCAGGAGGTTGGTGGTTCGATTCCTCCATGCCCTAATGATATTGGAATGATTTATAAAGGTAAAAAATGTAGTAGTGCAAGATGGATGGAATATTAGATGCAACACTAAATGAAAAACAAGATGTAAAAGTGGATGCGACACCAAACAAAAAAGTGGATGCAAAAGTAAGACGCAAATATGGACACAAAAATGGATGTCACACAATGCAAAATTAGATGAAAAAAGAGACTCAACACTAGACACAATTAATGACTCAAAACTAGATGCAATACTAGGTCCAAAACTAAACGCAGCAGTAGCTGCAAAAGTGGACTCCTAACTAGACGTAAAATTGGACATTAAATTGAGCACAAAATATGGTGTATCAATGGACATAAAACTAGGTGTAACACCAGGTGAAAAACTGGAAGGAACACTTGGCGCAAACAAAAACTTAAAATGAGACACAATATTGGATGAAAAATGGGACAAAACATTGGATGTAAAACTAGACGTAATATTGAATGCAAGATGGGATGCAACATTGGATACAAAACTAGATGCAATATTATATACAAACATGGCTGCAAAACTAGGCACAGCACTAGGCGCAACACTGGGTGCAACATTGGGCTCAAAGATAGATGCAAAAAAAGACATCAACCGGGATGCAACACTAGGTGCAAACCTAGATGCAAAATACGACGTAAAATGAGAGGAAACATTAGGCACAAACATGGATACAAAAAAACATGTAAACCAAGACACAAAATTAGATGCAAATGGGGATGCAACATTATAAGTAAAATTGGATGCAAAACTAGATGCAACATTGGGCCAAAAATTGGATGCAATCCTAGATGCAAAGTTAGATGCAGAATTGGACACATCATTTTATGCAAAACATGGTGAAAAATTGGGTGCAAGACTCAATGAAAAACTAGGAGCAAAATAAGACGCAAAATTGGATGCAAAACTGAGCGTGAAACTGGGTGCAAACAAGGATGTAACAAAGGACACAAAAAAATATGCAATAGAAGTTGGAAAATTGGGTGGAAATAAAGGCATAACAAAAGATGCAAAAAATTGGGCGCAAAAATGGACGCAAAAATGGATGTTAAAAAGGATGGAAAAAAAGATGCAATAGATGACATTTTACGAAAATGTACAATAGCGCCAGATTGTTCACCACAATTGGGAAAAATTACACTAAAATTCGATGCTAAATCAAGTTTTTGTTGTAGTGCTTCCCTCTAAATTGAGTATCTAGACACAATTGAGCAAAAAAGAAACCAAGCTTGGGTAGTCTCCCATTGAAGAGTACCATTAAGGAGGTAGCAAAGGAAACCATATATATCATTGATCATTGTGGTGATGGGAAACTCATGCAATTGAGCAAGCAAATCAGCAAGGAAGAGGATACCCAATAAAATCCTTGAAGAAATTAGAGAGAAGAAACGAAATGACATGACCAATCGAAGACGCTATATGGACACTCAAAGAATTCTGGTTGTTGAGGATACCATATTTCTTCCTACCAATCCACATCAAGAAAGACAAAAGCATTCACTTGAGGGGCCTTCGGTCTCCATATCAGTAGAAGAACGAGCAATGCGTGGAACTGATCGAGGAGTTAAACCTAGGTGCACATGAAGGCCACTTGAAAAATTTGCAGATTTAATTGAATGTCGAACATATGCTCGAAGAAGACAATGTTGTTCAAACCACCAAAGAGGATTTCCAATTACCACCATCCGACCGTCAGGAAGACACAAAAGGATATGAAGCTCATGTTGAAACGCCAAACCGACTGAGTGATATGGTATAGGGTGCAGTTCCAACCTCCCTACCTCTGTTAGCAACTTCAAGCTGAAGAACTCAAAAATGTATACAAATCGATGAAAGTCTCATTGGTTCGCTTGAAGGTACGCTGTCTAATCCATGTAGCAGTGGTGAATGGGACAACTATGAATCCACAGATTGGGTTGATAGCTGGGATCGTGTATCACTCCCCGATGGTTGACAAATAACTGCAAAATTATCCTAGTTGGAGGAGGGCTAGTTGATTATTTCACATGACTATGACCACATTTCAAATCTCATATAACTAGGTTCGTCTATTATGTTGATATCTTTGAAATGTTTGACGACTAGTTGTGTTTAGTTAGCTAACTCCTAGTTCTGCACTTTATTTTATGCAAGGCACATATACGCAATGGTTTCCCAAAGAGACAATGAATGGAACACTGACTACTGGCTGGTACATTGCTTAGATGGGAAGCAAACCCTCATTGTCTCATTAAGAGACTCCGAGGGAAATGATTTTCCAATTGGGTCGATGGTTATCAAAGGAGAATATTTGACATAGGTTTCCCACGCACGAAAGAAAAAAAGGTTATGTATTTGAAGATTATAAACTAGGTCAAATTGTATACCATTACACAAACTTATTTATTGGCACAAACCTCCAGCTGCAAACAATTCCAAACATGAACTCATCAAAGTCACTATACTTGTTTCCTTACTCCAAGCACGACAGGCTAAACGATACCGTTTCTATTAGAGGTGATCCCAATGGTCTGGTCAAATGACCATAGGTAAGTAATCAGGTATGTGGTAGTCAGATATTTTGGTTTCATGGTCTCATTGATTATTTATAGTTTGATAGATTGATTCCCTCCACACCTTCCTCTCCCTCCTTTGACTCCCCCCCCTCCCCCCTCTTAACCAATGTAATGTTGGGCCATGATCCACCCGATAGACCGTATGGATGGAATATTTGGAGTCTAAATGGTATTATAATGGGATAAGGGTGCCATTATAGGTTTTTGGATGGGAGGGACGGGTCTCTGGACTACAACTATAGTCATGGAAGAGTAGACAATAAGTCCCTAAATCAACACGCATGCCTTATAAATGGAATATTTGTCCTTTAGTGGGATATGGGTGTCATTATGAGGTTTTATGCACTAAGGATGTGTTGCGCCTACAACATTCTCCCAAAATTCTAAATTTTTTTGGGACCCTCCTTTACTTCGAAGTTATCCATTTTCCTTGCTTAGTTTCATGCTCTTGAGTTTTGCTTATGGATCTATGGCTCCTTCCCGAATTTTGAATGCTAGAAATTGACTGGTTTTTCATAGTTAGGATGTTTAAAGACTTCCATTGAAATTGAGTCCCTGTCATTTTGCAAGAGTTTTTTGAATTTTCGTTGCCAAGTCTTCATGTCGGACGCTTTTCTCCTTGTTTTCCCGACCGTTGCGGGCGTCTTTCGGTTTATATTTCTCTTGCCCGCCCCGCCGTTGCGGGTGGCCTTCAGATCCTCCTAATCGTCTGTCGCGCCGCTGTAGCGGAGGCTTTTTCGATTCGCACTTGGCTGTGTCGAGCCCGCCGTTGCGGGTGGCTTTCAGGACCGCGTGGGTTTATCACTACCGCCGTTGCGGGAGATCTCCGACTCTTGGTTTTCTTTTCCGTAGCGGGCGATCTCTATATCTGTCCCCGCCATTGTGGACCGTGTCGTATGACGAAGCAATTGATCGTCGCCTCCGTTGCGGGTGAGAGAGTGATGGGAGCGGTCCGCCGTTGCGGAGGTTTCCAAGCTCCAGACCTCCGATATATTTTCCGCCGACGCCCGAGGTTTGTTTTGAGCCGTATTCGCCGTTGCGAGTGATAAAGTGGTAGGAAGGGTCCGCCGTTGCGGGTGGTATGAAGCTCGTGCCGCCTGACTTAACTTTCGGAGCCGCCCCGATTGATGTGACTTCTCGCACGTGTGAATTTGTTTATATATGTTGGGCGACGAACAGGGTTTTTGTTGTTTTCGAAGGCGTGGTTGCGGTGAGGCGAGCTGTTGAGTTTAGGAGCACGTGAGAGCTAACTGTTGGTACCTGCGGCCAGGTGGCAGGAGAAGAAGTCTAGCTATCATCTTCTCGCCTCGTTAGGTGGATTTCCAGGTAGGCTCTTGAATCTTATCATCGTTTTTTTTTAAGATTTCTTTTACGCGGTGGGGGGTTTTAAGATTTGGACCCGTCGTCCCGTTGCGCCAGTGGGGAGTTTCTCCCTTGGTTGGGTTGTTTCTTTAGTCGTCCACCTGGCGTTGCGCGCCGTTCGGTTAGGGTTCCTGGTTGATTTGTTTGGACGGTTATAGGGAGAGGGTTTTCGCCGTTTATATTTAAAAGCCCGCGTTTATTTTTCTACCATTTCAGTCCTTTGGGGGGAATCGAGGTGCAGTCGGCCGTCATGCCGCCTGCACCTGGTGGTTATGATGGAGGTTTTTGGGCACCGGAGACCGTTACGCCTTTCTGCGCTAGGTTTCGTTGGGCGGCTAAATTATTTGGAGTCTGCGTTGCTGTGTTCTGTCTAGGGGTCGGGTTTGCACTAGCCCCAGTCGCTGCGGTTTTTCCGACTTTCTGTTTACAGTCTAGGGTTGTGCGTCGTCTCGATGGGAATTGGGGATGGCGTGACCTAGTTTTGCTATTGAACGCTGAAATCCTTGGTAGGATAAAGGGGAAGGGTAGCGTGAGTCAGTTTTGATCAAGATGCCTGGTCCAGAGATGGGCTCGTTTCCCGTCGAGGTGGGTGAAGAAGGTTATCAACATAATATGTTTGCTCCGCTGATTAGTCGCTTGCGTGCCATGGGCCGTAGGTCTGAAGTATCGACTGGTTAAGCCTGGGGTTTTTATTTTTTATTTTTTCCCTCTGTGTGATAGGCAGTGAAATGTTGGTTGTATGATGCATCTGCATAGATTTTTCTCATATCGCTTCTATATATCTTTTTCATAAGAATGACAAGCCTCGTAATAGCGTAGTTTTTGCCAACCTCAATATGACTGATAATTTAATGCATGTGAGATAAATCATAGAACAACTCATCCATAAGACCTGGTGAAGAGGTGCTACAATAAAAATTTATCATGCTCATAACACATTGCACAACACTTCATATTTGTGAATTGTTCAGTATGAAAGCTGAAGGTTGATTGTATGCACTGATATAATTCTAATATACCTAAAGAGAGTAAACTGTTGCACAAAGTTCATAAATTCGAATTACTCAATACCATGATGCTATACATTGCAGGAGGATCTTAAAATGTCTAAGAGACAGAAAAAGAAGGCCCCAGCAGTAGAGGAGGTGCCAGCACTGGATACAGAAGCAAGAATTGAATACATTTTTTAGGACACCCAATGTGTCACAGGGGTGGAGCCTGAGTACAAATGGGGAGATGTTTACAGGATGATCTCCTGCAGGGAAGTCCCGGATATGGGGCTTGAGGAGGCACCCATATATGCCAATATAGAGAGATCAGCTATTATGAAGGTCGCCACTAGACCAGAGCTATTCGCTTGCTCTGAGTTAATGAGATGGGTGCTACCACATACAAACCACAATTCAATGCTCATCTGTAACGTCGATGGTCAGGGCTATGCTGCATTTAGCCCTG
>LPNX010462861.1:0-13619 GCA_001517045.1 Pseudotsuga menziesii
GATGATGAGGATGATGATGAGGATGATGATGATGATGAAGATGAAGGCGAAGATGATGAAGATGATGTTGATGGTGATGATGATGATGATGATGATGATGATCATGATGAGGATGATGATGAGGATGGTGATGATGATATTCACGATGTCAATGGTGATGATGATGATCATGTTGATGATGATGATGATGATGAAGAAGGTGATGATGATGATGAAGATGAGGACGAAGATGATGAAGATGATGTTGATGGTGATGGTGAGGATGTTGATGGTGATGGTGAGGATGATGATGAGGATGATGATGATGATGAGGATGATGAGGATGATGATGAGGATAATGATGATGATGAAGATGAAGACGAAGAAGATGAAGATGATGTTGATGGTGATATTGATGATGATGATGATGGTGATGATGTTGATGGTGATGATGATGAGGATGAGGATGAGGATGGTGATGATGATGTTCATGATGTCAATGGTGATGATGATGATCATGTTGTTGTTGTTGATGATGATGATGAACGTGATGATGATGATGAAGATGAAGACGAAGATGACGAAGATGATGTTGATGGTGATGATGATGATGATGATTATGATGATGGTGATGATGTTGATGGTGATGATGATGATGATGATGATGATGATGATGTTCACGATGTTGATGGTGATGATGATGATCATGTTGATGATGATGATGATGATGATGAAGATGATGTTGATGGTGATGATGATGATCATGTTGATGATGATGATGATGATGATGAAGGTGATGATGAGGATGAGGATGAGGATGAGGAGGATGATGATGACGATGATGAAGATGAAGACGATCAAGATGATGTTGATGGTGATGGTGATGGTGATGATGATGATGATGATGTTCACGATGTTAACGGTGATGATGATCATCATGTTGATGATGGTGATGATGATGATGATGATGAGGACGATGACGATGATGATGATGATGATGTTAATGATGATGATGATCATGGTGAGGAAGATGATGTTGATGGTGATGATGATGATGATGATGATAGTGATGATGCTGATGGTGATGATGATGAGGATGATGATGATGGTGATGATGATGATGATGATGAAAATGTTGATGATGCTAATGTTCATGATGTTGATGGTGATGATGAGTATGATGACGATGATGTTCATGATGTTGATGATGATGATGATGAGGATGATGATGAGGATGTTCACGTTGATGATGGTGGTGATGATGATCATGGTGATGATGATGATGATGATGAAAATGTTGATGATGCTAATGTTCATGATGTTGATGGTGATGATGAGTATGATGACGATGATGTTCATGATGTTGATGGTGATGATGATGAGGATGATGATGATGATGATGTTCATGATGTTGATGGTGATGATGATGATGATGATGAATGATCATGATGTTCATGATGTTGATGGTGATGATGATGAGGATGAGGATGATGATGTTCACGATGTTAATGGTGATGATGATGATCATGTTGATGATGATGATGATGATGATGATGAATGATGATGATGTTCATGATGTTGATGGTGATGATGATGAGGATGAGGATGATGATGTTCACGATGTTAATGGTGATGATGATGATCATGTTGATGATGATGATGATGATGATGATGACGATGAAGGTGATGATGATGACGAAGATGATGATGATGATGATGAAGATGAACACGAAGATGATGAAGATGATGTTCATGGTGATGATGATGATGATGATGATGATGATGGTGATGATGTTGATGGTGAGGATGATGATGATGATGAGGATGATGATGATGATGGTGATGAAGTTGATGGTGATGATGATGATGATGATGAGGATGATGATGATGATGGTGATGATGATGATGATGATGAAGATGATGATGGGAATGGTGATGATGATGATGATGACGACAATGGTGATGATGATGATGATGATGATGAAGATGATGATGATGATGGCGATGGTGTTGATGATGATGATGATGATGATGATTATGATGATGACGAAGGTGATGATGATGATGATGATGATGATGATGATGACAAATACGATGGTGATGATGATGTTGATGATGACGGTGACGATTCTGGTGATCATGTTCATGATGTTGATGGTGATGATGATGATCATGGTGATGATGATGATGATGATGAAGGTGATGATGATGACGATGGTGATGATGATGAAGATGAAGATGATGATGATGATGATGTCGATGATGAACATGATGAAGATGATGATGATGAACATGGAAATGTTGATGATGATGATCGATGATCAATGATCATGGTGATGATGATGATGATGATGATGACGATGGTGATGACGATGTTTATGATGTTGATGTTGAGGATGATGATGATGATGAAGATGATGCTGATGATGATGATAATGATGATGATGAGGAAGAGGATGAGGATGATGATGATGAGGATGACGTTGATGATGATGATGACGACGATGGTGATGATGATGTTCATGAAGTTGATGGTGATGATGATGATGATGATCATGTTGATGATGATGTTCATGATGTTGATGGTGATGATGATGATGAGGATGATGAAGATGACGATGGTGATGGTGATGATGAGGATGAGGATGAAGAAGATGACGATGGTGATGGTGATGATGATGATGATGATGGTGATGAGGATAATGATGATGACGATGATGATCATGATGATGAAGATGAACATGATGATCATGATGATGAAGATGAAGATGTTGATGAAGATGAGCACTATGATGATAATGATGAACGCTATTTTTATTTTACAGGGAATTTTCTAGAGAAAGGGAAGACCACAACATAGGATATTGGTTTTTTGATTTAGAGTTTTTATTGAATTTTTTTCGTTATGTTTTCCCATCTACTACCATTTTAGTTTTGTCATTTGAACTTTAGACTATATTTCATATCTATGTGTTGATAGATATTATATAGTTATTCTGGACATGAGCAATTTAATCTTTGATTAATTACATAGCATACTTTTGCACATGATAAATGGCTACCATAATTTTGCTTTTACAAATTGCATGCGCGATTTGTTTGTATAGAATGCACATGCGTTTTGTTCATTTAGAATGCAGACGCGTTTTGATTTAACTAAATTGTGCTCGCGTAGTTGTTAAATTCAAAAATTTATTCCCTCCAAAGGATAAGGCCAAGCCTCCACCCATGCTTGCATGGAATTCCTATGCCTATGTGTCTGCTTTGTACTTTGCTTCGGATTCAACATGCCTGTGCCTTGGATTATGATAAACCATGGCAAATTCAACATTATATCCAAATTTTCAATATGCTCGTGTTTAGTGGTTCGTCTGATTATGCTGCACACCTCCATTTTTTATGAGATTTTAGAAACAGATATGGTTTTTTTTGCAGATTCTAAATATGCAAATTTTAACAAGAATACATATTTTTTTCTATTTTTTTCTTATTTATCTTCTGTCATCACTCCTCAACTCAAAAAACACACTGGTAGTGTTTCGTCCATATCTCTTTCATTTCTCAACCATTTAAAAAAAAAATTGTATGGTGCACTAAAGAACACCAACCTATACATGCTATAAAAACCCATTTCCAAATAATTGCATTAAGACATTCAAATGATGCACCCACAATTGGTGTACCGTTTTCGAGGTTTGATCTCTTAGATAATTAAAAAAAAATTAAAAAATATTATTTTTATTATTGGAAAAATAGTCGTGCACTAGTCCTATATGTTCTCTATATGTATACCAGTTTTCGTAAGTTTATTCCATCATTTAGACACTCAAACGCTACACCCACAAAAACATATACCTTATAATTTGTCCAAAAAATAAAAAGTGCCCTTTAAAATTTATCTAACTTTAGATAGTTATCATCATTTTCAATAGAAAAAATATATATATTTGGAAAGGTCATTCAATTTCCTACATTTCTTGTTTTTTACTGATCGCAAGATTCATTGTGTAAGTGTCTCAAAATATGCATCCAAGTTGATGGATGCCTATTTTTTTAGTTTTGTATTGCATCTAATGCACCAAAAGAGACCCTCAACTTCTTGCACACACCCTACAACATAACTGGATTGCACAAATTTGAAGAAGATAAATAACAAGAAGTGCGTAAGTTAGAAGGATACCTTCAATTAGGATGTGCAAGGAATATACATAGTGAATGACGCAGTGACAGAGTGTTGCAAAATTACATATATCTGAAGGTTGAAGAATGCATAATTTCTAAAGCAAACACTGCCATAGATCACATACTGTTGTGACACAGATAAAAAAGGAAAACATTCAAATAAGAAAATATAAAACAGTCACAAATCATGCATCACATTTAATTAAATTGAAAACTTCATATATTGTCACAAACATTCTCTTATTAGGGAGGTGTGAAGGGGCAAGGAAAGGGAGTCACAACTTCCTTCTAGTTGGTGTTGGAAAACTTCTCATGGAAGAAAAAAGGGATAAGGAAAGGTAGTCATGAATTCCTTGTAGTTGGAGATGGTAAAACAATGAGGGGTTCATATATTCCTTCAAGTTGGAGCTAGTAAAATGATTAGGTGGTTTTATCCTCCTTCCAATCGCTGTTCGTAAATATAATTGAGAGTCGGTGCTTCCATTTAGTTGCAACTAAGGAAACAAAGATCTCAGAATTCAACAAGTTGGTTCCTGAATATTGCATTTTGGAGCTTGAACAATAGGGATGGATTTATGTTCAGGTTGGTGACTGAAGTTCAGTAAGTTGGTGCTTGCACATATAAAAGTATTTATAGGTTAGTGCCTGTAATCAATAAGTTGATGCTTGCAAATCAGGTTGATGCCTAAGTGAGTTGGTGCTCAAAATTGAATATTATTGTCTTCCACTTTTGTAATATTTATTATATACATTCTATATATATACAAAGTTACTTTACAAAATTTGTGTGCAAATTTATCCAATGTTATTTCTGCAGAAAAGTTTTGAAGTATAAATTTCGATAAGTGGTAAAATTGTAATAATATATGCAATATATTGATTCAACACCCCTCTCAGTATATACTAATTCCAACAATTGGTATCGGAGTGGGTGTCTTCAGTAGACTCTTGACCACTGGAAGATTGATCTGTGCACATATATGAACAAGTACGAAGGTCTATCCATTAACATAGAACCACAATTCAAGGGCTTTAATTACACCTTTTGGAGAATTATAATGGAGTTATATTTACAATCACTCATGGTAGATATATGTAACTCAGTAGTAATTGGCTACACAAATCCTGAAATAGCTCCAGTTGAAATTTCTGATAAAATACTATATGAGTACAATGCAAAGGACAAAAATGAAATATCTTGTGGGCTAGAAGGTATTAAATTTACTAAGTTCATGCATTGCACATCAACCAAGGATATTTGGTCTACGTTGAAGAGTATCTATGAGGGATATGAAAAAGTTAAAAAAACTAAGTTGTAGACCTATTCAATGAAGTTTGAAACACTTCAAATGAAATAAGATTAATATATTACGGCCTACTTTCTTGAGTTGACAAGATTGTGAATTCCATAAAAGGTTTGGGAGCTACCATCAAACAAGATTCAATTGTGTAGAATATAATGAGAACATTACCACCTCGATTCAACTCAAAAGTATCAGTTTTATAAGATAGATCAAATATGGAGGAGTTGAGGAAGGATGAATTACATGAGATTCTCACTTCCTCTGAAATGAGAACCAAAAAAGAAAATCGCACCAGAAAAGAAGTTGCTTTTAAGGCCACAAGAAAATAAAAATGTAGAAAGAAAGAACAAAAGGATCCATTTGACATACCAGATAAAGAAGAATCCCATTTCACGAGGAAGCTAAAAAGGGGATCTATAAAGTATAAAGGTGTGTTTCTCTTTAAATGTTTCAAATATGGTAAAATATGTCACTTCAAATGTCTTTCAAGGAAAACAAAGATAGTGACAATGATGAAGAATTAGACTATAGAGAGCAAAAAAATATGTATAATCATAGCAATGTTGAAAGAAAGAAAGATTTTCCCAAGGAAAATAAGAGTCTATACTCCAAGGAGGATAGCTTCTGATATGAGGAAGAGGAAATTATTCCATTATAACTAAAAATAAGTATTGTTTATGGCATTAATTCAAGACGAAAATTCAAAAGAAGAAAAAAACTCTACATCTATCAAATAATAAAAAACTAAAGGGTCATATGAAAGCACATCAAAACCATTAAATAAGTGGTCTTACAATGGATTTTATATGTCACCTTCAAAGTCCGAAGCAAAACAGAAATCAAGTAGGTTAGAAGGAACTTCAAAATCTAAGACAAGTGCAGAAAATAACCCCTCTTTCAATGGAATCTATATGTCATCATCAAAATATGAAGCAAAGGAGAGATCAAGTAGCTAAGAATAAATTTCAATACAGAAGATGAAGAGAATGTAATGATTATTTGGGAAGGATAACTGATCAGTGCATTTAAAGCATTGAAGAAGTTGAGAAAGAGTACCAAGGCTCTACAGGAACAATTGGGAAAAAAAAGAACACACCAAAGAGGCCAAGATCACATAAGAAATACTAGAGTGGCATATAAGCGACAAATAAAATGATTTTGAGTAACATTTGAATTGCACACAAATCAATATAAAAAGACTTGAATAAGATAATCTTATGTTGAAAAAGTATTTGGAAGAAACATAGGAGAAGAATGAATTGTTAATGAAACAAACTGTGCAAAAGGAAATGGAAATCTCACATATGAAAATTAAACTGATTTGTGCAAATAAAAAGGAGCAAAAATATTTCTTGACCCAAAAACTCAAGAAAAATTCAACAACAACTCAAAAAAATTAGATGAAATACTAAGAAATCAGAGGTCTCTGGAAAACAATCCCGGACATGAGTATCAAGGCATAAGTGAAAATTATGCATCAATGATGAAGGATGCATTCCAAGGTAGCAAGATGCATCTCAAAAGAAACCTGATATACAAGATAAACACAAGTATGGAAATATTTTCAATTACAAGAATAAATTTTGTGCATTAAAATGTTTCATGTAATTATGTTGATCATGTAGCAAAATACTAACACACGATAAGATGTTATATGTGCAATGGGTTTGGACAAAAGGCTGAAAATTTTGCAAAGAAAGTGAAACAACTAAGAAAAATCACTTCTTATAACATTGAAAAGAAAGCATGGAGAGAAAATGAAAAAAGTATCATGTGCAATTCAAAGGAAGTATATGCACATCAAACAATGTGTCAACAAGGCATCATCTATGAACACTACTGAAGCACCAAGTAATTGTTACCCATATTTTGACCATTAAAAGGTTAAGTAAGATCCATGAATTCAAGATGAAGTTCATTAAGAATTCAAGGATTAGGTTAGTAAAGGGTTGGAACTAGAGATTATTTGAAGTTTTTATTTCATTAATGTGATATTTATATGTTCATTTATGTGCAAAAATATGTTGAAATGCCATACATGAAACAATAAAATAAAAGTATGAATTATTGTTTCTTGAACACACACAAGAATTGCACATATAAAAATCAAAGATTTGTATTATGTTTAGTTGATGTCATTACAATATGCAAAATGGAACTTTGAATATCATATTGCAACAAGACACAAATGGCATACAAAATGGAGAAAACTAGGAATAAGAACATGTCATTAAAAAAATACATAGTTAGTCAATTGGAGCACAAAAATTGCAGTCCTCATCATAACAAAAACCAACTATCAAAGATGAAGTTCCGTATCAATAGAGATGGATAGAGTAAGATGAGAATCAAAATCAGGAGTTTGAATTCTAGAAGTAGGTTAATTGTAGGTTTATTGAAGAAACTGCACTAGATTAAGCTCCTTCGATTTAGCAGTCTAATTCACTCTACTCTTTAATACAACGATCTCCTTAGCATGCTACACATTTATCTGTGCCTGGACATACCATTTTTGGATATCAACCTCTTCAGTTTGAGAATCCAAATGATCAAATATACTCCTAAGTTATACAATCTCTTTCCATTGAGAACCCACTATTACATAAATCATATAAATGATAGCATGAGCTTGTTGAAGGGAACTGACCATTGTAACAGAAGATATCTAAATAAAAAAATGATGATACCATTGAATGACAAAGCTGTCTTTAAATAGATAGAGAGGTTGCAAGATCATACATTCCAAAACCAGTGAAGGGATGTGAATTTCAATAAGCATTTATGACTAACATTCAATAAAAATATTGTGAGTACATGACATTTAGTAGTTCGAGGAAGAATATTGCATCGAGTATGTCAAATTCATGTGAAATGACAGGTTGAAATATCTATGACCGTGGGATGACTTAATGATACCTATCAAATAAAATTTCCTCGAATGTGAAATCCCATGACAAGATTCTACGTAGATCACATTAATTAAGATGTTGTCAGCATCAAAATTTAGTGATATGAAGATGCAGTAAGGGAAGCATCTATGAAATTCTAGTGTATATGGAATTAACAAGAAGAAGAATTATGCT
Organism: Pseudotsuga menziesii; assembly: GCA_001517045.1. Lineage (NCBI taxonomy): Eukaryota > Viridiplantae > Streptophyta > Pinopsida > Pinales > Pinaceae > Pseudotsuga > Pseudotsuga menziesii. Next base: position 8,549 of record LPNX010462861.1, read on the forward strand.
AGGAGAAGTTAATTTCCAAGGGCATTCATTTCCATTGATTTCAAAGAGGGAGAATAAAAGGATGAACCAAAAGGAGAAGAGAAGAAAGTGAAGAACTGGAACTAAAGAATGATCTGTGCAAAAGAAAAGACAAATATCAGAAGACATAAAACAAAGGGGGAGCATTTTGTTCATAGAAGAAGATCTAATTTTCATGGGGAGCTCATTGTAAGTTGGTGTTGACATCAGTGCAAAAGGGAGAGATTGTTGCCCTTTATGTTGTCATTGATTTAAAAGGATGAAACAACAAAGGTTGATGTCAAAGTATGAACCAACAAGGTTTGTGTCAAAGGATGATCCAACAAGGTTTGATATCAAAAGATAAACTACAAAGTTAATAAATAAACAAGATGAGTTTGATTTCAAACATATGAGATGAATTTAAAAGAATAAAATTGTATGAATCTATCAAACAAAGATTCTCTCTATACAGATCCAGTTTGAATAAATACATAGAGAAGAAATGTGGAAGGTTAGGAAGACCGCAAATCCCACTCACTCATGGGACTTATGTGCACAAATACCACCAAGTCTATCTGAATTAGTGCACAAAAACCGATAAGGTTGAATTAACAAAGGATGCACGCAACACAATATAAATCGTGGTGGTTAGATTGACCAAGAAGTAAGCAAGTTAGGGAATCTTAGAGCAAAAGAAATCCCAATTTGTGGACATATCTCTTGATTTAGAAAGTGTATAAATAAGCAAGATATGGAAGCATATTCTGAAATCTTGGATGTGAAAACATGAAGATAATCTATTTCGGGAAAGATTCTAATTCTTGGGTTATCAATGGATTGTTGATCACAGAGGAAGTTTATACTGCAGAGTAAAATTGCACCAATTTGAAGAAGATGAATAGTAGGAAGTGCACAAGTTAGAAGTATACCATCAATTAGGAATTGCAAGGAATTTAAACAGTTAACTTGACATGGATAGAACATTGTATAAGTGACAGAGTGTTGCAGAATCAAACATATATGAAGGTTCTATATTATAGAAGTTATAAAGAAAACACTGCCACATATCGCAGAGTGTTGTGATGCAGAAAATAAAAGGAAAAGACGCAGATAAGATAAGCTACAATAATCACATATCGCATATGGAAGTTAAGGTAAATTAAATACTTCATATTTGGTACACAAACATTTTCTTATCAGGAAAGTAGAAAGGGGAAAGGAAAGGGATCCGCGAATTCCTTCTAGTTGGTACTAGTAAAACTTCTTAGGGAGGTGGGAAGGGGCTAGGCTAGGAAATGGATTTGTAGCTTCCTTCCAGTTGGAGTTGGTAAAACAATCAAGGAGACGTACCTTCTATCCTATTGCATATGGTAAAACATTCATGGGTTATATCCTCCTTCTAGTTGGTGCTGGCAAATATAAATGGGATTCGGTGCTTCCATTCAGTTCCAGCTGAAGAAATGGAGATATAAGTATTTAATAGGTTCGTTCCCGAATACTACGAGTTGGATCTTGCAAAAAAGGGGAAATATCCATTCTTGTTAGTGACTAAAGTTCAACAAGTCAGTGATTGCATAGATGGAAGTATTTACAGATCGGTGCCTGTAATCAACATGTTGATACTTGCAAACCAGGTTGTTGCATGAGTGGGTTGGTGCTCACAATTGAATATTGTTTTCTTCCACTTATGTAATCTTTCATATATACATATATATAGATATACAAAGTTACTTTTATAGATTTTGTGCGCAATTGTATCCACTGCTATTTATGTAGAAAATTATTTGAAGTATAAATTTTGATAAGTGGTAAAAATTTAATAATTTGCACAATATATTGATTCAACCCACATCTTAGTATATAATAATTCCAACATTACTTTATTATTTCCCGTAATTAATAAACTGTGAGAAGGACATGTATCAAGTATAGGAGTACCCCTTTGTATGGGCCTGGTAGTTTATTTATGGAAAAGGAAACCCCATGGAGTCTTCTCTCAATTTTTTAGACTCTCTAAAAGAAAAATTTGGCGAGCACCAATTTCCTAGGATGTGTAAAAATCCATAAGATATTAGAATCATACTATACTTTGAGTTATGGGTTTACAAATCAAATTTCTAGTTCTTATTCCAATAAATTTATTGTTTTGTCTCATGTTGGATTAGTGAAGGATTCATTAAGCCATCATTCTAACAGTCTTGATCGATCGACACCATCACATTTTTTAGGGTTTCAAGACTAGATATTGCATGATTCCTTAAGGTATGTATTCCCTAATGACAAATATTCTCACCAAAAGTAGTGGGGATACATTAATGCCTCCTGACTGTTGGATCCTGCAAGGGGTTCAACATTAACACATATTTCATGCACGTTATGATGTATTAGGAGCGCCTTGGTTCTCATTGACATTAATGGTGATGAACCTTGCATTGGTTAATAACATTCATTAAGGGTTGATAATCCAATGACTCCCTTGCACATTCGACATCAACTAAATTTATTCATGTGAGGGGATTTCAAAAGAAGGGGACAAGGTGGATATTTCAGAAATCCAACAACAATAAGAAAATTTTCCAGAATACACATAGATCAAGTAACAAGGACTAGATTGGACATCAATTATTCTTGCAATTGTTCTCTATCCTGTAGAAACTCTTTAATCCTACAGCAACTAATTATGTAGTATAACTTTCAACAACACTAAAGTGAGAAGAATAAGTTATATATCCTTATTCCTCTAGATTATCAGTCATAACGGTAAAAGAACTTGCAATTTGCCAACATCAGTGGAAGTTTCAACACATATTTCAAATCTCGTGACATGAACCGACCAGAGTAAGTAACCAAGGTTTGTGTAATTATAACATTTTTTGTTTAAAAATAGGGATTCATATACGATCATGTTTCTATTAGTCCTTTGGGTAAATTGAATCATTATGACAACTTTTACCAATGATTTTTTAAATTAATTGCACCCCACATTTAACTATGATACAAAATTATGATATCAACTGTCAAATTTAGGTTTTGACTTGATAAGACTTCTTGAACATGTTAGTTGGGAAATAATTATCTCACATTTCTTATAACCTTGATCAATCTAGCTTGCATCTGATTACATTCCCCTGACTTGTCTGAACTCAACCTTTTCTTAGCATGTCCCTTCAAATTTGTTAATAAGGAATGACTAAGTGCATGTTGTAATTATTGGTGTAATAATTATAAATAATAGGTATATATTATAAGTCATCTCACACCAAATTTAATCTACATTGCACTTGTGAATCATTAATGATATAATCATGACCAAGATTCGGCATAATTCTTATGCGTCAGTAATAGGGACCTATGATTGAGTTATTAAATTACTCATAAATATTTATCATATCTCGAACCATTTCGAAATTCCTCAATCTACTTTATCCATTCATTCTTTTTCCTATTTCCTATTTTCCTCACCCATCTAGAGAGCACGATAGAGGGTTGGAGAAGGAACTATACGTTCTTGTTTCACCTTGGGAGAAAGCATGCACCCAATAGTTGGGGTTGAGCTCAGAGGGATAGAATTGGTTAATGAATACCCAAGTCCCATACAGAACTAGAGGATGCAAGGTGGATGACCTTGTTCTAAAAATTCCACTATTACAGTGTATAAATGACAAGGGCATTTGCAAGAAGTCCTAGAGGTGAACACGTATAGATTGGGAATTTAATGTTTTAGTTAATAGATGAAATATTTTCTAGAGCTACAAGCTTGATGCGGGAAGACGAGCGGAGGTTTAAAAATCATCCAGTGGATTGAAGTCTATGTGAGCCATTGTGTAAGGAAAATGTTCCAGAGCTAAATTGGGGAAAGGGTATGTCATGTGGCTAAGTAATAAATATCGAAGGCTATTATTTCTTCTTCAAAAATATGTTAAATGTGACGGACTATTCATGTTGTTGTTCTTATATTGTATTCAAATCTTGAGTCATTTTGGAGGTAAGTTGTTAAATTTTCCTTTTTACTTGAAAATGTCCCTAATTAAGATGGCCTATGCAACTCAGAAAAGAATGAAGAATTTCACACAAAATTTTTAACACCGTGGTTTGGTTTGAACAATTGTTTGTGAGGTGTTAAAGCATCAAAAAGAAAATTGGGACAATTTTCTAGTGAGAAATCATTTTGTGGAGGTTATAGAAAATGTTTCGAGTGATCCAATGGATGAAGCTATGTGTGTAAGACAAGAGGAAAATTGAGTAATCAACAATAAGAACCAACATAGAAATGGGAAAGGGTCCGAACCGGTAAGATAGTGAAAGGGGGCATGTCATTAGAACAAGAAGAGAACCAAGGAGTCAGAGTTGAAGTTGAGGGCAAGAAAACTGAGGAAAATGATAGTAGCATGAATGAATCTATGGAGGACAATAAACTTAAATTAACTGTAATGTCCAACCTCGTGAGACCGGAGAGCCCCAGAATAATGATAATATTATGGAAGAGGCCATGTTCCCAATAAAAGGGATAAATCAAGGGATTAATGATGAATTCCACCACATAGAAGGGAAGGTATTTGAGGAAGTCATGGAGATTATAAAAGAGGTGAAGAAGTGAACTCTTGGAAGAATAACACCAAAGACACTTCTTTCGGGGAATAGAATGAATGACACAAAGATAAGTTCATGAATGTTGAATCAGTTCTTGTGGGGTTAATGAGAGGAAATGAAATAGATGCTAAAGAACGTATTCACGAAGAACCCTCCTTTGAAGAGGGACCTCTTCCTACAATTATATGGTGCAAACACTTAATAAAATGTTGTACCAAGCCATTGAAATTGTTGGAATTCCTCCTAAATAGAAAATTCCAAATGAACCTAAGAAGGGGTTAGCAGACATCTCCCTAAATACCTATCTATATGAGAATAAAAATCTTGGGGAAGGAATTTCCATGCCTTCTAGGAAGAAAATGAAACAAGGAGAGATGGAACAAGGCATTGAAGAATTCACAGTATTAGAGAGATTTCTCAAGGGGGGGAATGAGTCACTGAAGAATTGTATGCTAAATGTCAGAGAGAATTAGGATAAATT
>LPNX010462861.1:13936-41081 GCA_001517045.1 Pseudotsuga menziesii
ATAACACCTCAATATCTAAAGGTATTAATTATGCTCACATTTACTTATTTTCAATCTCTTTGAAGAATTTAAATGTTATGATTTATACAGAATGTTGAAGTTACATATCTTGCAACAGTATGGTTTGTTATTGCAACAATTTAAATGTTATGATTTATATGTGATGTTGAAGTTACATATCTTGTAGCAGTATGGTTTTTTCTTGTAGCAATGATTTTTTTCTTTCAACAATGGTTTTCTTCTTGTATAAACAAGCTTGTTTTTGTAGAATCCAATCTTTATCCAAATAGATCGTGGTTTAATATTTTTTAGTATTTACTAGGTACATAAATTAAATTGTGTTGATTTTGGGGTCAATTCATATGATTGTGCAATCTTTTCTTAGATTGAACACTCTATTTCAACATCCTTGTAATTTGGGAAAATTGTTGAAGCTTCAACATATCTTTAGAAGTCGATCCAATTGTTGAAGTTTGAGCATATTTTTCTAAGAGAGATTCCATGCCTTATAGAATATAATCTACACAAAGATAAATTAATTATGATTTGTAATCCTAAAATGATTAAAAAAAGTTGTACTCTTAGAGATTCATATACCTAAATTAGTTTTGGATCATACCTTGTGTATGGATGTCTTGGTTATAGAGCTTGATCTTCCTGATTCAAATATGTTATTGTTCAATCATATTTGCACCCTAGTTTCACTGTACACTCATTCAAATAGGGGGGTGTAGGGGGGAAGTGTCCCTCCGCGGGGGACTATCCCCTGTGGCTAGCAGGTCTAGGGGCCAAGTGGCCCTCGATGGGGGTTCAGGGGCGAAGCCCCTGAAATACTTTTTAGGGGGATTTATGTTGGATAACAATTTATAATCCCATGTTATTGGGTGACCCATGTTATTTTCCCATGGTAATTCCCCTATAAAAGGAAATCCTTGTAATACACCTATGTATTGTATTGTAGCATTATAAAATGGTATTTGTGATTATGTGATAGAGACTGTGAGAGACTGAAGAGGAAGTGAAGTGGGTTTGTTGCAGGTTGTATCCCTTCATTTTGTTGGATGATATAATAATAAAAGGACTCAAAATTTCTTTGTGGGTTTAACCCATCTTGGGTAAACCATGTTATATTGATGTCTCTCTTGGAATGCGTTTATGTGTTTAATATTTGCATCTTGTTTATTGTTATTTCTCCGTGATCCTATTTTTCTAACATGGATGTACCAAGGAATATAAAACAGAGCATGAATATTGTTTTGGTTGTTTCTACTAAACTATTATTATACCAATTATACCATCTATAAAAACAGGTTATGATATCTCTTTTAATACAAATTGAATTGATGTGTTGCTAAACGTCTATTGAATCCTAGTAGTTAGATAGTGTGTATGTGAGTGGAGGAGTGAATCCTTCAACTCGCATGGAGGATAACTGTGTGGCATGTATTTTTCTAATTTAAAATGTGTGAGGTATATTTCGTTTTGTGTGGTTTGAATTAAACATTGGCAATTTTGGTTTTAGCATTTTGCACTATTTCTTGTAGAAATTTATTTGAATTGCAGAGAACAAAATTTACAAAAGTCATACTTGAATGAATTGAACATATTTTTATTTCCTTGTTGATGGTAAGGTCGTTTTAACTTTGCAAATGATAAGTTAGAACTTGTTACAGTTGAACATTTGATTTATTAATTAGGGGCGAATTGAAACTTTTATATTGAATTAGAATGGAAATTTTGGTTTAGCATCAACAATTCGAAAGTCTATAGGAGATCTAGCATTTCACTCTGCTAGACTATGTTGGAATGTGGTAAGTTTTGGAAGGACTATGTTACTAGATCTGATTTTTCCTTATTATTGAGTAGTGTTGTATTGCTTTTAAAGGGGCCTTAGTGTGATTAAGTTGATTACTGAAGTTTGACTCATGGAATGGATAGAATTTTAGTAGCTTCTCACCTTAATATTCTTTTTGAATTAGCATCAATACAGTTGTTGGATAGTGTTTGATTTATGAAGAAATAGGGTTGTTGTGTTAAAGCTTTGTTTGGGTTTTTTACATTTTTTATGAGGTTGGAATCCACAAGAAACGACTGATAGAGAGTGTTTTACTTTGTTTACTAGTCATGTGGGACAAAATCATGTTTTAATAGATCTCAACTTTAGTATCTTTAGGGTAGAGGTTAGTGTTTTGCAATTTAATTAGGATATTCTTAGAAGAACTTTGATGTATTATTTCTACTTATATTTTGCACAATGTCTAATCAGTTTACTATCTCGGGTTGATAAATAAATGTCACAAATTATGTTATATAATTTTCCACGCAAGCATATAATATCTAAGGATTTAAAGAGGTGTATAAGTACGACAAAAGAAACTTGAAATACATGCAGATACATCTTCGTTGCAAAAAAATCATCCCAAGGCACAAAAAGGAAAGACATAAAAGGAAAAAGTGAGGATGAATATATTGATGATTGAAATGGACAACATCTTCAAAAAATTGTCATCTAGGAATCAAGAACATGAAAATTTGTTCAAATCCATAGAATCCTTATATCTTGTCTTAGATCCTGAGCAAACACACAAGAAAATATCATGTGGAAGTAAAAAATCACTGGAATTGTACCCTCTCTAGGAAATTAGTTTGTCAGTTATGCAAGAAAAGATTCAAGATCATTCTCCATCAATACTCCTATAATGAATTGGAATGTATCCCTTTAACTAAAGTCACATATCAAATCCTCATTACAAAAGTGAAGGACAATAGTTGGAAGGGAAATTATTTACATAGAGTATGAATTTTAAATGTGATGAAAGTTTCCTCTAAAAGGAGAATCTGCGGAAGATGAAAAGTCCCTGGAAGATGAATAAATACGACATTATTGTTGATTAAATATGAGGACATCAAATGAATAAGGGATTTTGGATTTCTATCTTTTTATGTACTATTTCTGAATTGTTAATGAGGAGAAGTTGCTTTTGGCCAAGTTATTTTTCAGGAATATGTGGTCCCTTTATGTCTTTGTCATGGACTATTATACTGCATTTCTTAAGTATTATGATTGTGTAGGAATGTCTCTCACATTTCTGAATACTCTTACATGTATTTGTTGCATTCTTAATTTTGGTTTCTAAATTTTTTTGTATGAATTCGTTGGTACATAATTGTTAATATTTTTGCAATTATTTCCCCATATTCCGTCCTTTATTCTCAATGAACTAATTCATGGGTCATTGATAGGTGTATGTATGGTTTTGTTATTATTCCTTATAACTATTATCATGTCCGCACGCTTGCATTTAGCATTTTAGAGTAGTTGCATTTCATTCTTTATTTTAGGAAATATCTAAGCGATGGACCAGGTCGCAACTAGTAAAATCCTAAACTATTAATGGTTTCTAGGTCAAATATGAATGGTTTCCCTATTCCAAATGATTTGAGTTCTAATTAGAACTTTCTATTGTGGAGAACCCCTATTTTTTTCTAAGGTCATTCAACATGTCAACATTAGGTAACTGAAGAGAAAAGCGGTATATGCACTAGGTTCTTATCCATTCATCATAAGAGACCTATTGGCATAAAATATACATCCATCTAATGCAATTACTTGTTATGTCATGAATAAAACAAAATTACATTTAGCCTCCAAGATTATAGCTATATTCATAAATACCTTGTAAAATTTAGTCTTTGAGACCTGAAGTGGTATTTTCCCTGGGGACACCCTTGATTGTAAAGGATGTGAAGTAGAACTTGAAAGTAGATGTTGAGGTGTCTGTTTCTACATTTAATAGTTTAAAATGAATGGAGATACAATATACTAATCGTAATTAAATAAAGATGATCACCAATATTAAGAATACATTTTGCAAAATAAATAATGATTTTATATTTCATTCTAATGTTTTTTAAGAGGTAGCTTATTATCATTCTCTAATATATATTATTCACTTTGATTGCATTTCATGCTAGAAAATGGGGATATCCATGCTAAGAATACGCTAATGTGGATGTATTACAACCATACATTGAAGCTGTTGAGCACAATGATGTAGAGATAATTTGTCAAGCTTTCTATTTTAGGTAATGCTTTAAACAACTAGTTTCTTTGTAGTTGTGTTCTTTTATTTTTTAGTGGGGTGGTTAGGTATCACATAGTTTGTGAAAATTTATTGTATACAAGTATAGTAGGATAAATTAGTTTCACATTTTTATTAAGTTCTCAATTGTATATTGCAAGCATTTTTTAAATCATCTCTACAATTGGTCTCTATCAAGGTTTGGACATAATAACATATAAGTAGTTCTAATGAGTAAAGTTAGCAAATTATCTTGTAATTTTTTTACAATGTATTCTAGTGCAAGAGTACATGACTCTCCTTGAAGCCCCTTGTAATATATTCTTAACCATCAATCTAATTAGTGTGATAAGATATCGATATTTCTTGATGTCCCCTTTTGTTTCTCCTTCGATTGAGCCATACAGGGTGGGAGATGATCGATTGTTGATCTTAAAGGATTTAGTTAATCCTAATCATTCACAATACTTCCCAAAATTTGAAATAATTACTAATGAGAATCCCAAGATAAATTAATAACCGTCAATCTAAACTAGACTAGTGCAATAAGGTCTCAACCACTTATGACACACATTTGGCATTTACACATCATACCATCAACATTGTGAGATTTTGTGGGCTAACTTAGAACCATGGATGATCCTATATACCCCAAATAGAAATGTGACTCCATAATTAGAAATTCAAACTTTCATCATTTTTATTGATTTGAAAAAATGTCTTCATGGGTTTTCTCAGAATTGATTTTTTCCATTAGTGTCCATAGCCAACAATATCCATCTGATGGACTTTGTCAAAATACCATCTAATAAATTTCAAACCATGATTCCTCATGGACATATCATCCTACTATAGAGACTCATTTCACCAATATATTCCTAATGCTACAACCATGATCTCTGATATAACAATGTAAAATCCCCATCAATCATTCAATCCATAGGATGGATAGCTACAAACACCAACCTTCAAATTTCATACCACAAACTCCATTATATTCAAAATTATAACCATGTAAGCCTCCATGGGGGGCATAATTTAAAAAGTGCACGTGCAAGTGTATAAATTAAAATAGAAGAGAGCACAACCATACTCACACACATTGTATGCATAATAAAATGATTTTCATAGGAGAAGAAAACATAAAATTTGTGTATTCATAGAAAATGATAATCACATATCTTTTAGATGAAAAAGATATAGAAAATTGATGTGTAAGAGTGATTTTCTACCCAACCATATGTATCTATTGTAGATACCACCCACATGTTATGTTATCATCCTACCAAGGAAAAGGAAATAGCTACTTGATTCACTCTCTCTCATCCAAGCCCACTTGTTCTCATCATTTAGCATTTAAATCCTCATGACATATCATTACAAGCATCTCATTCAACCATTGTATCCATGGAACTCTCTTTCACTATACCATAAAATTCTAGTAAGGTATACTTTCTCTAATAAGCAATACTTTGGATCACCTCTACCTTACCGTGCAGTTTATTATGTTCTAGAAGAGTCCAATATGTTGTATTCTCTTAGATGATTGTGTGTAAAATCAATACATGATTTTTCAAATATCCAGAGAGTAGAATATGCATAATGGGTTGTGGATTCCTAGCTTTCCGAACCCTTATGATCACCTACAACTGTCATTCTTCCTAATGTCTATACGTTCCTCTTTACGGTGATAGCTTCTTCTTAAGTTCTTAATATGGTAATTGTTGGCAATGGAGAGAACAAAATGAATGATGTAGAACATGAACTCATACAGGGAGATAAATTGACAGTATTAATGGAAGATGAAAATGGGTGAAAATTCAGCTAACAATAATTTTGACCATATAATGTAAGGATCTTACAATCCCCATAGGAATCATACTCAACCCATGCTTCCATAACTATATGAGAATACCTTACCACCGATCTCTCTGGTGCATTCATATTCAATGATTAGTGTCAATATGTCAAATAAGATAAATGGCCCATTTAAAGCACATGGTATAAAATAGATGAGTCCTGAATTATCCACTAGGAATCCTTACTAACATAATTACATCATTTTACAAAATATGGTTTAATACATGCCAATGGTCAAACGCAGGGTATACAGCCATCATAATCCAAGAATAGAGCAAATTTGGGGTCTAAAATGGGATTCATAAGGAAAAGAGTCACCTCATAAGAAAAAGAACCTTTCTAAAATGGAATTCAATCAAAAAAATTTCAAGAAAAATAAATCATTTATTTGGTTGAATTGGCATATTTGTCATAAAAATAAACTACATTTTAAATTTTGTATATTTAACTTATCTCCTTGTGGTTTTATTCAAATATTGAGTGGGAGCACTCGTTGGTTGTAGAATTAAATTTTGCATCCAACTAGTACCCACACTACATATTTTTTAGGGACCCTAACCCACAAAAAATGAGAAATACATTTAAAAATGTGTTACCACATAGAGATATGTTTAAAATATGGAATAAATAAATAAACCTGCAAAAAGATATGTTCAAAATATGAAGAAAAAAATAGCCTTTTGTTCTTCCTTCAAAAGTCATAAATATTATTTTATTATTTTCCTTAGGAGGCCAAATTTACTCTAATGTTCTACACATGTTGGAACTTTGTCTCAAAAAAATTTTCCTGTTATAAATTTCCCCAAATGCTCAAAAAACTCTATCAATGTTCCAAATCTATAGAAACTCTTAACTTTCATGGAGCACCATATTTCAAAAAGGAAAAGAAATTGGCTACATGATTACATTATTGACATTATTTCAAAGGCTTATGGAAATTACAAATACAAACAAAGAGTGGAGTAATGCACTGAAGTCTATTCAATTATTGATAGTCTAGTGAGATATATTTAACTAGGAGAAGGAATTGAGGTAAATGGGTTTTGTGTGCAATGATGTTGTTATCATGTTTGCTACTCTTATGATAATGGCCATGTCATATCATAAACAACATTTTAATGCTAACTCTCTTTAGATGTATCTAAACCAACATAGATCCAAATCCTAGGTTCTATTAAGCGCCGAGAAGGATCAAATCTTTCTAGGTACAAACCTTTCCTCAAATGGCTCCTTGCGTGCAATACCTCAGAAAACCTTGGGCTGTTTAGAAGCCTTGAGGCCTCTTGACCCAATAAACAAAATAATGGTTTTATATATTAATATTTATTATTATATGGAGTAGAGTACACATTGAGTTTAATTTGAAATGATTTAAATCGAAAAAATATATACACCACTTTACCTAACATTTAAATATTTAAAAAAATTAATTAAAAGAGAAAACCAAACTAATTTTAAGGATTCCCTCCCTAGAATCAATTAAAGCATGAACTTTTATTAAAATGCTATAGAACCGATCTTTCTATGAATATACTTCACTTCGAAATGATATCATGGTTGACATCACATTAAGAACAAATTTAGAATCTTTTATAAAAACACATTTTGAAAAAAATAATAAATGTAACCTACAAACTCAAAGCAAAATATAATCCCTAATTCAAAAACATGAAAGAAATTTAGGAAAAAACAAACAAATTTTAAGGATTCGCTCCCTGTAATCAATTACAGAACCGATCTTTTATGAGAATACTTAGAAGAATATGGTAGTCCGATCTTTTATGAAAATATTTCACTTAGAAAATATGTCAGGTCTAACATCACATTATGACAAAGTTTAAAATATTTATAAAAATACTTCAAAAAAAAATGTTATCTACAAACTTCGCGACTGGTCTAAAAGACATTAACTTAGCCATTGTTCTTTGTTGTGGTGGAAACCATTTCTGCATTAGTAACCACTGTATCATCTTGCAACAACTCTTGCAAGTATTCTTCGTAGATTTTTTGCAGCGTGTTCTGGCAATTCTCAGGCTTGTTATTCCTGCATAGTTTTGTTTGGGGAACTGGAATGATATGGTTGTTTTCATTGGTTGGTAATTCTCCATCGTTAGAAATGCATCTCGCTTCTGTTGGCTGAAATTCTGATGGCCAATATTCAATGCATGCCCACTGGAAATAGTCCTCTGGATCACATTGTTGTGGTAGATTACTAACTTCATGCCCAATTTCATCTATTGGATTCATATCAGAGAGCATTCTAGAGGAGGAAAGTTCAGAATCTAGAGAGGCCTGCATATTCTTGCAAGGAGAATTCAGATCGATAGAGGGAGAGAGAAAGACATCTTGGACATTAGAATTGATCAATGAAACATAAAGATGGCCATGAAACAGATATATTTATTGGGATTTGGCACTTGGATTGGTTGGACACTTAATTTGGATGAACTGACATCCTTCTCTGCCATAAAATGCTCCATCCCATCATTTTCTTGATCCTCACTTTCTTTCATCATCCTGCCAAGTCTTTGGACTCGTTCCTGAGCTGGGGAAAATCTTGCACTTTACTTTCCTGGTTGGTTCTGGTGACTACGTGAAAGGGAAGCCGCAACAGGGAGAAGGTGGACATGGGTGTGTGAGGTTGGCGCGCTCTAGGAGATCGTAGGTGCGATGAAACAGTTAGATTTCAATATTTATAGTATCTCTGGTGGTGCCATTCTTCAATTGGTTCCAGATTGACCACATCGAAAGGAAGAATCAAAGATATAAGTAGTCACTATAATGGCATATTGAAAGTCTCAGGCCGGATTAATAAAGATAAATTTTGACAACGGGAGCCTCGCCGCATATTATATCTCTGTTTCACACACAATATCTAAACAGAAAACTATTGAAGAAGCCATTACTAGATATGGAGTCGAGTCATGAGTCTGGATTGAAAACTCTGGAACCCATCAGGTTATGGGATTTTCGAAGCCGCCAATTAATTCTATTCCCAGATATGCAGATTCGGCTTACAATATGCAGATTCGACTTACATTCTGGTGTTTGCAGTGGATGTAATAGCTAGTTTAATCACATCGGTTTCAAATGACAAATGCACAGACACAGATGGTATCAGAGAACGCAGATTGGAGAAAGTGAACACATACAGAAAGCGAGATCCCTGTGGACTATGCGCTACTAAAATTAAAATATCTGAATTGATTACTCGCTATGTGCATTTGTCATTCTGAATTGATTACTGCGAAAAGAATATCTGAATTCATTACTTGCAAAAAGAATATCTGAATTCATTTACAGTTTATGCAAGATCCCACTTACAATATGCAAATCCGGCTTACATTCTGGTGTTTGCAGCGAGTTTAATCACATAGGTTTCAAATGAGAAATGCGCTACTAAAATTAAAATATCTGAATTGATTACTTGCAAAAAGAATGCCCATTTAGATTTCTGCGTTCTTACCTGGGTTTATTGTTGCTGTCGCAGTGGTTGTTGTTGTTTGATGTCGCAGTGGTTGTTTCTGTTGCGGTTGTTGCTGTTGCTGGATCAAGGTATAGCTATGATGTGGTTTGTGATACTTCTTGCTATTTATATAGTTGTTTTTTTTCTTCTAATTTTCTAATTTTTTTAGCGGACATAACATTATGTTTTTTATAGCCGACATAACATTATGTAACGTTACGTAATGCTACAACGTTACGTAACGCTACAACGTTACGTAACGCTACAACTTTACATAACGTTACAAGATCTACCCCATACTGGGCTGTAGAGCGCCTCTCGGCTCAATAATTTCATGATGGTTTTAGGAATATTTTCTCTTTCTTTTACGAATCTAATGTCATTAAACCATTCATTCTAACTAATCACAAAATTTTTAACCTACCCTAACCACAACCATGATGAAGTATAATATTATTTTAAATTAAAACCCACCATTTTTAATATCTTACTATTAAAATAATAAATCGTGATAAAATAAATATTAACATTTCGAACAAATATCTTTATAAAATATCATCAAATTATCTCAAATTTAACCAAATATCATTTTACACCATAATATTAAAATAACTAAAATATGTAGGTCAATAAAAAAATTGACTACATGATTACATTATTCACATTCTTTCAAATGTTTATGGAAATTACAAATACAAACCAAGAGTGGAGTAATGCACTAAATTCTATACAATCTATCATGTTTACTACTCTTATGATAATGGCCATGTCATATCACAAACTACATTTTAATGCTAACTCTCTTTAAGTGCATTTAAATAATTTGCTGATACTTTCAGGAATATTTTCTCTTTCTTTTACCAATCTAATGTCATTAAACCATTCATTCTAACTAATCACAAAACTTTAACCTAACATGATCAAATATAATATTCTTTTAAATTAAAACCCACCATTTTAATATTTTTCTATTAAAATAATAAAACATGCTAAAATAAATATTAACATTAGGAAAAAATATCTAATAAAATACCGTCAAATCATCTCAAATTTAACCAAATATCATTTTACACCATAATATAAAAATAAAATATGTCAAATAAGATAAATGGCTTGCTTAAAACACATGCTATAAAATAGATGAGTTTTAAGATCAAGACAGTAAAAAAAGTGGATTTACTTTCTATCTTTCATCTTCTCCTTTATAGAATCATAACCTCTCTAGTACTCTATACACAACCCTTTTCCTCCATTATATTATATTCCAACATAATATTTACATAGCCTTAAGTCATAATGGTAAGCCTAACACATGGTCCGTATATGGATATTTACATTATGCATGCTAGTCATTCACTAGTTCGACCCTAGTCCTAAATTATGCACTAGGAATCCTTACTAACGTAATTACATCATTTTACAAAATATGGTTTAATACATGCCAAGCATCAAACGTAGGGTATACAGCCATCATAATCCAAGAATAGAGTGAATTTGGGGTCTAAATTGGGATTCATAAGGAAAAGAGTCACCTCATAAGAAAAAGAGTCTTTCCGAAATGGAATTCAATAAACAAAATTCAAGAAAAAAAAATCATCTATTTGGTTGAATTGGCATATTTGTCATCAAAATAAACTACATTTTAAATTTTGTATTTTCAACTTATCTCCTTGTGGTTTTATTCAAATTTCGAGTGGGAGCAATCATTGGATGTAGAATTAAATTTTGTATCCAACTAGTACCCACACTGCATATTTTTTAGGGACCCTAACCCACGAAAAAAAATGAGAAATACATTTAAAAATGTGTTACCACATAGAAATATGTTGAAAATACGAAAATAAATAAATAAATAAACCCGCAAAAAGATATGTTCAAAATACGAAGGAAAAGGTAGTTTTTTTGTTCTTCCTTTAAAATTCATAAATATTATTTTATTATTTTAACTATTATTTTATTATTTTCTTTAGGAGGCCAAATTTACTCTAATGTTCCATACATGTTGGAACTTTGTCTCAAAAAAAATTCCTATTCTAAACTCACCCAAATGCTCAAAAAATCTATCAATGTTCCAAATCTATAAAAACTCTTAACTTTTATAGAGCACCATATTTCAAAAAGGAAAAGAAATTCGCTACATGATTACATTATTCGCATTCTTTCACAGGTTTAGGGAAAATACAAATACAAACCAAGAGTGGAGTAATGCACTAAAGTTTATCTATTCAATTATTGTTAGTCCACTGAAATATCTTTCACTAGGCCAAGGCATTAAGGTAAATGGGTTT
Source organism: Pseudotsuga menziesii (assembly GCA_001517045.1). Classification (NCBI taxonomy): domain Eukaryota; kingdom Viridiplantae; phylum Streptophyta; class Pinopsida; order Pinales; family Pinaceae; genus Pseudotsuga; species Pseudotsuga menziesii. The sequence continues at coordinate 25,633 of LPNX010462861.1, forward strand.
TGTGTGCAATGATGTTTCTATCATGTTTGCTACTCTTATGATAATGCCCATGTCATATCATAATCAACATTTTAATGCTAACTCACTTTAGATGTATTTAAATAATTTCTTGATGTATACTTTCTCTTTCTTTTACCAATCTAATGTTATTAAACCATTCATTCTAACTAATCACAAATTTTTTAACCTAACCTAACCACAACCATGATCAAATATAATATTCTTTTAAATTAAAACCCACCATTTTAATATTTACTATTAAAATAATAAAACATGATAAAATAAATATTAGCATTTTCAAAAAATATCTTTCTAAAATACCATTAAATTATCTCAAATTTAACCAAATATCATTTTGCACCATAATATAAAAAGAACTAAAATAAATATGAAAATACTAATAAACCTAACATAGAATTTCAAATACTAATAAGCCTAACATAGAATTTCAAATTTCTGAACCGAAATTTGTTTAAACAAATATTATTTTATACACAAAACTAAAATAACTCTAAAATTACTAATAAGCCTCGCCTCTAAAATCAAATTTCCTGCTGTCGTAAAATGCAATTCACTTGGAAAATATTGTCCAGACCTTCAAGTTTACTCTTGACACTCCTTTTCAAGTTTCCCGAAAAAATCTCAGATCCAGATATGTCTAGTTGTCGTTGTACTCGTCCATACTAAATTGGCATGGATAAGATGTGGGATAATCAATCTCACATCCACTTTATTTTTTCACGAATAATAAAGTTATTAGAAAAGTAATTGCGTTAATAGGTTTATATATCTTAGAATTTTGGGGTGGACTACCAATTATGCTTTTTCATTTATATTTATGCTTTTTCATTTAGAGACGAGAATGGAACAAGTGTACTGTCCAGAGTGATTCTATGGGCGTCGTCCAAGATTAAACGAGAATGAGACAAGTGTCCTGTCGAGATTGATTCTGTGGGCGTTGTCCAAAATTAATATTAATAATTTCAAAAAAATAAAAAATAGCTTAATTAAGATGTGATAAGTACACTTAATGATAATTGTAAAACTTAAAGTTAAGCTTCAACTATTTGATTATTAGATACAACTACCAGCTTAACTCCATCGATTATTAGATACAACTATTAGCTTAACTCCAAATCTAATCACAGTTATATTGGATAACTATTAGCTTAACCATTAGATACAACTATTAGCTTAACTTCAACTCTAACTATTAGGTTAACTTTTAGATACAACTGTTAGCTTAAGTCCAATGATTTTACATCTATTAGCTTAAGTCCTCTAACCTCGTAATAAATCCCTCTAAACTCCTCTAACCTCCTAATAAATTCAACTCATGTGATAGTTGCACTTAGTGGCATGGTAATGTGCAGCTCATGTGACAGTAGAACTCTAATCTGGCAGTTGGGAGTCCAGTTAATGAGCATAAGGATTAGTCGAACTCCATTTGGAAGCTCGATATAATTGGGAGTTGTTATATTAACTTCAATAATGTTTTATTAAATTTAAAATCAACTATTAGATATAACTGTTAGATTAACTCTAGTGATAATACAACTATGAGCTTAACTTCAACTATGAGCTTTTTTTCACAAGGAAAAAAGCTTGTCCTTGATATTCATAAAATGAATCAAAGGGCATCTAATGTTCCATCCCTGAGTGAGGGTTACAAATATAAAAGATCATAGAGAGAGTTTCTAGATACAAAATACCAATAATAAAACTCCACACAACAAGCTACCTAGGGGAAGAAACAAGAACATACCCATCAATGACACTACCATACATCATCCAGTCAATAAACAACAATGTGCACCTATCCATCAAAACCCATCTCTACCATGAACATAGAAGAAGCAGAGATGCTGCCAGAATGCGCCCGCTCAAAAGAGAATAATAATGTCATGTGTGACCATAAGGTCATCTAAAAGTTCAGTAAAGATACATGTACTGGGAGCCAAAGACAGGGCAGTCTTCGATAGACTGTTTGCTTGCTTATTATGTTCATGATAGATATGACTAAAGGACAGGTTAAGAAAACCAGAGCATAGTTTTCTGATATCTCTGCACCAGTGACTGAGATTGGGTGGTGAAAGGGCAATTGTACCCTTAACCCAGTTTATAATGACTAAAGAGTCCCAAAAAATGTTTAAAGTGGGCATTCCCATCACCTAGGCAATATGCAAAAGTGCCCAAAGACCAATCAACTCAGCTTTTGGATTGGTACATGTTCCTGCCCCCAAAGCAAACTCGAAGGAGTGAGTCTTATTCAAGTAAAGACAGATGCCTACACGTCCAATATTTTTGGCTGATGCTCCATCAAAAAATCCACAAGGAAAGACAAGTTTTGGACCTAAGTCAACGACTCAAATATTTTTTTCCTTTCTACAAGGAGGCTGATACAATTGGGATAAATATTCAATCTGGAAAATAATGTTCAAGACAGTAAGCTTTTTTCCTTAAAAAATGTATGCATTCCTTACTTTCCATATAGTCCACATAGCAAAGAATAGGAGATAAAAACAGACCGAATACTTGGAGAACTTGTAAGTCCAGTTCCTCATGTAGCTGTAGAGATTATCACTCTGATGTGTGGGAATGAAATGATATTTCTCACTGAGGTGACTGATAACCTCATTCCATACAGAGCACAAAGAAATAATATGCAGGGCATAATCTTCATCTGCATTACAGAGAGCACAGATGCCGGGTCCAATCCAACCTTTTCTCTGGAGGTTGTCCCACGTTAATATTTTATTTTCCAGCACCATCCATATAAAACAGCTTATTTTTGTGGGAATAATACTAGACCAAATGAGTGCTTGTAAATTGCTGCCCACCAGTGGATGTGAGGATTGTACAATATAATCATATACAAGCTTTGTTGTGGTTGAACCATTATTTCTGTTATGATCCCAAATGAGAGTATCAGGTGAAGAATTGAGTCTAATCCTTCCCATCTCCAATCCTCTTGTATATTTGTCCCATGCAAGATTCCAATCACCAGCAATGTCTAAGTCTTCAGCCGTGTACCAGTAATGGTGAGTTCCTGGCAAAATATTCCGTGCCTGTGCGAGAGAAGAGATATCTAAGTCCTCTAAATATTCCCTAAGCCTCATGGGTGGTGTAAAAGGAGTTTGAATTCCAACGATGGGTTCAATACCTAACATGACATCATGTCCATTCCCAACATTCCAAGATAAGCATCTTCCCATCCAGGGAAGAGTTTGCAGGAAGCCTTTCCAGAAACTAGAAACCCCTCTGTAATTATAGTTTTTACCTCTTAGCCATGCCACCACCATGTGGTTCTTTAAATAATTTTCCATAAGAACATTGTGCCACATTCCATCACTATGAAGCACCATCCAAAAGTATTTTGATCTCAAAGCAACACTAAACCAATGAAAATTTTTAATGCCCCATCCACCATACTCCTTCGGCTAGGAAAGTTACTGCCAATGTGTTAAATGGTACCTATGTTTATTCCCAGTAGAGCCCCATAAGAAAGTGAAGGTGATACTTCTGAGCCTGTTAAGGACTGAAATAGAAATGGGAGCCAGACCAAACCAATATATAGGGAGGCTAGACAGAACAACTCGAACAAGTATCAGTCGGCCTCCCAATTCCAGTCACTGACCTTCTACCCCAATGGTTTTAAATAATAACCAAGGTATTTGAATCCTATGACAATTGGTTCCATTTTATATGGAATAACTCTGCCAATATCACCCAATATACCCACATCCACATTATTGTAGAGGAAGCATGATTTATCAACACTTATGCTCATTCTTGAGGCCTTACAAAAGGTACTAAGAATGACATCAAATGCAATCCATTCAAGTAGAGTACCAGACCCAAGCAATATCACGTCATCAACAAAAAGAAGGTGAGTGAGGGCTAGAATAGAGGAGATTTTAATTCCTCTAATGAAACCCTTCTCCCTAGCATCTATGATTAAGAGACTAAGAGCATCTATAACGAGTATGAAGAGCAGAGGTGATAATGGACAGCCTTGTCTGATTCCACGAGAAGAAACAAAGAACTAGGAGGGGATGCCATTTACCAGAACTACAAAGTTTGTTGAAGAGATACATTCCATAATCCAATTGACCCCAAGGAAGGGTACTCCAATCTGTATCAGAATGAGTCTAATATAGGACCAATTAACTTTGTCAAATGCCTTCACCAAATCCAGTTTGAGGATGAGAGCACATGTGTTATTTGTCTTAACAAAGTGCAGAGTCTCCTGGGTTATACCTATAGGTTCCACTATCTAACGATTTTTAAGAAACCCATACTGCTCTCTAGAAATGTGAGAGTCCAAGAAAGGCTTAAGTCTGACAGCAATCACCTTAGCAATTAACTTGTATAGTAAATTACACAAGGAGATGGGTCTAAAGTTGGCAAAGGTAGAGGGTTTGTCCTTTTTAGGAATCAGGGCTAGGAATGTGGAGTTCAGTGAGGGCGTAATGTACCCAGATGTTCTAGCACATTCAATAGCATGCAATAATTCATTACCCAGCAGCTCAAAGAAGTGTAAGTAAAATTCAACAGGACAGCCATCAGGGCCAAGGGTTCTATCCTTCTTAAATGATTTTAATGCACTTTCAATCTCACACAGTGTAATAGGAGTAATAAGACTGGGGGCAGTAACTTGTGAGACCATAGAAGGGTATAGAGAGACTACCTTGAGCTGGGCCAGCAAGCAAGTTTGTTTGTCATCACAGAAAATATGAGCAAAATATCTTTTTCCCAACTCCTTAAGAGCATGCTCATCCTGAATATAGTGGCCCTCCTCATCTTCTAAAGACCAGATAGTGTTATGATTCCTTCTACCAGAGGAAATAGCATGGAAGAATTTGGTATTGGAATCACCATACAAAACCCAATTAGTCTGGCTCTTGAGTTTCCAGGTAAGCAAGAGATGTTCCTGTAACTTCTTTTTTTGGGATCTAAGCCGAGTTAGGGTGAGCTGATCCTCAAGGGTGATAATACCCAAAAAAGAACCCGAGAGGAGGGTTTCAATGTCCTTTTCTAACCTCATAGCATCAGATTTCATAGTATTTTCCTTCTCCCTAGTCCAGGCTTTAGCTTCCCTCTTTAGAGAACGAGGCTTATGAGTGAGGTTGTCCAAACAGTTCACAAAGGATTGAGGGTTAAGCTCTGGCCATCTCTTTATAACCCATAGATTGAAGTCTGGATCAGAGAGCCAAGATCGATTAAATTTATAAAGATAATTGCAAGAAACCACCGATTTATCCCATTCTAAACAAATTGGGAAGTGGTCAGATATATCAGTATGATGAATCTAGGTACGATGTACCTTAAGGGAGGGGATCAAGGCAGAAGAGAGTAAGAAACGATCTAATCGTTTAATGATACCATCATCACCAATCCTCCCATTTCTGCATGTAAGCCCAGTAAAGTTTGGTGCAATATCAAGAAGACCCACAGAATTGAAAAGGCATTTGAAATGGGGTGCAAGTTGATCCATGATGGCTCTTTTACCCCAGGTCTCAGTGGAACTCATGGTCAAGTTTAGGTCCCCACCCAAGATCAAATTAGGAGCACTGAGAAGGCCCCCCCGAAGAACTTTATCCCAAAAAATTTCTCTATTTCTGTAAGGACCATAGCAATTAATAACGACCAGGAGAGCATTCATTCCACGAAAGTCCGCCTTAACAAGAATGCCAGCTATGGTCTCAAAGGCATGATATCTAACCCTACGAGGGTTCCAGGTAGTCAGTATCCCCTCTGAGAGGCCAGAAGCACAGGTGGCACAGAATTCCCAATTGGGTAAAAGCTTAGAGAAGGCATGAAGAGCAAGATAAGTACTACACATAGTTTCCTGGAGTAGTATCATATTAGGTTGGATCATGAGGAAAAGGGAGCGGAGGCTGTGTAGTTTGGTCTTGCCTCCAAGACCTCTAACATTGAGTGAGAGGATTTTCATAAGGGAACAAGAGGGAGGGGTGACGATGCTCTAAGTCCCCGAGGAGGGTTCCCTCTTACCGCATCTTTAATGCGAGCCGAGAGAGGAACATAAGAAGGAGAGACAGAAGACAGAGTCCCAGGTGAATCCTGCTTATCTGTAATGCCCCATATTAATTAATGATTATTAGCAAGTGCTTTTAATTAATTAAAAAATAATAATAATAAAATAAAAAGAAATATAATAATTGTTAAGGTTAATTATTAAGTAATTATTTTTTAGTTATTAATAAATAATAAATTAACAAAATTTTGATTATCATTACCTTGCCGCTCAGTATAAAACTTAGGTAAACCATTAGGTAAATTTCTAGGGCATTTGGTTAGGTGGTATAACATGTACCGTTCAATAAAAATAACACATGTCAAACCAAAAAGGGGAACTACACTGCCCAAGAATAAGAATAAAATAAATTAATGAAAGGGGCGGTGGAAGAAGGAAGGCGGTGGGGGAAGGAGGTATAAGGGAAATTTTTACGGAAGAACAGGGGGTGGAAATTTTTATGGAAGAACGGGGGTGAAGAAATTTTTACGAAAGAACAGAGAGGAAGAAGGGAGAAATTTTTGGGATTACTCCAGGCAGATTTGTACTCTGAGTGAAGGAGGTTGTTGTCCATTTATTGGTACGTGGGCTCGGGGGCTAGGAAACCCGTAGGTTTCCTAGGGCCAGCAAACCTGCTGGTCGGTAGGGTGGAAAATCGGAGCCGGAAGTAAGGCTCCTTCAGGAGCAGGAGAGGGAAAGGCAGGAGCAGAAGCAGAAGCAGGAGCAGAAGCAGAAGCAGAAGCAGGATTCAAGAGTGGAAGTAATTCGAGGTATTCTACTGATGAACTATCTCCTTACTGCACACAAATTTAAAATGAAAAATATTAAATTGAAATAGATATTGTCTTCACTGTTAAGGATTGACTGAGTGCTCTGCCCGACAGACAGAGCACTACAGAATGGTATCAGAGCGAGTAGCTCAAACACTGAGACCTTCAGGCCTATCCACACCTAGAACAAAACCTAGAGTTAATTAGTGTGTCAAGAGAGAGAGGGAAATGAAAACTTTGCATTTTGCATATACCCAAATAAATAACTAGTATGAATGATGTCTAAGACAATCTGCAATTTCTGTAATTTGTTACTATCCAATAACCGTGAAAATGGTTTTGTGCGAAAAACTCTATCATATTTGTATTGAGGGACATAATTACCTTGGAGAGTTCGGGTCGAACTACACAAAAACCTAATAGGTATGCATACAGGTCCATAAAGATCCCTGATATTTTTCAAAAGGGCTAGATTAACACATTGAATAAATATTACCATTGAAATTAGAACCACCTATCTATAAAATCCAAGCAGTTCTGTTCGCTGCGCAGGTCCTTGGTTCTTGTTTAAGAAGAATTGCCGAAATCTTTAACCTCTTGGGTTTCTGCAAACAACATGCAACAATAAATTTTTAAGAAATTAAACAAAGATCTTGAAGGTGGAACAGACAAATGCTAAATACTATTTAATACATAGGTTTGATATTTATAGTCAATTTATATTTAATATGTCAATTTAAAACATGGAATGCATTTTACCAAAGCTGTTTGTTGGTCTTGACTCTGAGTTTGATCCATGACCACAGAGAGATTATTGTTGGAACTGCTCGCATTTATTTGCGGATTAACAGTATTCGAGGAGCTTCCTAGCACAAGCCTTGGATGAGTAGTAGAATTATCTCTGATTTTCAGACGCTTACGAGTAAGACGAGATGATTCTGCAGACTGAATCTTGTCGACGTCATAGTTCTTGATATCGAAATTTGTCACAGCGTTGGTCCCTCTGTACTTTATGGTAGCAACATCATAAGCTTGAGCTACCTCTTCTTCGGTTTTTGTCAAACCAGTACCATAGCAAACATTCATCGAATGTTTCCAAATAACAATCCAAAGTGAAGAATTTAGGACACAATAACAGGAAAAATAAATAAATCTAGCATAACCATTGGAAACAACAAAAACACCTTCCAATCTCGCTCCATCTAAAACTCTTAACAATGCATATCTGAAAATATTTCCACCTGCATAAATCATTATGAATTTCTTCAGTTTATCGTGTCCTGCATAATGAACAGAATCTGGTTAAATTTTTTTTTCAATTAAGTGACATTGCAAACTCATCCTTCCTCTAAAGTGAGTAACTTTGAGATAGTTGCAGCAAAATAATGCAGGCTGCCTAGCTCTATCGATTAATAGACAATAATGATAAGGACAATAAACCAATTAAAAGAGTCACATAAAAGCATATTTCACAATGCAAGGCCTTCAAAGTTCAGATAAGTGAACCAAATAGGAAAGCAAATAAAGAACTAAAAAAAAAAAAAACAGTCACAGTAAACTCTTATAACTTTAGAAAATCTATTCCACGCACCAAAAGTTTACCAGGGCAAGATTTATAAATACTAAAGTGGAATAAATTAACAAAGGGAATCAAAGGAATGAGTTGTAGTTCAGACAATTTTACTACAAACAATATAACCAAGGTTCAAGATAAAGAGGCAAGGCTCGGTGATGAAACTTGAAACACACACAAGACTTGTAGGGAAGATTTCAAACACTATGGCATACCCATATGAAAGCTTCTGTTGTTCATAGTCAAAAAGATTGGAACATATTAATTATTAAAAACACTAATAGTACCAAGGATATTAGGATTGCATCTCTGCAATTATGTCAATGCATTTAAGTTAGCTCTCTCTCTCTCTAGATAAATAGATAGATGGATTGATAGATAAGCCCTCCTCTGACAGATGACAGAGCAAACTGCTTGAAGGCACTACATGTTGAAGTCATGCAACGTACCTGGTCTACAAAATTTTGAATATGATCACGCCACAAATCCACTGAATACACGAGCTCGTTTGGCCATGGCTCCACCTCTGGCCCAAAGCCCCAGTACTGAAGAGCTCCGTCGGAAGCATTTTCTTCAATTAGAGGTGAGGATCATCGGATGGCAGCGACCGGCCCTGCCATAGAAAATCAATAGCCCAGGCTTTGAAATCTCGTCCTAGGTCACGTAATTGATTCTTGGATTTTCCCTAAGTAATCATTTGAAAAACACGAATGGCCAAGAGATATCCCACAACGTATTTCCGTGTGAATCTCGAAACAACCAGAATGACAGCAGCATCCAGCCAAATGTCCTTCGCACGCGAGGAAGGAGTGACCTTCTTTTGTTGGGAGGCACCCTGCTAGGAAATACGGGAGGAGGGCGTGCATGCATCCCGCCTGGCATGCATGCAACCCAGCCCTTCTCATGGGCCCCTTGGACTTGATACGTGGGATTGTTACGTGCGGTTATATCATGCAGCCAAGCTTCCTCACCAAACCATACCTTGTGCGATTTTTCTTAATATCTTACATTGACGGTGGAATAACCAAGTAAGGCCGCGTGGCCTCTTTCATGCACGGGGTAAATACCAATTAAGGTACAAACAGAATCAATTAATTAGGGTTTAAGTCGAGCTTGATATGCCATAAAAAGGTTACGTAGGGTTTGAAATTATTTTAGTTTTTATTATGTTTTAAGTTTTGTATATATTTTAAGATTAAGTCAAATTATATAATAATTAAAACATTATTCCACAATATGTAATTATTTAAATAAATTTTTTATTATTTAATTATTATAATTATTTAAATTAAATTTTGTTCGATTGGTTAATTTAAATTTTGTTTTAAAATATATCAAATGGATGGAACAATATATGTTTTGTTTTAGGTCAGTTGATAAATAAAAACATATAAATAAATTGAAAATAATAATAATAATAATTAACTTAATCCAAAGTTGTTATTATTATTATTTTATTATTTTGGAGTAAATTTTTAATAAAATTTTATTTTATTATTTAACATTTGGTTGTATTTAAGATAACTAATTTTATTTGCGTTATAGTTAGTATATTTTTTGATGTTATGTTTAAATTAAGCTAAGATGAGTTGCATGATTAAAATAGAAGTTAGGTTAATAAAATATATAATTTAATGTTATTTTTCTTTAATGTAATATTAAATGTTTAGCTATAACATTTAAATGTTAAGTGATTGAAGTTGAATGTTAATTCCACACCTAACAATATAGATAACATTAAAAATTTAGATATGGTAACGTTAGTTAGCCTATGTTATTGGAAATTCAAATATTAAACTGAAGACATTACCGAGACTTTGACTAATAGTCGAAGAGGCGAGATGGATGTAAAATAAGAAAAACAAGACACTGTTAAGGCTAGCATTATGAGCTGAACGTTTAGGCACAAATTAAACCTCAAGACGAAATCATTTAATGAAAGCGACTATGCAATTTTTACGCAAATATTGACAATTTGTCTTTATGCATAATTGTAAGCATTGCATAACTAAAATATTATCTCTGCAATTATTAGATTAAGATAATAATGGCATAATATTGTTGAATATGCCAGGAATTATCATGGTTCAAACACGTTGAGGTCGAGGTCAAGGTCGAGGGAGGGGTCGAGGTCAACCACCTTCGCCGCCACCACCGACCCCAAGTCAACCACCCTCACCGCCACCATAGATCCCACCACCGGCACCGTAAGGGACAACTTCCAGTCTTGAGATGGGGGTGATACTGGGGTCCGTGGAAACCATCATGGCCACACTAAATAGGCAGTCAGAGAGGATCGCAGAGGTAGAAACCACGCAGGTGAGTCGAGAAAACTCTGAGAGGGCGCAGGTCCCAAGGCAAGAACCGCTTCAGGATATTTCTAGAGAGCTGCAGAAGATCAAAATTCCTGAGTTCTTTGGAGGACGACCAGGTAAGCATGCTGAAGCGTGGCTCGAGGGTATGAAGTGGTGCTTTGCACTAAATGAGTATACTTCGAGTTCCAAGGCTCGAATGGCCATCTTCCAGCTAAAGGGTGATGCCCTAAATTGGTTTTCAGACCTTGAGAAACAATTGCACCTTACTCCTTTGTCTGTTTCATGGGAATTATTCGAGGAGAGGTTCAACATGAAGTATCTTCCAGCTTATTACAGGGAACAGCAGGCGGGTTCCTTTCATGCTTTGGTACAGGGAAACATGATGGTGGACGAGTATGAAGCTAGATTCATGGAACTGGTAAAGTATGTTTCATACTTGGACTCGGATGATCGGCAAGTGGAGCGATTTGTGTATGGACTCAACTACAAGATCAGAGCTGCAGTACGGATGTGGAAGCCATCCTCAGTTGCCATGGCAGTCGAGTATGATCGCTATGCTGAGGATATGTCAGATGCAAAGGGAGGAAACAAGTTGATAGGATCCAATCAGTACGTTACAGGGAAGGCCCCACGACCATATTTCAGAGGGGGACCATCCAGACCTCCTCCTTATGGTAATAGGTTCACCCCAAGGGGTAACACTTCAGTTAACTCAGTATCACAGGACTCGTCAACAAACCATGGGAACCGAGGATGAACACAGGGAAATTCCTATAGAGGATCGGGAAGTTTCAGAGGATCTCGGGGAAGGAACACATCCCAGAGGACTCCTCCCAGCAGCATGCAAGCACCACCTAATGTATCTTGTTGGGGATGTGGAGGTCCTCATTTTCAGTGGGAGTGTCCTAAAGGGCAGACCAGCAGCAGGAAGCAGGAACGAAAAGCATCCATGAGAAATTCTGATAACACTCATCGGATTCATGCAGCTGTTCACAACCACCAGGCAGAACATCAGTCCACCGTGGTAGAATCATCTGGTAAAGTAAACAATGTCAAAATTAAAATTTTATTTGATCATGGTGTGCAGATAGTTTTATTTCACCATATGCATTAGATAAATGTGGGTTGGCATCCTGCAAGCACGATGATTTTGAATCGGTCGAGATGGCTTCAGGGGTTAAACAGGCAGTAGGTCTTAAGGTAAGGGGGTGTCAAGTGGACTTAGGAGTATGCACCACTAAGTTGGATGCTTATGTCACCAATTTGGGCACCTATGACCTCATTATCAGCATGGATTAGTTAGAAGACTATAGATATTTCATGGATTTTTATGCAAAAAAAGTCTAGTGCCTTGATGATGAGGGTCGAGCAATCCAAATCCAGGGGCGAAAAAGGAAGATATCCCTCCGTTTCATCTCCGTGGTGAAAGCTAAAAGGTGTTTAAGACAAGGATGTCAGTTGTTTGTAGTTCAGACGGTGAGCAATAGTAAAGGACCTTCCTTGAACTCTTACCCAGTACTATCTGAGTTCAAGGATGTCTTTCCAGAAGAACTTCCACAACTACCTCCAGAGCGAGAGCTTGATTTCACGATCGAACTAAGACCCGGTGTGGAGCCGATCTCAAAGACTCCTTTTAGAATGACAACCCCTGAGCTCCGAGAGTTGCAAATCGAGTTAAAAGAGTTGCTAGACTTGGGACTAATTATACCTAGCATCTCACCATGGGGAGCGCCAGTGATCTTTGTTAAGAAGAAGGATGGATCTTTGCGACTGTGCATAGATTATAGGGATTTGAACAAAGCCACAGTGAAGAACAGGTATCCTATACCAAGAATTGATGACCTATTTGATCAGATGAAAGGCGCATCAGTCTTCTCTAAGATTGATTTGCGGTCGGGGTATCACCAGCTTAGGATTAAAGAAAATGGCATTCCTAAGACTGCTTTTCGAACTCGATTTGGGAATTATGAGTTCGTAGTGGTACCATTTGGTTTGACAAATGCTCGAGCAGTATTCATGAGCCTCATGAACAGTGTCTTTCAGAATTACTTGGACCACTATGTTCAGGTATTCTTAGATGAAATTCTTATATATTCTAAAAATGAGAAGGAGCACGAGGAGCACTTGCGGTTGGTCTTAACTTGCTTAAGGGAACATAAACTATTTGGTAAATTGTCGAAGTGTTTTTTCTTCCAAAAGGAGATTCACTACTTAGGGCATATCATCTCAGGAGAGGGGATCTCAGTGGACCCAGAAAAGGTGAAGTCCATCGAGGATTGGCCAATCCCGAAGAATGCGCATGAGGTGCGTAGCTTCATGGGACTAGCAGGGTACTACCGAAGATTTGTGGAAGGATTCTCCAAGATTGCAAAACCCATCACCACCTTGCAGCGAAAGGGAATCAGATATGAATGGACCACTGAATGTGATGCCGCATTTGCCGAATTAAAGAGATTGCTGACGAGTACACCAATCTTACGGGTACCAGACATAGATAAAGACTTCATGGTATGTACTGATGCCTCGAAGCAAGGGTTAGGAGCAGTTCTGATGCAGGAAGGTGGGGTAATAGCTTATGCATCTCATAAGTTGAAGCCTCATGAGGAGCAATATGCCACCCATGATCTGGAATTGGCAGCAGTTATGCTGGCACTAAAATTATGGAGACACTACCTGGTTGGCAGAAGTTTCACACTTAAAACAGATCATCAGAGTTTGCAGTATATTTTTACACAAAGGGATGTAAATGCTAGGCAACGACGATGGAGTGAGTTCATGAGTGAGTATGACTTTGGTATCTCATATATCAAAGGGAAGGAGAATGTGGTGGCAGACGCTCTAAGCTGAAGGCCGAGAATTTTCTCCTTAATCCCCTTGAGAGTGGATTTGAAGGAGAAAGTCCTCAAACAACTCTTGGGAGATGGTTGGTATATCAAGGTAACCTCAGATATTCAGAGTGGGAAGAAGTGTGAGTCGAAGTATCATGGGTACCATATTGAGGCAAATGGGTTGCTGCGGTACCAAGGGAGGATGTATATCCCTAAAGAAGGTGGTCTCAGGGAAATAATCCTTAGAGAGTCCGATAGGGCACATTATTGTGCGCACCCTGGAGTCAAGAAGATGTATGCAGACATGAAGAAACTCTTCTTCTGGGCTGGTATGAAGAGCGACATAGTGGATTTTGTTTCGAAATGCCTAGAATGCCAGCAAGTCAAGGTAGATCATCGACACCCAGCCGGTCTCTTACAGCCTCATGATATTCCTGAGACTAAATGGGAAGTCATTTCCATGGACTTCGTTGTGGGATTTCCCCTCACATCGTCGAGACATAATTCTATACTCGTAGTGGTCGACAAACTGACCAAAAGTGCCCACTTCATTCCAGTGAGAGACACCTATGATGTGACAGATGTAGCAAGGGTATTCATAAATGAAATTGTGCGCCTTCATGGAGTTCCAAAGAAGATAATTTCTGACCGAGACCCTAAGTTTACCTCTAGATTTTAGACAAGCATGCAGTCAGCATTAGGAACCCAGCTGAACTTGAGCTCAGCTTATCATCCCGAGACAGATGGGCAGACAGAAAGGGTGAATCAGGTGATGGAGGACATGCTTAGGATGTATGTTATGGATCAGCAGACACAGTGGGAGAAATATCTTCCTCTAGTAGAGTTTGCTTATAACAACAGTCATCATAGCTCCATTGGTATGCCTCCATACTAGGAATTGTATGGGAGACCTTGCAGGACTCCACTCAGTTGGGACAGGTTGGAGGATCGTGTTTTAGTCAGGCCTGAGTTGCTTCAGGAGATGGAAGAGCAAGTGGTACAGATCAGGAAGCGGCTTAAAGAAGCACATGATAGACAAAAGAGTTATGCTGATGCAAACAGAACTGATAGAAGTTATGAGGTAGGGGATCGCGTATTTATACGTATCCGACCGAATAAAAGCACCATTCGGTTTGGAAAGGGGACCAAGTTGTCACCTCGCTTTATAGGGCCATTCGAGATTCTACAGAGAATCGGACCGGTAGCTTATCGTCTTGCACTGCCACCCCACTTGTATAGGACTCATAATGTATTTCATGTTTCAGTATTGTGACATTACATAGCCGATGAGTCTCACAAAATTCATTGGAAGGACTTGCAGGTCTCGGACGAGGGAACCTTCACGGCCAAACCATTATGTATACTGGATCATAGAGTTCAACAGCTCCATAGTCGACACGTGGACCAAGTCAAGGTCCAATGGGACAAGTATAGCCCAGGATCTGCTACCTGCGAGGACACAGAGACTATGTGTCGAGATTTTCCCTCACTATTTTGACCATGACTTCACGACGAAGTTTCCTGAAGGGTGGGTGTATGTAATACCCATATTTTGACTCCGACATATTTATCACTTAGACTTATTACAGTGTATTTACTTATTATATTTGGACTCAACTATACTTCATGAACTATGTTTTGGCAGGATATATGTGATTATTTACGGATGTTATGATGTTAGCAGGATTATGCTCTAATTATGATATTATGATATTATCATGCTCATACTACACTTTGATCATGATGTTACGATGATTAACATGCCTATGTAGATGCTTTGATTACGATGTTATGAGGATTATCATTTATATGAATGTATTTTGCTTATGTGATTATCATGCAGTAGTCATCATCATATTCATTTATTTCATAACTAAAACACATAGTTGATAGCAATTCTTGGTATGATGTGATATGTATGATGAG
>LPNX010462896.1:4061-23233 GCA_001517045.1 Pseudotsuga menziesii
TTCCTCATCTATCTCCTCATCAACATAACTAAACATTCCCCACAAAAATTCGAAAACTTCTTCTTTCCTCAGTATAGTTTCCATACCTGGTGGCCACATCTTTGCATCTCTCCATGCATCAGATTTCTCCTGGAATTTTTTTACTGTTACCCTATCATCTGTGGATGACTGTGTTTCAACTGGGCTTGCAGAGGAGGATTCCCACATTTCAGCCGTGCTCGTCATGGTAGACGCCCCTGTTTGAATTTCAGCCATGGTTATCCAAGTTCTAAGTGGAGGTGAGGTGATGCACACGTATTGTATTTCATGCTCACAAATTCTCCCTGCAGACTGATTTTTAGGCTCACAAATTCTGCCCACAAAGAGGTTTTCAGCAACAAATCAACGCTTTTCTTGGGTATGCACTTTGGAAATAGAAACATATAAAGATCATCATGGCATAAAATATATAAACATGTGCCTCTACTCTTCAACAATTAAATATCATTCATCATCTTCTTCTTCATCCAACTCAACATCTGTATCGGGATTTGGTTCAGAATACATATGCATGAAAGGCTCATTCACATCAACATCATCGTCAATGGCATCTTCGCTAATATAGTCATGTACATCATCAATGAGATCATAGTCTACTACATTAGGATGATTAACCTCTTCAACTTCTTCATCGAACACATCGACTGCAGCCACCTGCTCCTGATCTGAATCATCATCATCATCTTCTTCTTCATGATTATCTCCATCATCTACATGATTATAATTTACTGTTCTTCCTCTTGGATCGTATCTAACAACATATGACCAACCTGCTTTACCTGGTACCTCTGAGTAAAAGACTTGCTCACATTGACTTGGAAGAACATAAGGCTATGTACCCAGATCAAATTCCCTTGTATTAACCATGGTAAATCCATTATCATGCTCAATAACAGTTCTTTCAGGATCACGTTCATGCATCCGTAGCCTGTACCACTTCACCTCAAACAAAACTATTTTAAAGGAATTAAAATCACACTCAATTATGTCCTCCAAATTCCCATAGTACCTATTCTCAGTTTCTTCTTGATTTCTGTCACTTCTAGAGGAAACATTGGTGACCTTAAACACTGCAGTTATCCCACAATCCGAGGTTTTCATCTTATCATCCAACATTTTGATACAAAATTTACGACCATTACACTACATAGCCTTGTGATGTTTCAACTGCAACATTGACAACAAGTAAAAAATACATTGTGAATTAATAAACGTCATATAGGACTTAGAAAATATATTTGAAAACTTAAACAAACCAAATACATTGAAAAAATGGGAAGTAACTAGAAAAATGCGAGTAAACAATTTACTTGCCTTTTTATCTTTTAAACCATATTCTAAATCAACTTCCCTTTGCGACGTAAGATTAGGAAATTGATGTCGATGACGATGAGTTGTTTTAATCATCTCACTGACCCCTTCCCATGATAACATACCGAAGCATTCTTCACAATCTTCTATCCAATGCTCGATCCAATCAAGGTTGTTTGCAATGTATAAATGTAAAGCATCCCACACTCGAGCAACTATATGAAAAAATAACAATTCACTATCATTAATTAGATATCATTACATGCATAGTTTAATACAGGTGAATATGCATGATTAATAAAAAAATAACAAATCAGTATGATAAAATAAAATTGGAAAAATACATGATATATTAATTCCACAAAATCTAATAATTACCTTTCACGGTCCTCCTTGTACCTTTCCCCAATATGACCTCCCCTTCAAATTTGTTGATGGAGTTGAGATGCCAAATGCGAGGCACATTCATATTTTCTGCTAATTTAGGTAGATATTCATTAATATACACCATGCATTGATATACCATATATCCCTCAACCATAGAACCCTCAGAACGTTCTCTTTGTCTAACAAGATCCTTCAATGACTTCAACTGCCTCTCCACCATCCACATTGACCTTGTGTGTACCGGTCCACATAATTCAATCTCCTCAACTTGGTGTATGAGGTAGTGTTCTTGCACATTGAAAAATGTTGGAGGTAGATACTGTTGCATTTTACACATTAGTCGGGGAATTTCTCTCTTCCAATACCTTATATCTTCTTTATGGATTTCTTTTGAGGAAATCCGTCTACAAATGATGCAATAAAATAATATCAAGCCATACATAATATGTCAATAAGTTCCGCTACAAATCACAGACCAAGTACATTTTCCATATAAAACATTAATAACTTCATTTATTGTCCAAGAACATAAATAATTTTTTTTATGTTGTTGTCAAAGTCATCTGGGAGAGATAAAGGTAGAACATACTGTATCAAAAAACACATAATTATTATTTATTTCCAAATAAGAGAATAAAATTAATAAAATAGTGGATACCGATAAGGAAATATATTAAAAACTCACAATTACCTTAATGAATGTATGCCAGTCATGTGTTTTAACCCCACCAAAATCACCATTTTTTGTTAAGATATTATTTATGTTAGATGAAAACCCCATCGAAAACCTGATTTTTTTGATGACCTCTTTTACAATATTGCTCTATTGCTCCATCAAACACAAAGGAAGACTAATATTCTGTTGACGGACATCACCATTAGAATTAATGATCACACTTTGCAATGCGTGATTAGCTTCTTGGATGTCACTACAAATCTTTCCAATTATTTCTTTGTCAATCCTTCCATCTAATATTCACCATAACAATTCTGTTATGTTCTTCCTGATATGCATTGTATCAAACAAATGAACTATTTGTAGGTGCTCGTAGTATGGCAACCTACTGAATTGCATCGGGTAAATTTTCATTCCTCGTGGAAGCCCATTCATGCCTTAACGAAATTCATGAAACATCAACAAAATCAAATTAACACTAATTAATCAATATAGGTACATACCATGCTGAACATAATTCACTAAAAAAACAAAGATTTATATAATATATGATAGAAGTTGAATAAGATTGTCGTTGATGTCAAAGGAGTTTCGTGAATGACAAAAGGATAACCAAAGACATAATGGCAGGGTAAACTCAGTGAAAGACAAAGGAATGACAAAGGAAGTAATGACAGGGAAAGTATGATGATGTGGCATGTATGGTGAGGCTGGAAAGACACATAATGGTGCTCTGGTGCTATTAGGAAGTCAGTGTTGTAATCTGACATCATTCTGGAAAAATATGGCATCTTTGGAAATTGACTAAGTATGAAAAAGTAGTCAAAACTACTCTAAGAAAATGTCGTCCATAATTCATGGTTTGAATAGACTTCCCACACCACCATATCAGGCTATATCTTGTTGAACTGGCTATCTAGCCATGGTCTCAGTTTTCCTTAATCCTTTCTGAGGAGAAAGTTATATCTCTTCCAAAATAGGGTTTTAGGATAAACCTTGGAGAAATTCTTGGACATGGCTAAGTGTTGGAAAACTGGTCCAGGTGGCCTTTGATCCATGACATTTGATAAATTTATTTTCACAAGGACAACCCTTGGTGGGCATTTCCAAACGACCTCTCAAAATCCTGTTCTGAACACTTAGGCAATTTTCTTGTGTTTCTCAATATGCAAAGTAGTTTTTTTCCTACTTTTGGCAGATTGATAATTTGCATATGTGACCATTATAAGTCAGCGTGAAAGTATGGCTGGAAAACTGGCTTAGGTAGCCTTAAGAAAATTCTTGCCACAATTTGTGTGTTGAAGAAAATGCCCACACCATATGGGGGTCTTGTAGATTGATATTTGGCCTACCTGACCATGTCTTCAGATTGTCTTGGAAGAAGCTTAGGAAGAAGTTATGAACATGCAAAAACAGTGTTTTAGGCAGATTGGACCAGACTAAGAAAATTGTCTAAGTGTTGGAAAAATTGGCTCATGTGGCCTTGGGAAAATGCCCGACGTACCTTATAGGTGTATGATAAAAATTATCTGAAGCTATCATCCTACAACTTGTTGAAGAGGCTATCTCACCATGGTCTCAGTTATCAAAGAAGATGTTTGATGACAAAGATAATGGTCTGCCAAAACAAAGTTTCAGCTTGTTTTGCACTATTCCTGTACTGGAAAAACTGCCTCAGTGGCCTCAGAGAAATGCCCACCCTATCTCATAGGATGATGAGAAAAATAATATGAAAGTGTTAGATTATAGCTTGTGGATGGGTGCATCTAACCATGGTCTCAGTTATCCTATGGATTGTTTTATGACAAAGATATAAATCTTCCAAAAGCAAGAAAAATATTATTTTGCATTTTAAGAACATAAGAAAATTGGTTGTGTTAGATTCAGGAAATCGAAAAGGCATTTTGAAATGCCCGCAAGGAGGGGTTATTTTGATGATAAAATTCATCAGGTAGCATAGGCATGTTCCTTGGTGAACTGAATATCCATCCATGCCTTCAGGTTGTCTTTTCATGGTCTCATATGCAAAATATCAGTCTACCAAAAATAGGAAAAATGATATTTTGCATAGTGAGAACAAAAGAAAATTGACCAAGTGTTAAAACAGGAGTTTGAGAGGTCAGTTGGAAATGCCTGCCAAGAGTTGTCTTTGTGCAAGTGAATTTATCAAATGTCATGGATCCATTCTTTGGTAAATTGTCCATCTGCTCATGACTTTTGGTCTCCTTAGAGTGTTCACACGTGTGAAATAGGAGTCTGCCAAAATGGGAAGAAATATGTTTTGATGTTCAAAAGAGGCTGAGAAGCTATTTTGAAATGATTTCTAGAGGTTGTGCATGTTTCAACAAATTTATCTTGTGATATGGCCTTGTTCATTTTTGAAATGGCTATCTAGCCATGCTTGTAGGTTTCCTTATGGTGATCACATGAGGGAGAAATCAATCTGCCAAAGTAGAAGAAATTTTTTTTTACAAGTTAAAAACAATTTTGTCTAAGTGTTAAATTAAACAGTTGGGAATCCTATATGCTGATGTGGACAGTACCGAAGACAAGATACTAATGGTGTATGGACAGAGTTGAGACAGGGCTGCAGTATGTTGTATGTTGAATGACTTGCTGAGTACAGAATGAAGACTTGTTGATTGGTATTTTTGATGTCTGTGCCTGTGGAAAACTTTGGAAGAGTGTGATGTATCAATTGTAATTTGTAATCTGAAATTTGTATAGGGAGGTTGCGTGGATCTAGGGAAATACTTATTGGTCATTTGACAAGTTGAAGCTTGTTTGGATGTTCTAGCATCCCAGACAGTTGTAGCTGACTGAACCATTCTGGTGGGTGGTGCCATATTATGGGTTGTAGCCCATATTGGATATTGGAGTCTCCACTTATATAAAGATTACAAAACTATATCTTGTGTCCCTTGTGCAATGTCTTGATAGTGATGTGTTTAATTGATGAATGGCATGTGCCTAGTTGATATTGTTCTTTGATAAATATGTTGTTGAAGCCATTGTGAAATAATGATATAAGATTGGTAGAAAAAGTTGAAATTGAGTTGAATCCTTAGCTCATTGATTCACCCCCGCCCCCTCTCAGTGAGCATTGTGTCTAACAGACTGAAGTTTTCATTGATGCCAGCAAGTGTTGTGCAATGGCCTTTGATTTACTCATAAGAATACCTTGATAGTTTTGGCATTGGAACACTAGGTGGCCCAAATGGTCCAAATGAAAGTTGTCCTTCTACTATGGAAAGCGATTAACACTGTGTCAATGAACAATAGCTTAGTGGAGCATCGGGTCTATAAAAAAAATGAATTGGCTAGAGTCATTGTTGATTGGACCCTCTTGTTGTAATTACTCTGGTTTAAATAAAAGGAGGGAGTTGTAGGGCTATTAAATTCGTTCGTAAGGTACATGACCCAAAGAATACAACTGTTATTTTGAGCTTCAATGTTAGTTTGTATCCCCCAAAAAGGATGCATGCTTACCTTTTATGAATTTACAGCTAGATGATTGTTGTAGAGTATGACTGATCTCTCTAGTTTTGGATATGGTTGATAAAGAAATCTAGGCTAAATCTTCACTCAATCAATCGCAACTATAGAAAATGTGTCGAAACTGCATGAGTCAGGAGGTACAACGGATGGATGATTCCATGCACATTCTCACATTACACTTTCAATGATGGAAGGATTAAGTTTTTAGCCTGGAGACTCCACAGACACTTTGTGTGCTTGTCAAAAAGGGACTGGGAGGTTGCTGATGCAGCTTGTTGATCGTTTTTTATAAATAAAACACTTCTTTCAGACAGGGTACCCCTTCACCCAGACCCAACAGATTTGTAACACAATATAAAATTTTAAATATGAGTAGAGTTGTGAAGCTTTAGCAAAAAGAGAAGCCTACTCTAACTCAACAAGGATAATTATTAATGCCATTACAACTTGACTCGTGTGTAAACAACCAAGAGCTATTAATTCCATTACAACTTCACCCATGCGTAAACAACAAAGAGCCGACATTGAAAGATGGAATTAGTTTCATGCGTGTGCAAATTAGATAGCCATATATCGTCGATATAGAGACAAAAGTTTGTTGAAAATTAAAAACATCGATATTGCGACGGTTTTTCCGCCATGATAAAAATAATGAAGTATTAATCCACGAATGTTCAAAACGTGGAACTATTTCATGGAAAAATCTGCCCAAATGTATTAGTGTAAGAGTTCCCAGCTCAAGCAAAAGGTACTTTATGAATTCCACTCTTCACCTCTAGGAGGGCACTTAGGCTTCTTAAAAACCTACCATAGGGTAAAGAAATATTTGTTTTGGATGGTGTTGAGACCTGGAAATTCGTAGGTAACAACAGTTAGGGATTCTCCCCAGTAAACGTTCCCAACTAGCCTGTTACTGTTTGGTATGGGGAATCCGTCCGGTTTACGGTCCTGCTACTGTAGGTCAAGTAACAAAATAAAGTTTTTACTGGTTACGGCCCGGTCCACCGTGTATATTTTAGATTTTTGAATTTAAGTATGATGTGCAAGTGCCTATCTAAGAATGCGGATTGATAGAGAATACGAGGAGCGGTCACAATGTGATGCACAGGTTCTTACCTCTCGTCTTAACTCTGTCGCATCTAAATCACACACAACAAGAAATTAAAACTAACTATCTAACCTATCCCTAGGGAGCAAGATTATCATTTATCAATGAGTAATGTATTTCTGCGCATGCATTAAGAAAAATCATAGATAGTTGTTACTTATTTCAAAACACATGAACATTAATAAATATATGAACAACAAGATAACTTATTGTTTATGAAAAGCCTTCATTACTCACAATGGAAATTTCATAGAATAAACTAGAGCGCATTCATAACAAGAACATAGGTTCAAAGAGTTAGAACGATCTCACAGTTAATGGACACAAGCTGAAAATGAAATAGTTCACATTCAACAAATCCATAGCACAACATTTGAAACCTTCCATGAAGCTTTCTCCAACAGGAAACTTGTAATTCTTTATTGCAAAAGGAAATAGTTCTTCTTACAACATACTCTCACAAATCTATCTGGGAAAAAGTCCCTTATTACATCTAACTCTCCTATATTTATACAAAATAGCAAAACCTTTGGGCTGCCCCTGTGACCTTTGGGCTCCCCCCCAACCGTTTAATCTCACAATTTTGTCTTTTAGTGAGTTTTGTACGACACGTTACATTTAATTAAAATTTAATAGCACTTTTATAAAAAGGGACCAGCTTGGTCGCCGATGAACTTTTCCCAAGCCTAGGCCTCTGATGCTATCGAATCCAATGGTCCTTTTAGACCTTGTTGATCTCATACCTTCACTTTATCCTTCCTTTTTCTATCTCTACTTCTTTATGCTTCAGCCTCTTCTTTCCTTGATGCCTCCCTTCTGCTTTGTCTTTTAGACATATCTTACTTGCAATAATCACCCTGTCATGAACATAGCAGATTTTTAGACCATTTAGTGTTTAACAAAGTAACACAAACTGTACCAATACATGCATTCTATAAAATGAACTATAAACAATATAAACGCATGAAAATAAAAATGATAAGGCAAATAAAATCCTACAAGTTGGGTTCGGAAATCCTCTAAGCCCGCTATCCCACTAAAACCACAATCCTGATAGAACAGACTCTTCATCTAAAACCAGGCCACATCTGAACTAACTTGAAACCCTGCGAAGAAAGAATGAACCAAGACAATGCAACTGACGCTCCTCAAAACACCAAACTCCAAACTGTGCTCCTCATCTCGGAGAAAACTAGACTCGACCAAAACCAACGAAACAACTCTGCCATCATAAAATAGAGTAAAAGCACATAAAAAAGGCGGGAAAAATCCCTCTCGACGAGAAAAACTACTTAATCATTGGGCGAAAAAAAAACTCTCATCGGCGGGCGGAAGCACTAAAGCATCGACTGATCAATTCACTGGGGAGTCGCAACGGCAGAAGACAATCAGACTACGGATTCCATGATCAAATGAAAATCTCGGCGATCGGAGGTTATAAATACTACATATCGACGGTCAAGACACAAGATAATCTGCAATATCAGTGAGACAAAGTTGAAAGTTTCTGCAATGTCAGTAGTATAAAGCACTAAATTATGCCGAAGTCGCGTATCGGAAATTGGAACCACTACCCACTAAACACATCGGCATCTATGAGCGGAAGGACTATATGTCAGATGGTTAGTTCACTAATCAGCCTCAATGGCGGAAGACATACAAAATAAAGGTTTCACGGTCAACATAAAAACATCGACGGTTGGAAACTCTAAAGCTAAAGGTCAGAACTCAGAACCACTAATCATCGGCGAGATAGTTCACTAGAAAGCCGCAATGGTAGGTGACAAACCAACTATGGGTCCTAGTAATCATGAAACCATAGGTGATCAGAAGCTTAGAGGACTAACTAGTAATGCGTCGGCAGATAAACCAACAAAACGTCGGAGAGATAGTGTACTACACAGCCGCAACGACGGAAGACAATCACACTATGGCTTCCACGATCAAAAGAAAACCTCGGCGATCAGAGGTTATAAAGACTACATATCGATGGGATAGTTCACTCAGCAGTTCCAACGGCAGGTAGCAAAGACTATGGGTTCCGCAACAAAGAAAACTATCAGAAATCAGAAGAACTAAGAACTACAGATCGGTGAGTTTAAAGCTTAACGCAGCCACTGTGTCGGCAACAAAAAAGACTAGCCCTCTGATAGCAAAGAGAAAACAAAAATAATGATAAGCAATAAACCATCGAATCAGTAAGGATAAGAACTAATCCGTTGGAACGTTTGCCATTTTCCCTCCGAAACGATGGTGACTTAGAAGTCTAATGCTCTGACAGTGATAAAACAAAAAACGCCGATAGTAAAACAAAAGAGATAAACGTGCATCGTCGAAAAACATGACTTTCAATCGGGTCACTCATTATTTATTTTTCGAAACGACGGCTGCATAAAGAACTAGTGCCCCGACTCAAACATAAATAGAATTCCGATAGCGATGAAGGAAATCATTCAGATCATTTTCAAATCAAACTTTAAACTCCACAGTCAAAAGCATTGGCAGACAAAAAGGTAATCATTCAACTTCCGAAATGAAGGAAAGCAGTCTACCTCAATTAATCCTCACAAAATCCAAACTTGTAGTGGAATGACAACAGAGTTCAGGAATCCAAAACAAATCCAGGCAAGATAAAATCAAAAGGAGGGTCCAATTTTTTTTTAAAATTTGGGAAAAAGTTGTAGTTGCAACAATTTGCGACTACCTGGTGAACCCAGATCTCTGGACAATTTCTTCCTTAAGTAACAAACTGTTTGACAATAAAACCAACATGTTTAATTCTTCTAGATGTCTGGATTTCTCAAATGGCAAATGTATGTACTTTTAATCATTGATGCTAGTCCAATTTGGGAAAATGGAAACCAAGATTTCAAAGTCAAGATAACTCTTTTGAGGCCAGGAATATGAGTTTCAATTTTTACCTCTGTCACTAGGTAGCTCCCAGCTTGGACACCATAGGATTGTAACATAGGGTAAACATAGATATTCGTTTGTTCCTCATTCCCATGCCATTTTGCACTTTTGTGCTTTTGGACTTTTTTGTCCCTTTTTGAGTCCTCCTGCATGTCTTTCTTTCTGAATTTTTATTCAGGCTCCTCTATCCATAGTTTCCTTCTGTGTGAGAGATGTATTTAATTTTTAGCTCACAGACAGACAATAACTTTGGCAATTTTGTACTCATATGGTTCAGTGCTTTGTTTTGATACATATTGCTTTATTAGGAGTTTTTTTTACTCTTATTTGCCTTTTGGCTTTCAATTCTTGGCATAGGATCATTTATATATAATATACTGTTTACCCTGCTTCCTTTCCATGGGTCTTTTGCTATCACCCCCTAAGACATTTTTAAATGTGAGATGGATGGAGCCTCGAAATAGTATTCCAGACCTTTTTATCTTGAGTTATTTTACAAGGATTAAGTAGGACTTCAATGTGTTCATAGCCATTTAGGAAAACTGCTAAGCTAGAAGAATTATTTCAGATAAACCAATAATACACAGTCTTATAATCAAGGATTTTAGTTAATCCAGAATTTTAATGCTCTCCATGCAACCAAAAGTTTGCTTCTTTTATTGAAATCAATAAAAATCTAACTAAAACAAACAGAAATAAAATAAATCAGAAATAAACAACCAAATCATTTTATTTATGTACAAGATAATCAAGAAATTAAAACCAAGAAAAATAAATTTTGAGAACTAAACCACTAACTGGTCAGTTCTCTGCCCATCCCTGTAAATCTGGCAACTTGTAAGTTGAGGGGCTGGGCTTAACTGAAAAGGCCTACCCATTATCTAATTATACGAAACTTGAATTAAAAACTATATGCGAAACTAACTCTACTATTTTACAGTCAATCTCATCAGCCCGTGAAAATCGAAAGAGATCGGGTTGGGTGTCTGGTGTACTGCTAATGCTTGGTAGTTTCCTGGTTCTAGCTCAATTAGATAATTTCCCAACATAGAATTCACTGGTTCATTTTTTTCTTCCAATTGAGTAACATTGTGCTTCTTGTGGGGCTCTCTTAATATTTTTATCTAATTTGGACTTCCCTTATGAGGCAGCCACAGATGTGACCAATCTGATGTGAAATACCCATTTAGCCTTGCTGACCAGTCTCGATTCAAAACAAGTCCATAAACATCAGGTATGTCTGCTACTACAATATCAATGTAATGACATATATTTTTATTTGCAGATAAGTGAATCAGAACATCTTCCATTTCCTCGACTACTTTCACAGTGGTCCTGTCTAGTTGAGTAACCTGCTAGGTAGTTGGTTTAGGTTGTCCATTGATCTTCTTGCAGACTGAAAGTGTCATAAAATTGACTGTTGGCCCTGAGTCTACTAAACAATTGTGCACATTATGGTTTAAAATCTCAAAAGTCAGGAGGAAAGGTGGGGTTTTAAACCTATCCTTACCTCCCACACTTGCTTCGACAATTTCTTCTACATGTTGGTTGTTAGTGGGAAGCTCTTCCTCTGGTACTTCAAGTGCTTTTAAAATTTTTTATTTCTATTGAGGTACATTACACATTTCAAATAACGAAATATTTTCCTTAGCCCTTTTAATGTCCTCCACAATATCGTACCCCATCTCAGGTGCTTTAAGATTTTCCTTTTTTACATTATCAATCTTCTCTTCAACAGGCTTAACAGGCATGTTGATTTTCTTTGGATTTTGACTCGTAATGGTGAATTCAGGTATTTTATCAGCTGTGGTGCTCTTCTGAATTTTCTTTACATTCTCTTGAAGTCTCTTAATTTTCGAGAGTACTAACCTGTCTTCTTTTATCAAACCCTGACTTCTTGTTGTCATGTTTGTTTCTAATATCTCCTCCTGTTTCATATAACCTTCTTCTTCGGTATCAAACATCAAGACACAGTCCCATAAAACCAGAGCATCCTCTTCTTGTTTTCTGTGGGTTGATTATCTTTTCCTTCCTCCTCATTAGCTTCTGTTAGTTTGGATTCCAATAGCTGATTCATTACTAATGTCATCAAATTTATCCATTGGGTACATTTTTTCTCAGAATGAGGCTGCTGATGAAAGGTGCAAAAATTATCCATACCTACCCCAGTTAAATTCATTGATGCAGGACTATGTGGAGGAGGTTTAGATTGATTGTTGTCTTCTCTCCTTTTATAGTAAGGCTTGTATGCTTTATGATCCTCCTTTTCTTTTTCCAAATCTATCACTCTGTTAGATAGATTCTGCATCATTTTCAACATTCCTTCAAAGTCATGTGATTGCTCATCCTTAGGCTTAGTCAATAATAAAGCTTTTTTACCAAAAGTATTTTCTCCTGACTGCTCAGGATAATCTTCTATACTCTCTTTTTCAGCTTCTACTCTCTCAGCTTCTTCATAAGTTTCTGACAATGTAGGCTTTACTGACATCTTGGCAAACATGGCTAATTCAGGCCCTAGAGCTGAAGTATAGTATTCAATCAGAACTTTATCAGAGGGCTTATCAGCTGCAGAATTTTTTTTAAGATAAGCAACAAACCTTTGAGTGAAACTATACACTTTTTCCTTGCTTTCTTTCTTTAAAGTGCATAACCCTTTCATTAGAGCTGCATGAGTTTTCTGGACAACATATTTACTCCTAAATATTTTTTCAAATGTGTCCCAGTTTGTGATTGAATTTGCAGGCAGAGTAAAATACCATGAGGCTACTGCTCCTTTCAAGGTATGTGGAAACAATCTATAGACTACATCTTCATGTTCTCCAGCCCGTAGTCCTTCTATAGCCAAGTAAAAGCTTTGAAAATGATCATCTACCAAAATATTTTCACTTGGGTCAAACTTAGGCAACATTTTCTCAAAAGCTTGAGGCAAATCATGCAAAGGAGGCATTAGGTTTAATGGTGACCTAGCCCTCCAAGCAGGTGGTGGATTTGGTGGGTTGGGTGGCTGATTTGGATTACATTTGCCATGATTTTAAGTGGAGAGTGAGGTGGTGAATGAACAGGGGTATGAATAGGTGAATAGTAAGGTGTATCTAGGTCCAACTGAGTTAGAGGTTGAACAACTTCCTGTAAGGCTGTTTCTACCAGTTCTTCAAAATATTCAACCAACACTGCGTCTTCCAATATAGGGCGGTCTTTCTTCTGATATTCTCTTCTGGGTAAGACATGAATAATTGGTAATCCTCCAATGTTCTTCGCATAATCCCTAGTAAATCTTCTCAAATCATCAACTACTTCGTTATCGACAGAATATAGATGATCTTTACCCTTTTTTTCCAGAGTTGGATTGGAAAACAAACTGCTTTCATAACTGTCACCGGTGGAATAATCTCAAGAAAATGGGTTTCCTCGGCTAGCCATGCACTGGCTGCCCTCCTTATACACCAAAAAATATTGAGACCTAGAAATTCATAGGTAACAATAGTTAGGGATTCTCCCCGGTAAATGTTCCCAACTAGCCCGTTACTGTTTGGTATGGGGAATCCATCTGGTTTACAGTCCGGCTACCATAGGTCAAGTAACAAAATAAATGTTTTACCGGTTATGACCCGATCCACCTTGTATATTTTAGTTTTTTGAATTTAAGTATGATGTGCAAGTTCCTATCTAAGAATGCAGATTGATAGAGAATACGAGGAGCGGTCACAATGTGATGCGCAGTTTCTTACCTCTCGTCTTAACTCTGTCGCATCTAAATCACACATAGCAAGAAATTAAAACTAACTATCTAACCTATCCCTAGTGAGCAAGATTATCATTTATCAATGAGTAATGTACTATCTGCACATGCATTAAGAAAAATCATAGATAGCTGTTACTTATTTCAAAACACACGAACATTAATAAATATATGAACAACAAGATATCTTATTGTTTATGAAAAGCCTTCATTACTCATAGCGGAACTTTCATAGAATAAACTAGAGTGCATTCATAACAAGAACATGGGTTCAAAGAGTTAGAATGATCTCACAGTTAATGGACACAAGCTGAAAATGAAATAGTTCACATTCAACAAATCCATAGCACAACATTTGAAACCTTCCACGAAGCTTTCTCCAACAGGAAACTTGTAATTCTTTATTTTAAAAGGAAATAGTTCTTCTTACAACATACTCTCACAAATCTATTTGGGAAAAAGTCCCTTATTACATCTAACTCTCCTATATTTATACAAAATAGAAAAACCTTTGGGCTGCCCCTTGTGACCTTTGGATTGCCCCTGTGACCTTTGGGCTCCCCCCAAACCGTTTAATCTCACAATTTTGTCTTTTAGTGAGTGTTGTACGACACGTTACATTAAATTAAAATTTAATAGCCCTTTTATAAAAAGGGACCAGCTTGGTCGCTGATGAACTTTTCCCAAGCCTAGGCCTCTGCTGCTATCGAATCTGCTGGTCCCTTTAGACCTTGTTGATCTCAGACCTTCGCTTTATCCTTCCTTTTTCTATCTCTACTTCTTTATGCTTTAGCCTATTCTTTCCTTGCTGCGTCCCTTCTGCTTTGTGTTTTAGACATATCTTACTTGCAGTAATCACCCTATCAAGAACATAGCATATTTTTAGACCATTTAGCGTTTAACAAAGTAACACAAACTATACCAATACATGCATTCTGTAAATGAACTATAAACAATATTAACGAATGAAAAGAAAAATGATAAGGCAAAGAAAATCTTGCAAGTTGGGTCCGGAAATCCTCTAATCCCACTATCCCACTAAAACCACAATCCCGATAGAACATACTCTTCATCTAAAACCAAGCCGCATCTAAACTAACTCAAAACCCTACGAAGAAATCATGAACCAAGACAATGCAACTGACACTCCTCTAAACACCAAACCCCAAACTACACTCCTCATCTCGGAGAAAACTAGACTCGACCAAAACCAACGAAACAACTCCGCCATCATAAAATAGAGTAAAAGCACATAAAAAAGGTGGGAAAAACCCTCTCGACGAGCAAAACTACTTAAGCATCGGGTGAAAACAAAACTCTTATCGACGGGCGGAAGCACTATAGCATCGGATGACCAGTTCACTGTGGAGCTGCAACGGCGGAAGACAATCAGACTACGGCTTCCATGATCAAATGAAAATCTCGGAGATCAGAGGTTATAAAGACTACGTATCAGTGCGTCAAGACACAAGATAATACACAATATCGGCGAGACAAAGCTGAAAGTTTCCACAATGTCGATAGTATAAAGCACTAAATTCTACTGAAGTCGCGTATCAGAAATCGGAACCACTACCCACTAAACACATCGGCATCGGTGAGCAGAAGGACTATATGTCGGATAGTTAGTTCACTAAGCAGCCGCATTGACGGAAGACATATAGAATAAAGGTTCCGCGGTCAACATAAAAACATCAGCGGTCGACAACTCTAAAGCTAAAGGTCGGAACTCAGAACCACTAATCATCGGCGAGATAGTTCACTAGAAAGCCGCAACGACGGGTGACAAACCAACTATAGGTCCCGGTAATCATGAAACCATCGGCGACCGAAAGCTTGGAGGACTAACTAGTAATGTGTCCGCAGATAAACCAACTAAACGTTGGAGAGATAGTGTACTACATATCCGCAATGACGGAAGACAATCAGACTACGGCTTCCGCGATCAAAAGAAAACTTTAGCGATCAAAGGTTATAAAGACTACGTATTGGCAGGATAGTTCACTTAGCAGTCGCAATGGCAGGTAGCAAAGACTACGAGTTCCGCGACAAAGAAAACTATCGGCAATCGGAAGAACTAAGAACTACAGATCGACGAGTTTAAAGCTTAACGCAGCTGCCGTGTCTTAAACAAAAAAGACTAGCCCTCCGACAGTGAAGAGAAAACAAAAATAATGAAAAGCAATAAACCACAAAATCGGCAAGGATAAGAACTAATCCATCGGAACATTTTCCATCTGCCCTCCAAAACGATGGCGACTTAGAAGACTAATTCTCCGACAGTGATAAAACAAAAAACATCGACAGTAAAACAAAAGAGATAAACGTGCATTGGCGAAAAACAAGACTTTCAATCGGGTCACTCATTATTTATTTTCCAAAACGGCAGTTGCATAAAGAATTAGTGCCCCAACTCACATAAATAGACATTCGATAGCGATGAAGGAAATCATTTAGATCATTTTCAAATCAAACTTTAAACTCCATAGTCAAAAGCATTGGCAGACAAAAAGGTAATCATTCAACTTTTGAAATGAAGGAAAGTAGTCTACCTCAATTCATCCTCTCAAAATCCAAACTTGTAGCGGAATGACAACATAGTTCAGGAATCCAAAACAAATCCAGGAAAGATAAAATCAAAAGGAGGGTCCAAATTTTTTTTAAAAATTTGGGAAAAAGTTGCAGCTGCAACAGATGGTCTTAAAACTGGTGTTCAAAAATTTGTGGCAGAATGTTTGGTTTTCCAACAAAATAAAGTGGAAACAGTTAATACCGCTGGTCTCCTACAACCAATTTCCATTCCAAGCCAAAGGTGGATAGAGGTCTCGATGGATTTTATCACAAGTTTACCAAACTATGAAGGAAAGAGTCTCATCATGGTGGTTGTTGATAGACTTACTAAATATGCACACTTTTGTGCACTATCTCACCCCTTCAAAGCAAGCATGGTCGCCAATTCGTTTATGGAGACAGTACAAAAAATACATGGTACTCCAAATATTATAGTAAGTGACAAGGATCCCATTTTCACTGGAAAATTTTGAACCGAATTATTTTCTTGTTTGTGTAATCAACTGGCTCATAGCTCATCTTATCACCCTCAATCTAATGGACAAACAGAGATAGTAAACAAATTTTTGGGAGGGTATCTTCGATGTTTTGCAGCTGATAAACAAACAGAATGGGTCAAGTGGTTACCCTTTGGCAGAATGGTGGTATAATAATTCCTTCCATACATCATAAAAAATGACCCCATTTATGGCACTGTATGGCTACCATCCACCATTCATCACATCTTCACTAAGAGACTCTAAGGTTCAAGCAGTGGAATACCACATGTAGCATCAACAACAAGTTCTTCAACTCTTAAAGGACAACCCGAATCTAGCGCAAAATCAAATGAAACAACAAGCATATCAACACTGTAGTGAACAAAGATTTAATGTTGGGGATTGGGTGTTTTTAAGACTACAATCATACAAATAGATGTCCTTGAAGAACACCAAGAAGGATAATAAATTATCACCTAAAACTATGGTCCCTACAAGGTGTTTTAAAAGATTGGTATTATGGCCTACAAATTGGAAGTACATGCATTTTCACGGGTCCATCCAATTTTCCATGTTTCCTATTTAAAGAAGGTAATTAATGATAAGCTACCAGTTCAAACGATGTTACCAGAGATTGATGAGGAAGGAAAAATCATCTTGGATCCTGAATAAATTACTGAAATACAAACTAGACAGCTTCGAAATTGATCAATTTCAGACTATTCATTAAATGGATGAACTTACCCACAGAAGATTCAACATGGGAACATGAGTCCTTTATACAGTAGCATCCATAACTACTTCAGCATTGAGGACAACACTTTTTGAAGGGGAGGGGCATTTTAATCCCTTATTGATGACACATTATACCATATAGTGTAGTGCATTACCCCATATATTGTGGTGCATTACATATTATTTATGTAGGCTTAGGCCTATTAGTGGGTTTATTAGTTGTTATTGTACACCTTTATCTCCTATATATAGGAAAGAGATATTCTCATTTTAGTCATCATAGTATCTTATATTGTCTTGTGTACTCAATACATTGTGTAAGGAGGTTCCTCCCTCAAACATGATTGATATTTATCTCTGCTATCCATATTTTAGGCATGGATTACTCTCTTATTGTCTATTTCTACTCTTTTTATGCTATATCTGGGACTTGGTTGCATAACATAAGTTTTAGGAGATATGGATAACATAGATCAAAGGTGTTAGTATAGTAGTGTTTATAAAGAGATGATGATGACAATGACACCGAAGATGATGATGATGATTGCAATGATGCCATGATGAATATGATGACAATGATGATGATGATGACAATGAAGATGATGACGATGATAATGATGGTGGTGGTGATGATCATGATGATGATTCTTATGAAATTGGTGGTCATGATTATGATGAAGAAGGTGGTGATTATGGGTCAATAATGATGATGATGATGCTGATGACGATGACGATGATGATGGTGACGATGACAATGATGATGATGATGATGGTGATGAAAATGATGAGGACCATGACAATGATGATGTTAAAAGAGTTATTAATTATAACCATTGAGGGTTAAAAGGGTGGGTTATTAGGGTTAAGGGTTATATTTTCTACTGGTTATGTCTTATAAGGATTAATATTCAAGGTTATAAGATTTTGGGGATATGTGGGTTAAGGTTTAGGGGTTGATGATGATGAGTATGAAGATGACAATGACGATGACAATGGTGATAAATATGGGGATGACAACGACAACAACGATGATGATGTTGAAAATGATGGTGATGATGTTGTTGATGATGATTCTGATGATGTCGACATTGAAGATGATGATGATGATGATTATAATGAAAAAAAAAATCAGGATTACCATAATTATTGTGATGATGATGGTCATTTCCATCGACATTTTCATCATTTCCACCTATTATCTCTAGGGTTGTTCCTAGTGTGTCTTTTAAAATTGTTTTTTGATTTTGATTGGTTTTTATGGTTTTTTAAAATTTTACTTTGTTTCATATTTTATGTTTATACCTGGTCTAATTGGAGGAAGCGCTGACCTTGCAAGCCATCATATTTTATGTGGAGAACAGTGGGGACAATGTAAGATTGGTACAAGCAGATGTTGCTTATATTAACAAAGTCAATAGAGAAGTACTTTGGAAAAAATTCCAAGTTTAATATGAGGCCATTACTTGGTGGGATAGATGTGGTCTTTTCGTCTCTTACACGTTCTTTCAGTTGGAATCCTGCAAAATTCTTACATGCCTATACATGTGTTCCTCCCTCTTGTGCAACAAGACAAGCTGCAAGGGGTATACTGCAAGACATTGTTGATTCTCGAATTATATTTGCAATTCTTATGTGCAGGCATAAAGTAATAAGCATTGCTGGGGCTGAAAAGGCGACTCTTCATCCAGATGACATCCTTTTACTCTCAAATTTCAT
>LPNX010462939.1:8198-180095 GCA_001517045.1 Pseudotsuga menziesii
CAAACATAAAACCACTAAAAATGACTAAATTAGTGACCAATAAATGAGATTAATGACCAAAATTCATATATAAAAGAACAAAAAATTGAGAGACACGTGACCAAACAATGAGATATAAATGACCAAAAAAACGACCAAAATTCGCATATCAATGACCAAAAAACAGTTTTGGTGGCTAATTTGCGGTCTTTTAATACGCGACCAAATTTGGTCATATTCTAGTTTGCCATGTGGTCATTAATTTGGTCATAAATATGGTCATATATTTGGTCATCGATTCAAATATGACCAAATTAATGACCAAATATATGACCAAATTAATGACCAACTGACAAGCTATAAATGACCAAAATAAAAATGACCAATTTTGGTCGCGTAATAAAAGACCGTAAATTAGCCACCAACGATCGCCAAACCAAAAGTGGTCATTGATATGCGGATTTTGGTCATTTTTTTGGTCACTAATCTCTCATTTTCCACTAGTGTCTTGCTATTTTCTTTTGCTTTAGAGCACATAATTGCTGGGGTATTACTACAAAAAGATGATGAAGGTTTTGAGAAGTTGATTTCCTATTTTAGTAGAGAATTAAGAGATGCATAACTCAAGTATAACATAATGGAAAAAAAAGTGTATTTTTTAATAATATATTAGACTATACATTTTATATTCTCATGTTATTTCCTTTTTTCCCAATAATGCAGTGAAATATATCCTTAAACAACCAGATCCTGAAGGTTATAGGGGAAAATAGATTGGAGTTATTCTTGAATATGATTTGGAAATAAAATCCACAAAGTTAATCAAAGAACACGGTTTGGAAAAATTGATGGCTGAATCAAATTGTGATTCATTACAGATTGAACATATTTCTAATATGTGAACAATGAGTTAGGAACCAGAGTTACATGTAAATGGATATTTTATCTCATCTCCTTAGTATAAAGATATTTTTTATGTCCTACAAAATTTACAAGCTCCATCATAATTGAGTAGAGATAAAGCAAGATCGATGAAATTGAAAGCAACATATTTTGTATCATGAATGGTTATATGTATTGGAGAGAATTGGGGGGGGTGGTGGTGGATTTTCATAAATTATTTACTTGAAGAAGAGACTAAAATCACTATGAAGGATTTTCATGAAGGCTTTTGTGGGGGTCACCATTACTAGAGAGCTATTGTAAAAAAAATTCCGAGGGCAAGTTTTTATTGGCCAACCATGTTTTCTGATGTATATAAAGAAATAACATCTTTTCACCAATCTCAAATATTTGAAGAACAAATAAAATTGTTACCTTTTCCTTTGAAGCATATTTTTTTGACGCACCTTTCCTGCAATGGGGCTTATATTTTATTGGTGAAATAAATCCTACTTATTTAGGGAAACAAAAGTGGATTTTAACTACAACTTACTATTTCACCAAATGGATCAAAGTCATGCCAACCTGAAGAGGTGCAAATGTTGTGATTATTAAATTTTTGGAGGAAAATATCATTTTTATATTTGGTTGCCCAAGGAGGATCATTACAAACAATGCTCAAGGTTTCAAGTCCAAAACAATGGTGAGAGTTTGTCAAAGATATTATATCAATTTGAGTCATTCACCCAAATATCATCCTCAAGGAAATGATTTGGATGAATAATCTAATAAAATCCTAGTCATGATTACCAAACAATTATTGCAGGATAACAAAAAAGCTTGGCGTTCAAAATGTATATTCGCTTTATGGGATGATAGAATTGGAACGAAAATGTCAATTCGTACTTCACCCTTTCAATTGGATTATGGGACATAAGTAGATTTCCACCTTCTTTGGGATTACCTATAATGAAATTTTTGCAAGACTAGGAGGAAGAGACTAGTGATGTTTAGATCAGAATTAACCAGTTCATATAGGTCCAAGAATTAAGTTAGGTAGTATGTGACAAAGCTCAAAATTTTTCAAGAAAAAATGAAAAAGGTCTTCGATAAGAAAACAAAACCTAAAGATTTTCAAATTGGTGATTTTTTGTTAAAATGGGATGCCATAAATGCACATGATGCTAAAAATTTTGATCATATCTAGAAGGGACCATATACAGTAGCTGCTTTTCACGGAAAGAACACTATCATTTTGCATGATTTGAATGGAGATGTGTTGGCTAGAGGCCTGGTAAATGGGATGTTTTTAAAACATTATTCGAAGTGAAGGGTTTGAAAAGTTCATTGTATATAATCACTATGTTAGAATAATCAACCCATAGTTTACCCACTTAGACATTAATACCATTATTTTTGTCTTATTTGCCTAGTTCATGTGTCCCACCTTGTGCAAGTTGCTATTTGCCTATCCATAGAGGTCAAACCTGCCTTATTTGACTCATGTAGTGCATGGGAGAGCTAAAGGAATCAATTCTACTTTATTCCTAGCCTCCTAGGTGCCCTTCTGCTTTTTCTGCTTTATTGCCTGCTTTTTCAGTGTTTTAAGGCAAAAGGAAAAGCTAGACTAGGTGAGGTTGACTTGTTTTTTGTCCTACACATCCTCCTCTCTTTTCTCCATACAAAAGCATGTATGAGCTGCCATTCCACAACTCTTTAGCTTTCCTATGCCTTTTTTCCAATTCGTGAGCTCCATGACAGATTTGGGATCAGCTTTTTTACACCTATGGGGGATTTGCTTATTTTTGGTAAGCCTGCTTTATGCTAGATTTGGATGCCTCCTCATGCATTCGATTTCTTGATGTATTCTATTTATTCAGAAACCTATGTTATTACAGGGTTGGCTATTGTACACTTAGTTAATACAATTTAGTGTTACAGCTCCATATTGAGTCTCTCTTGTTAGCAATTTTGCATGATCAATTGATAATTGTTGTGAGTAAAATTAATCTATTGCTGGCCTTAATTTCCACATGGTATCAAAGCCATTGTAGGTTGTTTCTCTCCTTCAATTTTTTTTTTGCAGGTTTGACATCAAGACTGGGAGCTTTCTACTGACAGCCGGGACAGATTTTCTAAAGCTATGGATTCACATAAAACTATCTTGACTCCTTTCAATTTCTTTGAATGGAAAGCAGAGATGGAGATCCTGTTGAGAGTGAAATGCCTCTACAGGGTGACTATGGCAATAGAAGTAGAGCCCAATGCAGCTGCAGAGAAGATCAAATGGCACAATAGGAGGGATGAGGCTTATGGCCTCCTGTGTCTCAGTATTTCCCGAGACCTCCTTTTCCATCTCGATGGATTGACATCACCGAATGAAGTATGGGAGAAGCTTGCTGATCTTTTTGGAAAGACAGATGAGATGAGGGGACATCAGATCGAGAATGAGCTGATTTCTCTTAGTCCCAGTAGCTTTGAATCCCTACAGCTATATTTCTCCAAGTTCAAAGCACTAGTTTTGCAGCTAAAACAGTGTGGTATCGAAAAGAAATATGATCAGCTTGTATTGGCCATCCTCTCAAAGCTAGGACCTGACTACTCATTCTTTGTTTCGACCTTCTATGCCACAAAACTGACAGCTGGAACCTGGAAGATGCCTGGCCTTGCAGATTTCATGGAATCTCTCACACAAGAACAGGACAAGCTGGTGATGATGGGCACCATCAAACCATCCAAAGATCAAGCTTTGATTGCTGGATATTTGAGGGTGGATTCAAAAAGCAAAAAGAAAGCTAAAAAGCCACCTAAGCAAAAGAGAGACAAGAAACAGTCTCTAGAGGATCTACAAGGTCCCAAGAAGAATAACCAGAAGAAGAAAAACAAAGGTGAAATGAACAAGTGCGCATACTGCAATAAGGGCAATCACACTGAAAGCTCTTGTATGAAAAAGAAGATTGATATGCTGACCCAACTCCTGGAGAAGAATGGAATCTCCATTCTAGAAATCTCAAAGAAGAGAGAAGGAAGATCAAGTTTAGATGATAGAGAGAGAGTTCATGCATTGGTTGCTGGCACATCAAGTTCACCCAGTTTTATCATTGATTTTGGAGCTTCAAGACACATGGTTTCGACTAAGGAGGCCTTCTCCTCACTGGACAATTCGAAAGGACCATCTATTGTATTGGGAGATGACTCTCTCACTGAAAGTTTGGGAAAAGGGAGGATTGATCTTGATCATGGTCAGTTCAACAATGTGTTGTATGTGCCTGGCATTGCCTCCAACCTTCTATCAGTGTATCAGATGACTCACACTGGGTCTCCTAAGAAAGTCATATTCTCCCCTGATGAAGTTGAGATCATAGAGATCTCAAGTGGTAGAGTCATTGCAAAAGGAGTTGCAAATCATGCTCAAAAGGTATACATGTTCTCACACTTCCTACCTTACTCAAACCCCTCTGCTCTTCTGATTCATGCTAATGAAGCTAGGAAGCTATGGCATGAAATATTTGGCCATCTAAATTACAAGTATCTGTCTGATCTTAGTGAGAAATAAATGGTCATAGGGTTGCCCAAGATAAAATTTTCCAAAGGAGTCTGCCAAGGTTGTATCCTAGGAAACACCCAGAGCACAAATTTGAGAGAGCTAGTCATGAGAGAACCTCTGCACCCGTCGAGCTGATTCACAGTGATGTTGCTGGTCCATTCCCTCATATGTCCATGAGTCAGGCCAAATATGCATTGACCTTTATTGATGACTTTTCCAGGTATTGCTGGGTTTACTTCCTGAAACACAAGTCTGAAGTTTTTGGCCTATTCAAAGTCTTTAAGGCTTTGGTTGAGAACCAGTCTAGGAGGAAACTCAAGGTCCTTAGATCTGACAATGGTGATGAGTATGTAAAATATAAGTTTATTAACTATTGTGTAGATTCAAGTATTCAGATGCAGCATTCTATCCCTTACACACCACAGCAAAATGGTGTTGCTGAGAGAAAGAACAGATCACTGAAGGAGATGGCAATATGCATGATGGAGGCCAAAACTTTGCCACCAAAGTACTGGGCCAAAGCTATGAACTGTGTAGCCTACATTCAGAATAGGGTGCCTCACAAACAGCTTGATGGTATGACTCCCTTCGAAGCATGGAGTGGGCACAAGCCAGATGTGACCCATTTAAGGATTTTTGGCTCAAAGGCTTGGGCTAGAATCCCAACAGAGAAGAGGAAGGATTTGCAGCCCCAAAGACAAGAGTGTCTTTTTGTTGGATAATATGAAGATTAAAAAGGGTACAAGTTGATAAATTTGATCACAAACAAATCCTTCATCGAAAGGTGTGTTCAGTTTGAAGAAGAACCCCTTGCAGCAGTGGAAGTTGGTGAAGCCTCTTCACCACCTGAACCTCAAGAAGTAAGTAAAGAGTTTGTTGAACATGCTGATTCTGATTTGTCTGATGGATATGAGTTTATTGTAGATCCAAACAGCCCCACAAGGCCAAAATGGTCAGCCAAGACACTACATGCAGCAGGTGAGCTAGTTGGGGATCCCAATGACCCAAGGAGGACTAGATCTCAATTTGAGAGTGTTCTGTGCATGAAGGATCCTATGTTTTCTGAAAAATGATATTTGATGGTGGAGTCTGATCCTCAAACATACAAAGAAGCAGTAGGAGATCCAATATGGAAATATACCATGAAGGAGGAGTCCAGCTCACTCTAGAAGAGCAACACATGGGAGCTAGTGGATCTTCCTCCAGGAAGAAAGTTAGTCCAGTGTAAGTGGGTCTATGAGACCAAATTTGCTACAGATGGTTCACCACTAAAGTACAAGGCTATATTGGTAGCTAAAGGCTACTCACAGGTTCATGGCATAGATTACAATGAAACCTTTGCCCCAGTGGCAAAGATGGATTCCATCAGGCTAGCTCTAGCCATTGCAGCCTCAAGGCAATGGGAGGTACATCACATGGATGTAAAATGTGGCTTCCTGAATGGAGATATCACTGAGGAGATATATATGTAGCAGCCTCAAGGTTTTGCTACTAACCCTTCTCTTGTGTGTAGGTTGAGAAAGTCATTGTATGGGCTAAAGCAAGCCCCCAGGGCTTGGTATGCCAAGATCGATAGCTTTTTGCTATCACTGAATTTTGTTCAGTGCAAATCAGATCCAAATGTCTATTTGAAGTTAGTTAATGGTTCATTAATGATCATTGTGTTATATGTTGATGACCTCCTCATTACAGGAAGCTCACAGGCTGAGATTGCTTCCTTAAAAGGAGCTATGAACCAAGCCTTCTCCATGACAGATTTGGGGCTCTTAAGTCAATTTTTGGGGCTTGAGATTGCTAAGACCAAAGCTGGAATCAAGGTGCACCAGTTCAAATATGCCTTGGACTTGCTGAACAATTTCAGAATGCAAGATTGCAAAGCAAGCAAAACTCCTTTCCTTTCAGGAGTGAAGTTGGAAGAAGATGATTCTCCACCTATGGTAAACAATACACTGTATAGGAAATTGATTGGATGTTTATTGTATCTGAAACATACTAGACCTGATATTTGTTATGCAGTAAGTGTGGCTTCTAGATACATGGATCAGCCTCATGAGATCCATTGGAAAGCAGCCAAAAGGATCCTTAACTTTGTTCAGGGAACAAGGACACATGGGATCTTCTATAAAGCAAAATCTGATCTTGAGTTGATTGGATTTACTGACAGTGATTGGGCAGGTGATACTACAGACAGAAATTCCACATCAGGATATGTGTTCATGCTTGTAGAAGGGCCAATCAGCTGGTCAAGCAAGAAACAGAGTGCCATTGCACTCTCATCTACAGAAGCATAGTACAGAGGAGTTGTTAATGCAGCAACTCAATGTTTATGGTTGCAGGGTTTACTTGGAGAGTGTGGCTTCGAACCTGAGTACTCAAATACCATATACTATGATAACCAGAGTACCATTCGAATCTGCAAAGATCCAGTTCAGAAGCAGAGAACTAGACACATTGAGATTCACATGCACTACATCAGAGAGCTTGTGCATGATGGCACCATTCACCTACTCTTCTGTTTATCTTCAGAACAAGTAGCTGATATCTTCACCAAAGCATTTTGTGAGAAGACCTTCAGAAATCTCAAATCACTACTGGGGATTGCTGATCATGCTGTAAAAGCATGAGTGGAGACAAGATTCTACAATTTTGTTTTACAGTCCATGTTTAAGGGAGGATTTTCCCAAGTTGCTTTTCCCTCTTTCCTTGTTTAAATGGACATGCAGCATGTAAAGGGTGACTAAGCCTTGTTGCTAGGACCTATATTTTTATGATATATTACTCATAAGTTAGGCTTAATGGGGGGTTTTAGAATAATCAACCCATAGTTTACCCACTTAGACATTAATCCCATTATTTTTGTCTTATTTGCCTAGTTCATGTGTCCCACCTTGTGCAAGTTGCTATTTGCCTATCCATAGAGGTAAAACTTGCCTTATTTGACTCATGTAGCACATGGGAGAGCTAAAGGAATCAATTCTACTTTATTCCTGGCCTCCTAGGTTCCCTTCTGCTTTTTCTGCTTTATTGCCTGCTTTTTCAGTGTTTTAAGGCAAAAAGAAAAGCTAGACTAGGTGAGGTTGACTTGTTTTTTTTCCTACACATCCTCCTCTCTTTTCTCCATGCAAAAGCATGTATGAGCTGCCATTCCACCACTCTTTAGCTTGCCTATGCCTTTTTTCCAATTCGTGAGCTCCATGACAGATTTGGGATCAGCTTTTTTACACCTATGGGGGATTTGCTTATTTTTGGTAAGCCTGCTTTATGCTAGATTTGGATGCCTCCTCATGCATTCGATTTCT
The DNA here is from genome assembly GCA_001517045.1 of Pseudotsuga menziesii. Taxonomy (NCBI): domain Eukaryota; kingdom Viridiplantae; phylum Streptophyta; class Pinopsida; order Pinales; family Pinaceae; genus Pseudotsuga; species Pseudotsuga menziesii. The sequence continues at coordinate 15,906 of LPNX010462939.1, forward strand.
TGATGTATTCTATTTATTCAGAAACCTATGTTATTACTAGGCTGGCTATTGTACACTCAGTTAATACAATTTAGTGTTACAGCTCCATATTCAGTCTCTCTTGTTAGCAATTTTGCATGATCAATTGATAATTGTTGTGAGTAAAATTAATCTATTGCTGACCTTAATTTCCACACACTATACATTTCCATTGCAATTTTAAGTTACAGGCGTGGAAAATTTTTCCAAATTTGAATCCCGAAGGGAAGGCCCTAAGGTTTGGAAAGGGATTGAAATTTTCAGAAAAACAAAATCCAAAAGTTGTAATATAAGATTTTCAAGTTTGAGGTAGATTGCAGTCCGATGGATGAGGCATAAGGTCTGTAGGTTCTTTTCTACCTCACAGGGAAGATAACATCCCCATTGTAGCTGGATGTTAACACCTAATTTCTAAGCTAAGAATTCAAAATGAAATGTTAAATGGGCATAGGAGTTTGTGCTAAGGAGTATATAATGGGGCTTGAAAAGAGAATTTTTGCTTAAGTAAATGAAGGCTACATGACCTTTTTATGAACAAGAGCAGAGACGAGAAGGGATAAAGAAATAAGGAATGCAGGGGATACATGTGGAGGAATGGGACCCAGACATAAAAACAAAAGAGAAAGGTAAGCGTGTGAAATAGAATGGACGACAAGGATTAGAGGGAGGTTTGATCAATGGTTTCTACATGATCTAGAGCTCAAAGTTGCAAGAAGGATTAGGATATAGAGTGGTAGCAGATTATAAACAAATTCCATTTGGCACTTTGTGACAAAGTCTGCTAGGGAAAGAATTGAGGAAAAAATAGCCTACCAAAGTATCTGAAACCATGTTGTTCATTGTATAAAGGTATGATTGGAAGATTAAAAAATTACTTTTTGTCTTGACATTGTAAAAGAGTGCAGACGTCAACAATGCACTAGTTTTCATCTCCGGTTGGGGTTCAAAGGTGAATTGATAAATGTTTTTCCATTTACCAGGTAGCTATGAAACTTAAAATCTTGTTGGGTCATCTTTTGTCATGGAAAAAGGTTAGGGTTCTATGTTGCTCTGTAAGGTCTTGGATGCAAAAGAAGAAATTTTAGTTGACAGAGAAGGGAATATTTTTTAGCTAAATCTATCTGTAGGCAATGTTTCTCAGTCCAAAGAACGTTTGTGGGAACTTAATTCATAGGGAAAACATGTATTGAATATTCGCAGTTCCTTCTTATATCATTTTCCATCGAATAGACCCTACATTTTCCAGAGTTTTTGGAATGGTGTGTTAATAAATACTTGTTTACTGAAAGGGTAATTATGAGCAATGTTACCACCAAAATTCTCTTTCAGGTTAATCCAAGTGTGGTCTGTGGAGTGTTTATTCTAATTGAGAATTTTCCTAGAAACCATGAAACTTTTTGTGAGGAAGCTTTATTCGATTGTACATAGAATGTAAATCTGAAGATAGAGATACCATCTTGACAGGAGTTTATAAAATTGGTTAGTTGTTGGGAAACCTTTCCTTACCTTTAAGTGTCAATATTTTCTAGGAAGAAGTTCAATTAGTCTTGTCTTTGTTGAGTCAGATCTTAGGTTATGATTATGTTGCAGCAAAAACCTATACATATGCAGTAGTATTATTTTGCAAGTAAGGAGAGAATAGAGTCAGATTCCAGATATAAATCAAAGTTTGATTTTGTTTCAAGCTATGCAGAGAAGAAGAAACAGTATTTGGATGAATAACATAATCTATTTCCTCAGGTGAGAAAATTGACATATGAACAACTCTCATTCATTTCCACCAAGGATTTAGAGAGGAAGACCTTGAAGTTTGCAGTGGTAAGTAATGAAAGTGTATCAGAAATGGAGGTCAGATTGGACAGGACCAGTGTTCCCAATAAAATTTAGCTTCATCAAAAAACTAGTGATGTGATGTACTCTGATCTATTACAATCTACTTTGAAGATCATGAAGTAACAATCAATAATAAAAAAGTTGGAAAATCAACTCAGAAAAGAGAAGGTTGAGAATAAGTTGAATTTAGTTCAACTTAAAAAGTTGCAAATGAATCTTATAGTTTTAGGGGCTTAGCCAAATAATATTTAGGTAACTAAGAAGCTTCTTGAAGGAAAATCAGATACCATTCAAACAATCAAGAATAAACTCAAAGACCTACAGCACAACATGTTCAGTATTTTGAGTTAATTGTGTTACAACAAGAAAAGGAGAAAATTCATCAAGAAATGATGGACTATAAAGGAAAAATGTTTAAGATGGAAGAAGAAAAATATGCTTGGGAGATATAAAGACTAGTATTATTGTCACTATTGAATGTAGTTGTCATTGTTGTGAAAGGAGTTCAGTAATGACAAAGGGATAATAAAGGACATGAAGGCAGGGAAAAATCAGTGTAAGAGAAAGTAATAACAAAAAAAGTGATGGCATGGCATGCATAATGATGTGGCATGTGTGATGAGGCTGGAAAGACACATGATGGTATTATGATGCTATCATGAAGTCAGTGTTTCAATCTAACATCATTCTAAAAAATTATGGAAATTTTGTGAAACTTTTAAAATTGACTAAGTATGGAAATATTAGTCAAATCCGCCCTAAGAAAACGCTTTCCATAATTCATAGGTTAAGGAAAATGCAGTTAAAACCACCCTAAGGAAATTCCCACCATAATTCATAGGTTAAGGAAAATGCTTTCCCCATCATGTCACACTATATCTTGTTGAAGTGGCTATTTGACCATGGTCTCATTTTAAAGCAAATAGTAAATTAGACAAAGTCAAATGGTCCATATCAAAGGAGAGAAGATAGATCGATGAGAGGGAAAGGATCTGAAAAGTAAATGTGCACAAAAGATAACATTCCGGAGCACCAAAGTGAAGTTATGTGTTTGATGGCTGATAAATGGACGAGCAGGATTCCGCAAGTGATCAACAATTCACAGGAGTTGTAGAAATAGTGTTGGGACTAGGGAAAGGAAAGAATAATTCACTTAGAAATATTCCTAAGTATGGGGAAGAGATAAGGAAGAAGAGAAAGGAGCTGCAACAGAGGCAACGACAGGAAAGAAGAAGAGAAAGGATTTGCGACAGAGGTAGCGACAGGAAGGAAGAAGAAGGAAGAGCCATGATAGAAGGATGAAGAGCGACAAAAGGAAGAGTCGTGAAAGAAGGATGATGAGAGATAGAAGAAGGATCCATGATGGAAGGAAGGAACGTGACAAGAGAAGATGTGATGGAATAACAATAACAGAAGATGTACAAGCGACATAACAGCTGTAAAATGACAGTAATGTAGAATAGATAGAAACGAATATGCCATAAAGATCATTGGTATGAGTTTGGCTAGAGCTAGTAGAAGCCACACGTAAGAAGACATTATTGTAAGGAAGACCATTAGCACCTAATTTTAGGTGTCACTAGAATAGGAAATACATCCTGTTGGATAAATATAGGAAGTCATATGAGAATTTGACAAGTAACGAGTATGTAAAGCGTCTGTAACAGGTTTGTAAACGAGTCTATAAACAGAATAACCCAAGATGTATGCGGGTTAGCTTCTGGAATGTTAGTTCCTAATTATTGTTAGTTGTTTGTAATTGATGTTTGTTAAAGGTAGATGAGTGCATTTGAGTTGAAGAATGTGCAGCTATGTGCATAGAAGTGTAGGAAAGGTTGAGTTGATCCAGGCTATGTGCGGATCGTTAGTAGAGTTGAGTAGGAACAGAGTAGAGAAGAACATCAGAGAGAATGAGAGGAAGAAATATCATGTAAAGTTAAAAAAGAAGGTCTAGAGTAGAGTCTACAGCTTAGTGCGCAGATGAAAGGTGCATATATTTCTCATCCCAGATGAAGAGCAACTTGTGGGTTTTTCCTAGATGGGTTTCCATGTTAAATTCAGTGTATTTGTGTGAATGTTGAATGTGTTTAATTTATCGGTATAAATATTGCAGTGAATGAATGCTTATAAGTTTGATCATGAATGAATATATGTCTATCAATCGTGTTGTTATCAGTTAAATGCATTTATGCTGCACTTGGGTTGGTGTTAGAACTGTTGCACAAGAATAGTTGAGTTAATATCTAACTACTCATAATATGCATAAGGTACCATAAGAATAGTATTTGACACCATAAATCCCCCACCCAACTATGGAAACATGGTTTCAGAAGTTACCCAATAAGGAAAGAGATATATCTTGAGTGAGACTGCATCTACGACATAGGTGTGACCGACTGAGATTTAACCAAAATCGACAATCAAGCCAAAAAAACACTCTAAAACTTTACTGTAATCCCATGTCATAGTTGGAGAGTAGCAAAAAACAACTAAAATGCCAACTAGAATTCACTACCTAGAAACAAAAAGACTTGCTAACCTATGAGGTATGAGAGCATGAAAACACCCAACTAAAGAGTTGGAATCCATGGCAAAATTTATCCTCTGTAGGGTGATGAAATATGATTCAGATAATATGTCTTGGAGAGAAATCATGGCTAAGGTATACCCCCCCTATTGAGAGGGATCTCGGGTAAAAATCCCTAGAAGAATGGTAACTAGGATACCCTATTCATGACATGTTCGAGTAGGTGAATTTGCAACTTTATCCTTTGGTCGTTGTGCTTCCACCAGGGCTCAAAAAATGAAGACTACAAGTAGGATCCCTTTAGTATAGAAGGAAGTGTAGTATTCTACCCATACCTTTGAAATAAGACTTGTGAATTTGACCCTCCTAAGGAAGAGACCTACCCAACAAATTGTTTGTAATTGTGTCAATAAATAGTAGGGGGTTTCGATACCCTAAGAGTCAACTGCTATGTATCATATGTAAGTTACAAAGGGGAATTATTTCAATGACTATACCTAGTGTCCTAAATCAAATACAAGATTATTTTTTGGTCCTCAAATGAGGTTAATCTGTTTTAAGTTATGGTTTATTTTAAGGCTTCGTTGACAGCATGAACCAACAATATTTTAAGTTAGCGAGTGATTTGTGTGCATTGGTTTTTTGTACATCATATAACTAAGAAAATAAATGCTAAACATAAATGAAAATTTCCAATACTAAGTTTATATGTTTCTATAAAATATCACTTCAACGTAAAACTGATACGGCTAAGAATTCAATTTTCAAAGCATAGAAATATTATTAAGGAAAATTGTTGCTATAGTTTTTGTCTTTTGGAGAGTGGAAATAAATATTTTTGTAAATTTTGAAGAATAATTAATAGAAAAAAATTACATATTTGAATTCCTCTCGAAAAATTATACGTCTTGAAAAAAACACGCAAATCCAAGTCCAGAAGACAAAGATATCTTTGTTCAAAAAATGACAATTTTAAGAAATTTTATGCGTAGACAAAAATATTGCAGAGGACGTTTTGAAAGAGAGAAGGATCATATTGATCAATAGAAGGTGGATTTAGGCCGGTTTCATCACTATAAAAAATTAAATATAAAAAAATAGACAAAAAATCAAGCATATAGAGAAAGACCAACAGAAAAAACTAAGAGAGAAAGGTGGTTGAATAGAACCACAAATTGATATCGATCGAACCTAATGAAGTCGCCAAAACTATCAGTGGTTTTTGCAAACAAATATTTACCAAAAGGAATGTACTAAGGTTTATGGAAACCTTTAAAGTAGTTCAAATAGGGAAAATTTAAAAAACTTATAAGCATAAGTAAAAACTATGTTAAGCATCAACATAACTAGAATTAAAAACATACAAGAAAATATAAACTAGCATTGGATACATTCTTTGGCACATGTACTCAAAGAATGAAATAATTAGTTTCTATTTTAAGAAAAACATGTACTATACAGTGATTAATGGTTACCTCAGAGTAGCAGTGATAGGGAGGCCTGCAGATTTTTGGAGAAGAGTGAAACTAGTCTCTTAATAGCTCAGTGTTCTCCAGTCGCACGTCACAAGGTGCAGATCTCCAACGAAGGTAAAATGGGAATACTCAAGGGAGTTTCAGATCTTAAGGGGATATTTTAGCATAGTAAGAGGATGAGAAATGAGTGGAGAAGTTATGTTGTAATGGGGGACCTTCATGGTCAATTTATAGTCACTATAGGTAGGATGGAGGGATAAGGATCAATTGGAGATGTTTCAATTTTTTATTTTTTTTTATGTTTTGAAGTTTATTTTACCTCTCCAAGATCTTTGGGATCCTTATCCATGCTTTTGGGTAAGTGCCAAGTTTTCATTTTGTTAAAAAAGGAAATACCCAAAATATCATTTTAGGCAATATGACTCGTATTTTTTATTAAATGAGTCAATTTAATATTTAAAATGGTCGTTTATGATTGACTTAGGTATTTTGGATGAATTAAGGTTTGCGTCGTGGAAATGAAAAGTGGTCAATGGCATATAGGTTTGATGAGGCTAGGTCACATGTAAGGTGGACAAATTTTGGTTCTAACACTAGTTGTTTCTAGTTGCGGATGAGTGGAAAATTATGGGTATAATGACCATACTCACCACAAATTGAGAAAGAATAGTTTTTACTCAAGTTGGAAGTTTTCCCAAGTTTGGGAGGTTCATTAGCTATTTCATTTGGGTTACTCAAATTCATGTTCTGTTGGGGAGGGGTTTCCCCCCTTTCCCCTTTTGTTGGTTCAATTTGTTCTTGTCTTTCTTCTTCCCCTAATTTTAGGGTTCTAGGGATTGAGGTGTTCAACTACTCAAATTGTTGAGCATGTTTATGGAAAGAAGGGTGGAATAAATTAACTCCCATATGAGGCAGGGGGGTTGTTTGTGTCAGAAATTGTTTCTAAGGCTAGAGAAACAAGCTAACACACACTCAAATATAAAACTCAATAAAATCAAGGTTTAGGGTTTCTGCAATGTGTTTTTGGTTGTGAACTTTGAAAACAGTCAGGGAATACATTCATAAGTAAGGAAACTACTGAATCATAAGCAATAAAAGATGAAGATGCATAATATATCTAAAAAGATCCAACAGAAATAGTATTGAGGTTCAAACATAAATGACAGGCATTACCAGAATATAAACATAGACCAGTCAATGAATCTATCAATTTAAGCAACTAGAAAATATGAAAATGAAGCCAATACATAAATCTGAAGGTTAAAAGTCATATATATCTCATAGTTTCATCAACCACTACATACAAGAGCTATGTACCTTACTCATAAACAAGTCTGAAAACCACTGAGCTTGAAGACCTCCTGAAAGCTCCCAAAAATCGAACCCTTCTAATGACTTCTCTATCTGTCTAAATAGTACTTCTTTACAAAATCAGTTGGGTCTAAAACCCTAACTGCCTCTAACAACTCACTAAGATAAAGTAAAAATGTTTAAAGTTACAAAATTACATAATATGCTAAAAATAGCAAATCATTAACAAAAGTTTTTACCAAAAAGATACCACTAACTAAATGCATAACTGACTCAAAGCTCCTTCGCTGCCTCAGCTAAGAGAGCAATTCCATCTAGCATTTGAGACTTCTTCTTTGCTCTTTTATGTTTCTTTTCCATATCAGCTATCTTTCTCTGAAGGTCTTCATTCTCCTGCTGTAAACTTTCAACTGTCTTCTATAGATTTTTGCAGTGTATGTCAGAAGTTCTTTTCCTCTTGAGGACCTCTTTAGATACCTCTGACAGCTCTTGGAAATGACTCTTGACATCCTCTTTGTCTGTAGGTTTAGCTTTCTGACCTAATTTCTTCATCATCACCTTCCCTTTGTCTGTTTGCCTCTTAGGCTGCTGCTCTTCCTGTTTGACATGAAATCCTGACCAGAACAGAAAAAACTCCCAAGTTTTACCTTCATGCTGCAACACAGTTCTGATGATTAGCTTGATCAGTCCATGATGAAAAATTGACTGAGATGGATGGTCTTCATGTTGCTTAACCCTACTGGACATTTTCTGCAGGCTCTTCAAAAAGAAGAAAGGCAGGTTCATTTTTGAGACTCCCACCATGTGTTGAAGGAATCTAAAGTGATACTTGAATACATATGCATACCTACCCTCACAAGTAACATAGCTCTGTAGTATCCTGATTGGCTCAAACCATTCTTTTCTGAAATTTTGAATAGGGATGCCTTTATTCCAATCAGGAGTGACATTGGGTAATAAGTATCTTTGTGGCTCAAAGTCAAAAGGAAGCTTTTTGAACCAGGGTTCACCTTCATTTTTAATACTTGTTGCTTCTGAAATTCGCTCCACTGTCAACTTAAAGTTGAGAGCATCAAGGGTCACTATATCATTTTTCAAACCTTGAGAAAACTTACAAGACACCTCTGTATTATGCCCATCTAACCTCCTGAAGAAATCCATCCAACCAGCTTATTGGAACAACTCAGCACAATTAGGCAGCTTTTCAATCCAAGTTAAATCAGTGGGTTCAGCCCTGTTCACTTTACCACTTTTACCACTCTTGCCCATCTTTTTTCCTTCAGAAACCAGAAGCTGTCTGGCCTTAGGGTTCAGAAGATGCTCTATGAATTGATTTTCTGCTTGTCGAACCTCTCAGGATTCAATGATCAACTTCCTGCAATTCTCTTGACAGATCTGTTTATTTTTCAAAAGGTAAAATTAATCTTCCAAAAAGTGGAAAAATTCAAATCACTGAGGGCTTCAATGCTCTTTTGTTTTAACAATATAGGTTAGGTTTGTGTATAGGTTAACTGCACAAGATTTGAAACCTAATTACCATTCATACTGTTTTTAAACATAGGACCATCTTCAATTTGTAGAGCAAAACTGTATATCAGTATCTATAACCTGTCAGCATGATTCATGAACATCTCTGCACAATAAAGGTATTTCATGAAGGAACTCTGTTGTCACTTTTAGATTGATTGCAGATTGTTCATTTCAAACTTATCTCTTTCAGCTCATCAAACTGATACTAGGCTTTCATCTACTATTCAAATCCTTGCTGCCTTCATCAAAATGGAGAGTAGGATTCAATCATGAATGAGACTGTCACAACAACAAAATAACACTGCCCATCTTCAGATGCACAATAAATCATAATGTCGAAATGTTTTAGGCTACAGGCTACTCAAACTCCTCATTTTAGGGTTAAGGAAACTAGATATCATGTATAATATACATTCAGATATGACATTCTCCTTCAATACAAACTGAGTTAAGTCATAGAAAACAACACTTAGATCAATTTGGGTATCCAGGCTTTTCAATGCAACTGAAGGACTATGACTGAATATAGCTGTTCTAATTCTAGTATTGTATTTTAATCCCTGTGTATCAATACCAGCATCAATTTCCAAACCCCAACTTCCTCACAGTTTCAAAATTTGCAAATGAAATATCAACCACAGGCTTCTCAACTGGAGACTACTTGTAAGGTAGATGAGCAAACAAAATCTTCTGCAATATATTCACATTATCTTCCTGTATCCTTAGCACTGAAAATGACATTAGGTCTGCCAACGATCCTATTCATTCAACTCGTTAAACTCAATGTGTATAAGTGTCAGAGCTTTTGGTGTAGTTTGAGTGTTAAAACATCAACAGCCTTCACCTCAGACTGTTTCGAACTTCAATGACTGGATAGTTCAAATCTAGGGCTATTTTTTAGTGCTCTGTTCAATAAAACTCCTCAAAATGACACAAACAGCTATTTCTTTGGTTAAGATCTCATTTAAGAGCATAATCTATCCTCTCCATCAATCAATTTTATAGAAATATCTCCACCAGAAAAAACCCTAAATTGATGGACACTTCTTGGTAACCGAGAAATAACTGCTTTATGCTCTGCAATAGTTACTTTAAGTCTGATTCTGAGCTGTTAAATGCTTCTCCTTGAGTGTACAGATGTCCTTCTATGATCACTTTGACTTCAGGTAACGGAATTGAAAAGCCCTAATTTATGTTAGCCTTCATAACCCTATCTCTGTTCTACAGCAACATAATCCATATTTCTAGCGGTTATGGTTACCCACGATCTCCTCCTTCGCCTTTGACAGTGCATGTAATGACAAATCATGCCATATTAAACTGAATTTCGCTGCTATCTGTCAAACCAAACCGTATTTGGAGTAATGATGGCCATGATTTTCTTCACGACTTAAAACCACCTGCAATCATGTTAAATCTGAAGCTTACACGTATCAAACAACTCACAATATGGGATTAGTCATTCACCGACTGAAATCATGACGAAATGTTTCTTGAAAATCGGGAAAAAAGAAGGCCGCGATATTCTTGTAGCGCGCCCTTTGTAATTTTTTGCTCCAGCGCTACAAGAATATCTTTAGTGATATTTTTTCGCTATTTTTCATCTTTTTTACATTTTGTGTGGATTTTAAAAGTTGTTTGAGTGATAGGTATGGTCAAAGTATGCTTTGTGAATCCACCAATTGATAAAATGACTTTCAAAACTCATCTAACAAAAACAAACCTATGGCTTAAAATTCAAAATTTCTAGAGCAAGCTCAAATTTCAAATAACACTAAACAAAATTTCCCAAAAGGAGGGCAAAATCAAAATAAAGTAAATGAAAGCCTTGAAAGAAAATATAAATCAAACCAAAATTGAAGAAACAAAATTCTGACTTAACATCTGGCTCTAGCTGCGGGATGAAGTCCTCCCTGCGAGGCTTCAAGAACCTATAGACCAGTGCCTTTTGTCTTCTATCTACCTGTCTGCAAACTTCCATTGGGCTATGGAGTCTTTATTCTATCTCACTCACACCGGTATGTACAATGATTAGTGAAAAATGCCCTCATAAACTGTAAAAATGTTTGAGGAATCGTCCATTCACAGGGCTGGACAACTCCTCACCTTCCAAGGATTGCAAAATAAAAGTATTGTTTTCTAAAACTTTTGATATCAGAAAAGGGCCAAACCAAAGATTGTCAAACTTACCATGTTTACCCTTTTTCTCTTTCCTTGCATCCCATCTTAGAACCATCTCACCTTCTGTGAAAGTATTTTCTTTAATATTTCTGTCAAACATGTTTTTAACCTTAGCTCTGTACACCTGTGCTTTTTCATCCACCTTTTCACTATTTTTCTGTAACTCTATCATTTCAAAGATTCTCCTCTGCATGTCATTTGGTTCCTCTTGAGAATTCTGGAGGAATTTCATCACTGGAATTCCAAGCTGAATAGGGAATACTACTTTTGTACCATAAACCAGCTGAAAAGGAGAAGTACCAATGGCCTGTTTCACTGTAATCCTATCTACCCACAATGCATACTTCAGCATTGAATCCAAAGACCTTTTGTTATGCTTCAGTAGTTTCTTGATGCTTTGGATGATGTTCTTGTTAGAGGATTCAGCCTGGCCATTTCCCTGAGGATAATAGGGAGTTGAGTGCTTCAGAATGATGCCATTTTTTTCACAGAAGGCCACCATTGCCTTGGATTTGAATGCCTTTTCATTATCTGTTATTAATCTCTGTGGACAACCAAACCGACTCAGGATGTTTTCTTCAATGAAATCCATGATTACCTTATCTGTAGCATTCCTTGTGGGAATGGCTTCCACCCATTTTGTGAAAAAATTTGTTGCAGTAAAAATCCAGTGATGCTGTCCTGAAGATGCTGGATTTATTTCTCCAATAAAGTCCAGACCCCATTGTTGAAAAGGGGCATTGACTGCAATAGGTTTTAAAGGTAAAGACAACAATTTCTGTTTTCCAGCAAACTTCTGACAAGGAACATAGGCCCTTACCTGCTGATAAACATCTGCAAACAAGGAGGGCCAATAGTATCCAGCTCTCAAGATTTTGTAAGCTGTTGCTTTCCAATATTTATGCCCTCCACAGGCTCCTTCATGAGACTCTGAAATCACCTCTCCTATTTCAGATTGATCCAAACACCTGAGAAAGATACCTCCTGGATCTTTCCAGAACAATTGATCCTCAACTAAACAGTACTTAGTGGCTTTAAGTTTTAGAGCTCTGGCAGCCTTCCTGTCTAAATGATCAGGACATCGCAGAAATAGCAGAAAATGAACAATATCAGCATACCAAACTGAAGATGAATAAAAATCCACGATCTTTTATTTTTTTTGAAATGCTTGGTCTTCTTCAGGAACTAACTCTTTAGCCATGAGATGCAGTCCTAGAGCTTGACAATTTGAGTCAGCCAGCAGCTTGGCCAAGCCTTGTCCCTTGACAAGCTTAGTAGGTCTGATTTGCACATCGTACTCCATAATCTTTGCAATCCATTTCCCTCTCTTTCGTTCACTGTCGGGATGTGTCAAGACATCCTTCACTGCAGCATTTGGAACAAATGAAACAACCTTTGAATGCAGGACATAAATTCAGAAAAATTTCAGGGCCTTTATCAGAGCATAAGCTTGCTTCTCCAATATACTGTATTTCAGCTCGGAATCTCTGAGGGCTTTGCTGAAAAAAGCAATAGGCTGTTCCAATCCTTCTTTATTCTTTTGAAGTAAAACAGCTGCAATAGTATCTTCTGATGCAAAAGAAAAAGTAATGAATTCCTTGGTAAAATCAGGACTTACCAACACAGGTGCTTCAGTCAGAGCTACCTTGATTTTCTCAAATGCTGCGTTTGCCTCAGAAGTCCATCTCACTTCTTGATCTTTTTTCAACATGGCTGTGATTTGCTTGATGGTCTCAGCAAAATTGGGAATAAACCACCGTAGAAAATTTATCTTGCCAATGAATGACTAAACATATTTTTTGCTCCTTGGTAAACTAATCTTCAGTATTGCTTTCACTCTTTCAGGATCTATTCTGATGCCATCAGCAGACACCAGGTGACCAAGTAGTCTACCTTCTTGCACAGCAAAATGTGAATTTTTGGGGTTCAGGGACAGACCAAATTTTCTGCATTTTTGGAAGGTTTTCCTCAAGTGTTTCAAGTGTTCATCATCATATTTTGAGAATATAGTAATATCATCAAGATAGATAACCACAAACTTATCTTTTTCCCCAACAAAGGCAATGTCCATTGCTCTCTGAAAGGTTGCTCCATCATTCATCAGGCCAAAAGGCATCTTGTCATACATGAATGTCCCCCAGGGGGTTGTAAAGGCTGTCTTTTCCTTGTCATCAGGGTGCATGGCAATCTGATTATACCCTGAGAAACCATCCACCATATATATCCTCTGAGCTCCAACCACTTGCTGCAAAACCTATTCAATCTTGGGGAGAGGATAGTTGTCTTTTAATGATGACCTATTCAGATTTCTGAAGTCAACACATAATCTTATTTCCCCATTCTTCTTTCTAACAGGAACTAGATTTGCAACCCAGGAAGAATACCTGAGAGGCACTATTATCTTTGCATCCAGCAGCTTCTTTACCTCCTTTTCAATCACAGGAAACAAAGCTAGATTGATCCTTCTCAGTTTCTGTCGGAAAGGCTTGACATTGGGCTTCAAAGGGACCTTGTGCTGAATAATTGCTGTATCATAGGTTCTTAGCTCTTCATAAGAGCAGGAAAACACATCTACATGTTCCTTCAAAAGCTTGGTATATCTACTTCTTTGTTCAGCTGTCAGAGATTTAGAAATTTTTTACCATTTTTGTGTGTTCTGCTGAACCAATATTGCAGTCCACTACACTGTCTTCTGAAGATTGAACCACTGGCTTTGATGGTGTGTCATCTTTTTTAAATATTCTTTCTAAAGGTACTAGACCTTTAGGAATAAAATTTCTCTTCAGCTCAATGATTTTATGAACTGTTATTTCTTCTGCAGCAAACTGATTTTCAGCAAACTCATCATCCTGTTCATCCCCCTCATCCTCTTCTTGATCAATTTCGGCATTTGTAAACTCATCTGTCAGCTCAAGAAATTTTTTGATTTCAATGTCATCTTCAAATTCCCTCCAATGCTTCACATTATCAGGTACAGATGGTCTGTACCTTACCTCTATGGGATACCTTAGCTGAGTAGTTTTAGGAATTCTGAAGTATGAGGCAGCCAAAGCTAAAGAGTCTGCAGTCTCATTATGATTTCTTGGAATATGAGTGATACTAAATGCTATAAAATAATTCTCAAGCATATCCCATACCTCATTCCTGTAGATTTTCAGCAAACCTTGCTTTACTTGATAGTTGTTCTTCACCTGTTGAACAACCAACTCGGAGTCGCCATATGCAGCAATTTGCTGAATGCCTAAGTCTTTAGCAGCTTTCAGTCCCTGTAGTAGAGCTTCATACTCAACAGTATTGTTAGTGGTAACAAACTCCAGCTTATACATGAGTTTCACTGTTTCACCTCCAGGAGAAATGAGTAAAACTCCAGCTCCAGTACCCTCTTTGCATGAAAATCCATCAAAGTACATCTCCCACAGTGCATCTTCTTCCTCTCTGCTGTGTTTTATTGGCTTCTCTTTTTCCACTTGTAGCAAACCAATAGAATTATCTTCATCACTGAAATTCAACATGCAGGTCCCTAGATCTTTGTCAACATCATATAGGGGATGATTAGTGGGGTGTTTGTCATCTGTGACTATGTAAGAAAACTATAGCTCTCTGTATAGTCTTCTAGTTTATCCACCAAAAACAGGAATAGTGGCATATGAAAGGTCCATCTGTAAAGTTCCTCCAACCTTCTTAGCCCATGACCTAGAAAGCAGCAAGCCAAACTTTGGTGTGATGTCAGCTACCACAACATCCATTATCACACTCTTCATGGGCAACTGAGCTAGGCTGACAACCATGTCTTTAATGACTCCTAGACACTTCACAGCTCGGGAATCAAACGCATATAAATCATGGTAAGGTTTGGTGATACTGAGTCCTAGGGATTCCATTACAGCTTTTGGCATCAAATTGTGAGAGGCACCTGAATCTAAAAGGAAATTGTGGATCATTTGGTCATGAACATTCAAGGTGACATAAAAGGGAGGAGAAGCACCAGCCTCATTTTCAGTCTTCTCAGCCAGAGCTGATCCTATGAAAATTCTAGGGCTTTCTTCCTGCAAGTTTACTGTATCTGAAACAGGCTGATTACTGGGTACATTCATCACTTTCAAAACTATTTCTTTATATGATGGATTCTTTATTAACTCAGTCAAAGGTACAGGAATTTTCAGCTTCCCTAGTTCATTCTCCAAACTAAAACTTTGGACAGATTTGTTTACCTCTTCAATTTTAGCATTCTTCTTGGATTTTTCAGCAGATTGCTTCTTCTCTATGACAGGATCAGGTACTTGTTTAGCAGGTACAGGTGCAGCAGGAGCAGTTGCAGCAGGAACAGGTGCAGCAGGAACAGTTGCAGCAGGAACAGGTGCAGCAGGAACAACTGCCTTCTTATTCGGGGCTTGGACCACTTGCTTTGGGCCTGATCTAAGATTTATGGTCTTCTTAGGTCCATTCTGATGAACAGTAGTAGTTACAGTAGTATTATCCAAGCTCTAAATCATCTTCAGTTTCGAACATGTCAGCATCATAAAATTCTGAATTCAGAAAATCTTCTTCAGTAACAAAACCTGTAGATAAACCATCTCCAAAGTGATTCATATCCTGATCAGTCTCAGTCTCTTCAAAGAGTAGCTGTTCATTAACATCTTCTTCATCAGCTACATTATTTGGAAGGGGTGGGGGCACTCTCTGATCTTCATTCTCTCTCCTTTCTCGCTGAATGTCATTATTTCTACGCTCTCTTGGTATAAATCTAGGAGCAAACTGCCTCCTGAACTGATTCTGGTTATTTGGGTTCCTCTCAGCTTCAGGAGCAGGTTTGGCAGAATTCTTTTCAAGATCTAGCTTATTCAGTTTGGCAGTACGAATCTTGACTAGATTATCCATCTCATCTATCTTGGCTTCAGCAGACTGAGGTGCAGCACTTGTTGAAACAACCTCCTTTTCTCCTTTCCTTTCATACAGCTGTTGAGGTGTTTCTTTTTTAAGTCTGTTTGGAGCCAGTAAATTTGACTCTACCTCCAATGCTGCATCTTGCATGTTTAGCAAAGTGATAGCTCTCCTTTCACTCAGTAACAAAGAGAATTCATGATCAAATGCATTGGCATAGGTAACCTTAGCTGATGTTTCAGTAGGTTTAATTTCTGCTGGAATCCTACTATACATTTTGTTAAACCTTTTGGAGAAATCAGCAACAGTATCATCTTTCTTTCTTCTGAGAGCTCCAAATTCAGTTATATAGTAAGTGTGGTCCTTTGTGCCTCCCCATTGCCTCAGGAAAAGATCTTGGAATTCTTCAATTATGGTGATTGAGTTGGCAGTCAACTCTCTGAACCACTTTCTTACATCCCCATCAAGGCTCTGAACAAATACCCTCATCCATAAATCTTTGATCTCAATGTTTTGATTGTCTGCATAACTCAGGAAAGTCTCCCAATGTTCTTCAGCAGTGGTTTCCCCCTGTCCATTGAACCTAGGCATATACTTCTGATAATCTCCTCCAGGAAAAGCATGTAAAGGTTGGGGTAAGACTAATGGTGCATACCTGGCTGCAACCATCCTGTCCATCATATCCATGGGTGGGTTTTGAGCTGCCATTTTGGACTAAGGTTTTGAAGATGAGGAAGCTTGATTGGAACTTGCTTGGAAAGGGATCTTTCCTACTTTCAGTTGGAAAAGGGGTATTTTACCAGGAGAATCAGTCTTGGCTTTCAAAAAGGTTTTAGGATTGGTAAAAACTTGAAAAGTGCTCTCAGGAATGGTAGGTTTTATCCAAGGTGAAGTTTCAACTGAATGTAATAACACACCCAACTGGTCAGGGTCACAGGAGGCTAGCAAAGATTGAGACCTTCTGAGCTTTCTTGCTGTTTTTAAGTTCTGTTCAGGGTCTGTCACACCCAGTTGCAATGGAGAATTAGGTCTGCTCCTGGTTCCAATTCCTCTAGAAGCCACTGTGACAAATTGGTGAAAAATAGCCTTCAAAGATGCTGGTTCAAGTCCACCTCTCAAACCAGGAAAACTGATAAGTATCCCAGGGAAGATATGCTTCAGCTTCATCCCTGGCAGCGGCGCCAAAGATCTTTGTGCCAGAAATTGTTTCTAAGGCTAGAGAAACAAGCTAACACACACTCAAATATAAAACTTAATAAAATCAAGGTTTAGGGTTTCTGCAATGTGTTTTTGGTTGTGAACTTTGAAAACAGTCAAGGAATACATTCATAAGTAAGGAAACTACTGAATCATAAGCAATAAAAGATGAATATGCATAATATATCTAAAAAGATCCAACATAAATAGTATTGAGGTTCAAACATAAATGACAGGCATTACCAGAATATAAACATAGACCAGTCAATGAATCTATCAATTTAAGCAACTAGAAAAGATGAAAATGAAGCCAATACATAAATCTGAAGGTTAAAAGTCATATATATCTCATAGTTTCATCAACCACTGCATACAAGAGCTATGTACCTTACTCATAAACAAGTCTGAAAACCACTGAGCTTGAAGACCTCCTGAAAGCTCCCAAAAATCGAACCCTTCTAATGACTTCTCTATCTGTCTAAATAGTACTTCTTTACAAAATCAGTTGGGTCTAAAACCCTAACTGCCTCTAACAACTCACTAAGATAAAGTAAAAATGTTTAAAGTTACAAAATTACATAATATGCTAAAAATAGCAAATCATTAACAAAAGTGTTTACCAAAAAGATACCACTAACTAAATGCATAACTGACTCAAAGCTCCTTCGCTGCCTCAGCTAAGAGAGCAATCCCATCTAGCATTTGAGACTTCTTCTTTGCTCTTTTATGTTTCTTTTCCATATCAGCTATCTTTCTCTGAAGGTATTCATTCTCCTGTTGTAAACTTTCAGATGTCTTCTATAGCTTTTTGCAGTGTATGTCAGAAGTTCTTTTCCTCTTGAGGACCTCTTTAAATACCTCCGACAGCTCTTGGAAATGAATGTTGACATCCTCTTTGTCTACAGGTTTAGCTTTCTGACCTAATTTCTTCATCATCACCTTCCCTTTGTCTGTTTGCCTCTTAGGCTGCTGCTCTTCCTGTTTGACATGAAATCCTGACCAGAACAGAAAAAACTCCCAAGTTTTACCTTCATGCTACAACACAGTTCTGATGATTAGCTTGATTAGTCCATGATGAAAAATTGACTGAGATGTATGGTCTTCATGTTGCTTAATCCTACTGGACATTTTCTGCAGGCTCTTCAAAAAGAAGAAAGGCAGGTTCATTTTTGAGACTCCCACCATGTGTTGAAGGAATCTAAAGTGATACTTGAATACATATGCATACCTACCCTCACAAGTAACATATCTCTGTAGTATCCTGATTGGCTCAACCCATTCTTTTCTGAAATTCTGAATAGGGATGCCTTTATTCCAATCAGGAGTGACATTGGGTAATAAGTATCTCTGTGGCTCAAAGTCAAAAGGAAGCTTTTTGAACCAGGGTTCACCTTCATTTTTGATACTTGTTGCTTCTGAAATTAGCTCCACTGTCAGCTTGAAGTTGAGAGCATCAAAGGTCACTATATCATTTTTCAAACCTTGAGCAAACTTACAAGACACCTCTGTATTATGCCCATCTAACCTCCTGAAGAAATCCATCCAACCAGCTTGTTGGAACAACTCAGCACAATCATGCAGCTTTTCAATCCAAGTTAAATCAGTGGGTTCAGCCCTGTTCACTTTACCACTTTTACCACTCTTGCCCATCTTATTTCCTTTAGAAACTAGAAGCTGTCTGGCCTTAGGGTTCAGAAGATGCTCTATGAACTGATTTTCTGCTTGTCGAACCTCTCAGGCTTCAATGATCAACTTCCTGCAATTCTCTTGACAGATCTGTTTATTTTTCAAAAGGTAAAATTAATCTTCCAAAAAGTGGAAAAATTCAAATCACCGAGGGCTTCGATCCTCTTTTGTTTTAACAATACAGGTTAGGTCTGTGTATAGGTTAACTGCACAAGATTTGAAACCTAATTACCATTCAGACTGTTTTTAAACATAGGACCATCTTCAATTTGTAGAGCAAAACTGTATATCAGTATCTATAACATGTCAGCATAATTCATGAACATCTCTACACAATAAAGGTATTTCATGAAGGAACTCTATTGTCACTTTTAGATTGATTGCAGATTGTTCATTTCAAACTTATCTCTTTCAGCTCATCAAACTGATACTAGGCTTTCATCTACTATTCAAATCCTTGCTGCCTTCATCAAACTGGAGAGTGGGATTCAATCATGAATGAGACTTTCACAACAACAAAATAACACTGCCCATCTTCAGATGCACAATAAATCATAATGTCGAAATGTTTTAGGCTACAGGCTACTCAAACTCCTCATTTTAGGGTTAAGGAAACTAGATATCATGTATAATATACATTCAGATATGACATTCTCCTTCAATACAAACTGAGTTAAGTCATAGAAAACAACACTTAAATCAATTTGGGTATCCAGGCTTTTCAATGCAACTGAAGGACTGTGACTGAATACAGCTGTTCTAATTCTAGTATTGTATTTTAATCCCTGTGTATCAATACCAGCATCAATTTCCAAACCCCAACTTCCTCACAGTTTCAAACTTTGCAAATGAAATATCAACCACAGGCTTCTCAACTGGAGACTACTTGTAAGGTAGATGAGCAAACAAAATCTTCTGCAATATATTCACATTAGCTTCCTGTAGCCTTAGCACTGAAAATGACATTAGGTCTGCCAACAATCCTCTTCATTCAACTCGTTAAACTCAATGTGTATAAGTGTCAGAGATTTTGGTGTAGTTTGAGTGCTAAAACATCAATAGCCTTCACCTCAGACTGTTTCGAACTTCAATGACTGGATAGTTCAAACCTAGGGCTATTTTTCAGTGCTCTGTTCAATAAAACTCCTCAAAATGACTCAAACAGCTATTTCTTTGGTTAACATCTCATTTAAGAGCATAATCTATCCTCTCCATCAATCAATTTTATAGAAATATCTCCACCAGAAAAAACCCTAAATTGATGGACACTTCTTGGTAACTGAGAAATACCTACTTTATGCTCTGCAATAGTTACTTTAAGTCCAATTCCGAGCTATTAAATGCTTCTCCTTGAGTGTACAGATGTCCTTCTATGATCACTTTGACTTCAGGTAACGGAATTGAAAAGCCCTAATTTATGTTAGCCTTCATAACCCTATCTCTGTTTTGCAGCAACATAATCCATATTTCTAGTGGTTATGGTTACCCACGATCTCCTCCTTCGCCTTTGACACTGCATGTAATGATAAATCATGCCATATTAAACCGAATTTCGCTGCTATCTGTCAAACCAAACCGTATTTGGAGTAATGATGGCCATGATTTTCTTCACGACTTAAAACCACCTGGAATCATGTTAAATCTGAAGCTTACACGTATCAAACAACTCACAATATGGGATTAGTCATTCACCGACTGAAATCATGATGAAATTTTGCTTGAAAATAGGGAAAAAAGAAGGCCGCGATATTCTTGTTGCGCGCCCTTTGTAATTTTTTGCTTTAGCGCTACAAGAATATCTTTAGTGCTATTTTTTTGCTATTTTTCAGGTTTTTGACATTTTGTGTGGATTTTAAAAGTTGTTTGAGTGATAGGTATGGTCAAAGTATGCTTTGTGAATCCACCAATTGATAAAATGACTTTCAAAACTCATCTAACAAAAACAAACCTATGGCTTAAAATTCCAAATTTCTAGAGCAAGCTCAAATTTCAAATAACACTAAACAAAATTTCCCAAAAGGAGGGCAAAATCAAAATAAAGTAAATGAAAGCCTTGAAAGAAAATATAAATCAAACCAAAATTGAAGAAACAAAATTTTGACTTAACAGGGGTCGAACCAGGATGACACAAGAATGAGTAATAAAGACTATACCCATTTGGTGAGATATATTCTTATTTCACTCCATACGATATGGAAATAGGATTTGGTTGTGTCATCTGCGGTGGAGGTATTGTGGATGCTTGAAATATGTTAGTGTAGGTGGGACTGTAGCACCCATATTGTAGTTGTCCAAATGGAGGATTTTGGATCGTAGTATGAGGTACTTACACAACGATCATGGGTGGATACTCTACCACCATAGGGGGTGGTATAGGAGTTAGTTGTGGGGGGGATTTTCCCTACTTGGAAATGGACCAAATAATCCCATCCAATGAATTCAAATACCCTACATGGGGGGATTCAAAGAATGATATTGAGAGGCATCAAGGAGGGTGGTGTATAAGTACCTGAATTGTGCAGAGATGAGATCAAAGTGTTGGTCCTTCATGATTTCGTCTTCCTCAGTTTGTGATAAGTAGTTTTCCACATCATTGATTATGGTGGGTTAGAGAGATTCAATAAATTAATCTAATTAGAAATAATATTGAATATCTATTTTGCACAAATTTTGATGCCTACACCACTCATGGATATGGTTCCCTAAAGACTGAACCAATTCATCCACAATACTATAATTATGGGAAGCTTTCATGAGTGGGTTGTGGGGGGTATGCTTAAGTGATTCCTTTGGAATCCTTGATATTTGTTCCATGCTTGGGCATGGAATTTACGAAGGGCCTCTGAAAGGAGTAGGTATGTCCTTTCCTTGAGTAAGGTCAGGCCCGCCATAGCCTTTAGCTTGACTATGTTGGTTGATCTCGATTGCGTTCATGTAGATTTTTTCAAAGGAGCCATTTCCTAAGGGGAGAGGGTATTTTTTTTAGTAACTGCACTAAGGTTGGAAAAGGATTGTGCAACACAACTTGTTGAGGTTGTGGTGGAATAGGCTCCTGAGGATGATTTGTGGTTGTTTTTTTCTTGGCTTCCACTAGCTATTGGAAGTTGGGGATGATTGCACAATGATGTGTATAATGAGCATACTTGCCACAAATTGAGCAAGAATATCTCATCCTTAGGTTGACATTTTCTCTTTGTTTGGTGGGGTTATTAGGCCCTGCATTTGGGTTACCTAGGTTCTACTTCTATTAGAAAGGGGGGTTTCCCTCTTTCCATTGCTAATAATTCGGTTTGTTCTTTCCTTTCTTCTTCCCCTATTTTTCAGGATTCTATGGATTGGTGGTGTTCAACTACTCAAATTATTGAGATTCTTGATGGAAATAAGGTTGGACTAAATTAACTCCCATATGATGCATGGGGGATGAACCAAGAGGACACATGAATGCGTAATTATGATTATACCCCTGAGGTGGGATACATTCTTGCTGTTCTCCATACAATGTGGATGTAGGAGCCAGTTGTGCCATTTGTGGTGGAGGTACTATGGTTTCTTGGCTTGCATGAGGGTAGGTAGCACTGTAGGTCCCATATTGTAGTTGTCCAAATGAAGGATTTGCGACAATATTATCAAGTTTTGATACAACAAGGATGGGTGGATACTACACCTCCATAGGGGGTGGTATGGGAGTCGATTATGGGGGAACTTCTCCCTATTGGGAAATATACCCAATAAACCCATATGTTGAACATGAAGACCCTACATGAGGGGCTTCCAAAGAATGATGTCGAGGGGCATCGGGAAGGATGATGTATAGGTACCTAAACTTTGCATAAATGAGATAGAAGTTTTGGGCCTTCAATATGGACTCTTCATCAGTTTGTAGCAAGGAAATTTCAACATATTTCATTAATGGAAGTTTGGAGAGATTTGATAAACCCAATCAATAGCAACCGAGGTTGGATATCTATTTTGTGCAAAGTGTGATGCCTACACCACTCATTAATATGGTCCGTTGTGTGGGTAGAAGTGTTCTACCAAAATTTCTTGTGAATTTAGAGAGAGTATTGGTAACTAAAAGTAGGTGATAAATGTGATCGCTATCATCCCAAAAGTGGCATGGGAAGCCCCTAGTAGGTTCATGTACAATTATCCAGCTGTACTGGAAATAGTTCATTGGAAAAGGTGAAGTCTCTCTTAATCATCCACTATATTGTTGGAGGAACACCATAAGTGGAAATCAATGAAATGGTTGGTGGAATCATCTCCTTGTTTCCCTTAAAAATTAGGGATGCGTAAGGGAAGCTTATTAGGACTAGTGAGCCATCCATGACCATGAGTTATGGGGTCATTTCCTAGCTTTGCTAGGTCAAGGAAACCCAGGATAGTTATGAATGATAGATTGGTATTTTCTGCAGCCATCATACTCTGTGTGTTGTTTCCATGAGGGGAAGAATGGGTAGTATGGGGTGGTGATATCTTTCCTCAATATGAATAAGAGGATGTTGATTGTCCTCCTCTTTAAGAATGAGAAGAAAGGGGGGATTTCCTTTGCAGGGTGGAAATAACACTGTGTCTATTCCATGAGAGTATGAAGGAAAAGGATTTCAATTTTCTCTAAGGAGAGAAAATGAATCAATAAAGGAGCAACATTTCTTGGAGGATCTAATCAATGTGGCATGGGATTTTCCATGACTAGAGTATTTCTCTCATGAGCTACGAGGAGAAAATGGAAAAACACTCGTCGAGAGAGGGGATAGGACTTTCAATCTACAAGATTGCCTTAGGGGGTTTTGTTATTTAATTGTGGAAGTCTTATGTAACAAGTGAGTGATGTTAGGAATAAAAAAAATTGAAAAATGCAAAAATATGCCAGCCACCATAAATGAAGAATGGTATAAAAGTGAGTGATATGAGTAATTTCAGTTTAGTGCAAATGGTCCAACATGTTCCTTCTTTCTAATTACGAGTTATGTAAATTTGTATTAAAAAGGAAAAAAATATAAACCCCCTAAATACCTAAGGTACTTCCTTTGAAATGTAATCAGGCCTTCCAAAATTACAATCGTTAGTGACAATGGAATCCACATAATGATTAAATAGTAAAGGTAACAAATATCTAGTTATATTGATGATGGGGAAATGTTTCAAAAGGGATGGAAACAATTCCCAATGACAATATCTAACTTTAGGATTCAATGACACTCACCATTTCTCCTTCACAATATCCTAAGTTTGTCCACAAAGTTACCCACTTCAAGTGTGGATAAGTGGTTCTACATGGGTGGTATAATGTCATCCCCCTAACAACAACCTCAATGACGCATACTGGGGAGGAAGGAATCTATACATCATATTCCACATTTTTGGGAACTATGCCTTCTTTTCTAGGTTGTATTTTGACACTTGCTTATAACAGAATTTGATAATACCTTATAATTCAACATTGTTATGCTTAAAAAATATAATCAAACTATTTTGGTGGGAATGGTTTAGATGCTTATCCCACACAATCCTATCTAACTAAAATATTATTTTATGACCTCATGTTGAGGATTCTAGTTGGTTAGAAATTAGAAATTTTGATTTCAAGGGTTCAAATTTGGTTAAGGTGTGTAAGGGAGGTATCTCACAATTCCCTTCCTTTATTATTCATTAATATCACAAGTAATGCGATGTGAATAGAATAATCGAATTGGAATATATTCTAGGTCTTTTAATGTGCTCTAGTGATTCAAACACATGTGAAATAAGAAAATTGATTGTTGCAACTAAATAAAGAGCTAAAAAAAGATAAAATAGACATTGTAACTTGAACTCTAAATATTCTAATGGTGATAGGAAAAAAAATTCTATTTTGAAGTAAAAGTGTGTAATAGAGGCATTTCGTTCACCAAAATCACAAGAGGTGCAATGCGAAAACCATATTTAGTGAGATCATAGTATTTAGGTACTTTATTCTGTGCAAAAGTGATTCTAAATTACTCTACCAACAAGATGTAAAGTAAGAAAACAAACATAAGATCTCCTAAATACTAGTGAAAGCAATGAGGCCTGTTGAAATCCTTAAGGTAAGTAACCTTGGTATATTTCAAGGTAAAATCCTTTTACTTCCTAAGCTTATGCTAGGTGAGATAATTACTACAGAAAAAAAATAATTATTGCAAGTTAACTAATTCTAGTTCATTAGTGAGAAGCCATTGGGGTTGTAATATTGTGAGATCCGATAAAAAGAAAATAAAAAGAGACCGTGGCATGCAAAACATTGAGATAGTTGTGCAGCAACACATAAAAATCTCTCACTAGAGCATAGTAGTGTGATTAAAATGTGAGAAGGTTGTACAAGCAGTGAAAGAAGAACTACATAAGAAAGGGTTTGGTAACATGTGTAGACAATACAACTGTTGAAGAGATGTGTTCCTGAACTATGTGTTTGTGGTGTAGTGATCTATGTGTTTGTGTAAAATTCTATTATGTCCAAGAGGAGGCTGAATTCCTAGAATGAACGGTATGGACCTATTCACCTACAAAGGAAAATAAATCAGAAATTAGTTATATAACAAATAATAACCTAGTTAATAAGAGATGTACTAAATGAAGTGGAGTCACCATGAATACTCTTGTAGGAAATTATGCACAAAGGCATGTAGTCTCTCTGACATTTTATGAAATAATTTGAGGTTGTTGACAAGGCCCGATACTACGAAACAAAAAGAAAATCTAATAACCCCAATTAGATCCCGCAAGATCTTATTAGTGAAATAAAAATAAAAAAACTAAAACTAAAGTAACTTGAAACAAACAAAGGGAAATAAGGGATGCAAACCATAACATTGAATCCAATGTAATAACCACTTTATAGTTCCCCATGGTCAAGCAAATACATGTACTGTCACCCATGAGGTGTGGGATTCAAAGGGAAGCCAAAAATATCCCTTAGGGAGATCTATTTTTTCCACACTATATGCTAGAAATATTGAAGAATAAACTAGAGAAACACTTACCCCTTGGAGGAAGGAGTAAAGGGATATTGGAGAATTATAATAGGTCTGGAATAGATGCACTATGAAGAATCTCCAATACAATTCCAAAATCATAACCTTTCTATATATTTCTCCTTTAATATGTATTCCCATGGATTCCTTTTATAGGCCAATAGGTTGCCAAGGAACAACTAGATCCAAATGTGAACCCTGTCACCTCATGAACTAGTTTCAAGGTACACAATGAGGGTTATTGAATGCTCATCCATCATGTTTAGAAGACAATTTTGAATTTTTGCTGGCGAGGAGGTTTCATGATCCTTTAATGCATGACTGGTGGTTGGGATTCTACCTTTTTGACGGTGGAATAGATATCAAAGGGAAATCCATATAGGTGTCACATAGGCACAAAGTTGAAAATATGTGTAATAGTGCATATAAATAGATTTTTGGTCATGTGAACTTGTATTTTGACTATTCTTTGGAATTTCTTGACTCATACTATTTCTTATATATTGATGAGGATTTTTATGGAGTGACATATACTATATGTTGATGATTCCTTACTATAATAATTCCAAACACTGTTGCATGTGTGTGATATTTGAGCATTAACAACCACCCACATCCAATGTAACATATTCAATAACTCTTATGCACATGGAACCTTTTACCCATGATGCATATAAAGAGTGATCCAAGTTGTGCCCACGTGCATGATGGGGACAACACTCAACTGAAAGATTCGATCATTGTTATGGAGGAAGCTTAGGAAAAGAACAAGGGAACCAAGAAATACACTATATCGACATAAATTATGCACACAAACAATATGCGAGAATTTGAACCAATTTCTATTATTGATTCTTCTCTATGAAGGTTTCTTTCTTGTTACAATAATGTACATGTTTATATATAATGTTGAGATGCTTAGGTGACTACCTGTTACATTCAGTTATAAGAATTTATAACAGTTCGTAAGTTCAACCATCATAGACAACTGGAATACAGAGACATTATATCAATTTTTTACAGGTGCCAACAAGGCATGTCAAAATGTTGTATGTCGATCATGAAACCTGTCCTAGTTTTTTGAGGTCGCTTGTGTTGAGGTTCAGACTTGTTGAAGGCAATTCTAAACCTATCGAAGTAGTCAAACTAGTCGAAGTAGTAGAAGTGCTACACTTTGTCAAAGATTGACAACATGCTAACTAATGGTTGGATCATTTCTCCTTCCTTAAGAAACACTGGTCTCCATTGTGTATTCGTTCAGGTGATGTAACTTGTTGGATACTTCAATAGTAGAGTACCATTTACCTTGCATGGGAATATGTCTAGTGCTATGCACTTGAAACAAGGGAATGTAGTTCATCCTTGTATGGCATATGCATCGTCCCACAATGATGTCACAAAAAAGACGTTCATGAACCTCTGGAAGGATTTATTCGGGTTCTATTGTATGCAAGTCTATGTTCCAAAAATGGTTCATGGTAAGGTTGAAGTAGATCTACATTGAAGACTGGATGTAGGCCAAGGAATGCAGGAATGTTAAGCTGAAAAGAATTTCTTCCAATCTGTTTAAGGATACTTTATGGACCATATTGCAAAGGTTTCATCTTTCCGTATAGACTAGTGAAGCGCTCCTTCTTTATATGTAACCAGACCTAATCCCCAATTTGAAATGAATGAGGAATACGATGCTTGTCATGTCGAGCCTTAGATGTTGCATTAGATCATTGCAACATTTCCTGTGCTTGCTTCTAGATGTTGTAGATTTGATCTTTGAACTTCAATTCTTTCTCAACTTCTCATCCTTTGAAGTCGGTGTCATTTGACTATGTTGAAGAACTGGTCAAGTCGATAGGCACTGAGGCTTGAAATCCATAACAGATATCGAATGGACTCTTGATCATAGAAATGTGTTGATCACGATTATAGTTGTGTTGTATGTATGGAAGGTTGTCATCCCATGTTCAACGATGGTTGTGGTTGGACATGTGAAGAAGTTGTACTACCAAGTGATTTATAAATTTCCTCTTTCTGTCTTTCTGTGGATGGAAGGATGTTGACAAACAAAGTCTCATGTCGAGCTATGGCCAGAGAGTTTTCCAAATGGTGTTGAAAAATATAGCATCTATGTCAGAAATAATAGTCGTCGGAAGGCCATAATGTTTCCAACCATGTTCAAAGAAGAGCTAAGTAGTCTGTTGTGTTGTTGTAGTCTTCTTGCATGGTATGAGTATAGCCATCTTGGAAAATCTGTTAACTACCACTAAGATTGCGTCATGCTGATGTTTGGAAGTAGGAAATCCCATCAAGTAGTCGATAGAAATAGATTCCCATGGTGGAATATGAACTAGAAGGGGTAGGTATAGTCCTTTTTGTCGATTCGGTGGTTTAGAAATGGCACAAACCATGCACCATCAAATTTACTTGTTGACGTCATATTTAAGTGAAGGACAATAAAACTACTTTTGGAGGATAGCATGTGTTTTTACAACTCCAAAATGTCATGTATTCCTATTGTAGTGTGCATCCCAAATGAGCTTATGTTGGTTCTCACTGGTCCGTACAAAAATATATCCAATATTGTATAGCAAGGTTTCCTTCACTAAGTAGTCGATAGTAGACAACGTGTCGGTCTGAAGCTGTCGATAAATTTTGGAGAAGTCACAATCTACTAAATACATTTGTGGCCAAGTAGTGGTCATCTGATACAATCAGCTGTGGCATTGGATTTTCCCTTCTGATACTTAATTACTAACTAAAACTATTACATGTAATTAATCCACATGATTTGTCGATTCATCTATATTTTCAACTGGGACGAATAAAAATACAAAGGTTTATGGTTAGTGGGGATGACTATTTCTATGCCAAGAATTTAGTGTCTTCATTGCTTAAGATATTTCCCAATGATATATAGTTATTTTTCATACGTCGAATACCTTCTAATAGTGTCGTTCAAAGTCTCAGAATGAAATGTGACCGGGTGACCTAACTGAGTGATCACTGCATTGAGAGCATAGTCCGATGCGTCAGTCTCAATCTCAAAAGATTAATGCAAATTAGGTAACACAAATACTGGTTGAGTATAAATCTTGTTTTGAGTTGTTCAAAATCTTGTTGTTGTGTCAGTGTCCATTTGAATACATTTTTCCCATTTTCT
Organism: Pseudotsuga menziesii; assembly: GCA_001517045.1. Lineage (NCBI taxonomy): Eukaryota > Viridiplantae > Streptophyta > Pinopsida > Pinales > Pinaceae > Pseudotsuga > Pseudotsuga menziesii. The sequence continues at coordinate 44,694 of LPNX010462939.1, forward strand.
TTAGTCAACTGATTCAAAGGACATGCGATATGACTAAATCTAAGTATGAATTTTTGATAGAACATATCCAAACTAAGAAAAATTATTAGTTCATGAATGTTTTGAGGAATGGGCCAATATTTGAGGATTTTCACTTTTTATGGGTCGACATGAATGCCTACAGAGTTAATTACATACCCAAAATATTTGATGCTGGTTATCGCAAATGAACATTTGTCGATGTTTAGATATAGTCGATATTTCTAGAGAGTGTTGAAGACTTGTTGAAGTTGTTTGACATGTTCTTCCCATGATCAACTGGAAATCAATATATCATCAAGATAGCCAATGACACACTTGCTGATGAAGGGTCATAGAAGTTCATCCATATATATCATGAAGGTTGTAGGTGCATTGGTTAAGCTGAATGCATGGATAACCATTCAAACAATCATTCCTTGGTATTGAAAGTCGTTTTCCATACATCAGTGGACTCGATTAGAATTTGATGATATCCTGACTTAAGGTCGAGTTTTGTAAAGAACTTATCACCTTTCAAACTTTTGATGAATTCATCTATCCGTGGAAGAGGTTATTTTTTCTTTACTGAAATCTTGTTGAGATCTCAATTGTGGATGCACATGCATCAAGTCCCATCTTTATTTGGAACTAGGATGACTAAACTTCCACAAGGAGAGGAGCTGGGGCAGATATGACCCTTGTCGATCAAATCCTATATTTTCCTGTGAATCTCTTTGTTCTTGAGAATGGTTATGTAAATAGATACATTAGGTAATGAAGAACCAAGAACAAATTCAATGGATTTTTTTACCTGACAATGCAGAGGTACTCTATTCAGCTCTTGAAATATATTCTAGTATTGCTCAATAATTTTGTCGATATGTTGCTGTTGTCGAGAGCTCTACGGGTCGGTGAGTCGACTCGTTGTTGCAGCCTTTCTAGAATGTTGAGGATTTATCATAATTAATGCAAACTTATGAGCATGGTTGATAATATTATTTTTTTGTTTGGAAGTTATCATAGCAACTGTGGATGAGGGTTGTCTCTCTGGTATGTCATACCATTGATTCTCAATTTTGAAAATCACCTTCTGAGGTCATGACTGATATGTATTGTGTTGATCCCAAAAGTAAGGTTTCCCAAAAAAGGCATCAACTATAGAAAGCGGTGCCACACCATAGAGTAATTCATATTCAAAAGGATTAATGAAGTAGGTGAGTCTCAATTGGCATGTGATCCTTAGCTAATGTCCATCCTTCATCCAACCGATATTGTAAGGCTCAAGATGTGGAGTGGTGACAAGACCAAGTTTCTTCATAAGATTTTTAGAAATGAAATTCTTCTGCCTATGATTTCCCACAATCAAATGCAATGGATTTTTCTAAACCCATATCTGTGTATGGAACAGGCACTCTTGTTCCTCCTCATTGATGATAGTCAAGGGTTTCATAGTGGCCAAGGTTGAAGCCAAGAGGGTTACTACCTAGATCATATTCTATTAGTGTTCTGTCAGACAAGTTAGAGGAAGACAAGTTTGCCAAAAATGTCTTCTGAGATTTGCATTCTGATGCATCATGCCATGTTGAATTGTGATAATCACAACATTTCTCGGTAGGAGCTTGTTTACTGCAATCCCTCGTGTATTTTTGAAATTTATTCTTTTGATGATTAGGATTTGGTGGTGTCAGCTGAGAAGGGTTCTTTGACGTGTTGAAGTCAATCGATGACTTCTTGTTTGATGTTCGACCTGTTGTCTTTTTCAAAAAAAGTGTTTTTCCTTTTTGTTTACCTTCAATATTGTTGGTGTAATGAAATGCATTTGCAAGCATACTGAAATTCATAAACTCCGTCTCTTTCTGAATGTATGGGGATAAACCATTGACGTACTTCAGGAAAAGCAATTTTTCTTATTCTTGGATGCCAATTCTAACCATGAGTTGATAAAACTCATCAGTATAACTCTAGATGGACTGTTTTTTCCATTTCCTTAGCTGCTGCCACTTCTTATACTGTTGTTCAAGATATTTGGGTAGGTAGATCTCCTTTCGGACATACTCAACAAATTTTACCCATGTATCTATGGGGTCGCCTTTTTCTTCATTTTTGTCTATAAATTCTCCCACCAGCAGTGTGTAGAGGTCGACATTTTATCGATTCAATGGTGATGTTTTTTTCTTCGGAGAGTTGGTTCATGGAGTATTAAAATTCTAGTTTTTTACCCATTTTTCGATGGATTCTATGTCGATATTTCCTTCAAGATTCGATATGTCCATATTCATTATCACTTTGAAGGGGATGGTTTTATTAGAATGAGGTCACGTAGAGTATTCCTTGGAGTTCAAATAAAATTGCATCAGAATCTCACTGAATTGGGTGAACATTTTGGTCCGTTGGCTAGCCAGTTCTTTTTCTATGACTTTCTATGCCTCATTAGTTGCATGTCTATTTCCTTCTTCTTCGACCATCTTTTATGAAGTCGAAGGAAGTGTCTGCTTGTTTTTCTAAGTTTGTGAGCGTGTTTGAAAATAAATAAGTTAACTAACTTTGATGGAAGTGTTGATGTAGCTTAAGCTCTAGATAAGATCAAGCTCTGATACCAATGATCCAAGTCGTGCCCAAGTGCATGTTGGGAACAACAATAGACTGAATTATTCAAGCACTATTATGGTTGAATCTTAGAAAAAGAACAAAGGAAAGAAGGAAATACACTATATCAACAGAAAGTACGTTCACTGACAATATGAAAGAATTCAAACAAGTTTCTATTATTGCTTCTTCTCTCTGAAGGTTACTTTCTTGTTACAATAATGTACATGTTTATATAGAATTTTCAAATGCTTGGGTGACTAATCGTTACGTTTTGTTACAATAAGTCATAACAGTTCGAAAGTCCAACCATCATAGACAACTGGAAGATAGAGAAATTCAGTCAATGTTTGATAGGTGTCGACAAGGCATGTCAAGATGTTGTATGTCGATTGTGAAACTTGTCATGGTTTGTCAAGCTTTAGAATTGTCGAATCCAATGTTGAACCTATAGAAGCAGTCGAAGTAGTTGAAGTAGTCGAAGTGCTAGAATTTTGTGAAGTTCAATGACATGCTAACTGTTGGTTGGATCAAAGAGGGATACATACAACATGAGGACTTCGGGGAGGTGTTTCGATATATACTCAAGTAATATCATATAGAATAAGGTGAAGGAAAGGTTGACTATTATATGTATAATGGGTTACTATACAAGTTAGACAATATTTCATTCATAAAATTTAAAGGTAGAAGCTTATCAAAGAGGCACACACCTGTAAAGTTCTAGGTCATTTTGGTGTTGGAAATATAGTTGCTAACTTATAGTTGCATACTTCATTGTACCAGTAATCCCAATAATAGAAATAAAGGTCTATACCATCACTTACATGCACCCACTCTACCTTGGGAAAGAATTTCCATGGATTTTGTGGGTGGGTTACCAACCACTAGGAAGGGACATAACAATTTATTTGTAGTATTTGATAGATTTTTCAAGATGTGCACTCTTATTCCTTGTAAAAAAACCATGAAATGACAATGAATAATGTACATGTTCTTTAAGTAGGTTTGTGTGCATTTTGAGATACCAAGGAGCATAATATAATACTGGGATACTATATTTCTTGATTCCTTTTGGACCACACTTTAGGAGAACATGTACACTAAGTTGATGAGATATACAACATTCCATCCACACACAGATGGGAAGACAAAAGTATTCAATATGAATTTGGGGTATCTTTTAAGGAGTTATAATCAAAAGAATATCGACACTTGGTATGAAAATACTATCCATGTTCATCACTCTAATAATAGAGAAGTCCACACTTCCATTGGCAGGTCCCCTTTTAGATCTTTTTTTGGGTATCATCCACCTTCACCTCTAGATGTTGTACATGGAAAATAGGGAGAAGTGATGGAAGACACCAAAATTAAGCATTAAGAGTTGAAAAAATCATTATAAGATGAGGAAAATCCATTTACAAGTACATGAGGCATTGAAGAATCCACAGGAAAGGGACATGATTTTACCAAAACAAGGTTGAGAAATCACTCAAAGTGGAGGATATATTTTGGTTACAATTGAACAAGGAAATGCTACAAGGTCCTTGTAATAATATCAATGCTCTAATGTATGCCATTTATACCACCACACATGTCCATTTAGTCAATAATTAATGTGGAAAATATTAAACTCTATGAGACTTCCATGTCAGATAAGGAGGAGGAGGTCCTACCTACCATAGAGGGATCAATACCTTAATCTCAAGAAAAGTTGGTAGAAGACATGATTTTGCAGAAGAGTTCCAAAACTACTAGACATGGGAAAATTGAACTTTGGAATATTGGGTTTAAAGAACAACAATCAAGCAAAGCTAAATGGTACTTCAAGGAGAAGGTAGAGAAAAATGTTTCTCACCTTATTTAGTAAGATATATATTGGAAACCAAAATCCTCCCAAAATGGGGATGTACGATCCAATATGGATCGACGTATAATTTGTCATCAATGTTGGTGATTTCTAGGTGGAAAAAGTGGATGAATTGGCTTGTAGGGCATATTTTAGGGGTAGGTCTTACTTTGCATTTTTTGGGTCTAGAACCTTTTAGGGAATGTTTGAGGGCATAATTGATTTTCTTGGGGTCAAATTGTTTTAAAAATATATCTCAAAACACTTGAAATTTTTCTACACTTTGGTACCTTTCCAACGATGTAAGAATATCCTCAATCAGAGTATGTACGAGGAATTTATGCCTCCTGCAATTTTACCTAACTAGTTTACCACTATAACACTGAGTGGATTCCATGTCATCTCTCATTCCCCACACATGTGGATAAGTACACTTGTGAAATTCAAAGAAAAATTAGAGCAGCTGAGTGGGTGTAATGGCTAATAACATGTGTTATCTCCATAGAGGTCACAACTTCAAAACCAATGGGGGTAAGGTATCCCATTGGCCCTATGTGACAATGCTCGAAGGGTAGGTGACCGCAGGGATAGAGGATCACCCCAGTGGGATTTGGGACATTTCGTACCCTATTCAGTCACAAGTTACTAGCATATATAGCTTTCCAATTGTTGGATATACCCTTTGTAGGTTGTTGTTCCCATGGTTCAAAGTAGTAAAAGAATAATCTAGAAAGTTAGAAACCCTAATCCTAATCAAGAGTTGAGGCATGTATAAACCCTAAAACTAACCCTAGAGGGATATCGAGCTATGTTAAATTATGGGCCATTAGGAGAGGAAGGGGTTATTTTATGGTGATGTCATTGTATTGTTCCATAGTGAATCCAATAACAAATTATCACCTATTTATATATCTTTAAAGCTTACTATTTGGGTTCCCACAAGGCATAGAGTAGATGGTGAATTGGTTTTCTATTAAGGAACTCTTTGTGTAATGTCACCAATTTGAAAATGTGTGGGTGTGAGCCTTACAAAAAACACTTATTATTTGGGCATGTGATTTTATGTTCTTGGTTATTGATACGCACACATAATTCAATTTATAATGGATAATAACATAAATACAATATTGAAACACAAATGGTCATCCTTATTTGGATTGTATATTTCAACAATCCAATGCCAATTTTTGTCTTGATTGTAATTTTAGTACTTTTTCCTCTATTGATTCTCACTAATGAATACATTTTCCACCTATTCCAGCTCATTGGATTCTCACCAATGGTGAAGTCATTTCTCACATATGTATCCTATTACTTCTCCACATTTCGAGAATAGTATCCAAAGTAAATCATATTTTGCAGAAGCTTTAGGCTATTACAGCAATGTTCTCATTAATAGATCAACATGTCACTTACAAGATTTGAACCCAAGTGGGGAGGATACCAATAATATCCCATAACCACCGGAGATAGACCTAACACACACACGCACACACATACACACACACATTCCTCTTTCCTCTCTCCATCTCTCGCCATGTATTTCACTCTAAGCGCTTATTTAAGTAATCCCACATTTAAGGTTATTATAAATTCTTGTTCCATTCATATTCATTTTTTGTTTCAATCAAAATGAGCATGGTTTTCAATTCTCTCTTGTACCACCATTAGTCTAGTAATGGTTCTATACATACTATAAAATATTTATTAATCCAGAACACTGAACTCCATATATTTAAGCTAGTTTTCCCTTTTTTGCAATGAATAAATATTTTAATTCCTATAGGCCATTCTTGTTAATCTACATCCCACAAAGGTTGGTTGATCAAAACCAAATCCTTTTTGTCGATTCCTAGTTTTGTTGGGGAGGGATGATCCCCATTATTGAATATGCAACAAATGTATGTTGGAATAACTAGCATTTCTTTGGCATGAATACCGATCATTTTGTTCCTTTTGAAAAAGTTTTCCAAACACTCCAATTTCCATCTTATTCCATGAAGAATAAAAATCCCTCAATATGCACACCTTTCCTCAATTTTAGTATCTCTAAAAGGTATTTACACGTTAAGGGATTTGATCTATCTCAACACTTGGTAGAGCCAAGTGTAAGATGGATCTATACAAAATATCCTTGCAGCAAGGACCATGCTCTCTATACCTTTGAAAGGACAAGAAATTGATGAATAAGATGGATTTCCTATAAATATTACAAGGAAACTTAATATTGAACCCTATTCATCTAGGTTTCTCAGTAGTATCTATTAGCACTCTGTTTGCAATAGTCAAGTTATGGGCTTGGAAGAATTCAAAAAGGGTCTTGTTCAATGAAGAATTATACAAACACCCCTCAGGTTATCCAATCAAAAGTTTCCATCGGTTGGGACCATCAGATGAAGAAGAGACCTCGATCTACGGTGGTAGATCCTTCCAAAGGTCAAGACGTATAGCAGCAAAAATGAGATAAAGGGGCATCGTATATCAACGATCTAGAATCAAAACCGAGAAGATCAATGATGGAGCATGGTTCCACAGGATGAAAGATGTGAGGAAATATTTAAGTTTGGTATTCGCGAAGCCTGTTAAAGGGGACAAACAATGAAAGACCGAGATCAAGGCGAAGCCTGATCGATGGCTTGAGGCGATTTTGATAGGCAAACATGCACGAAAGAAGGAACTTTTTTGAATTGCAAAATGGATTAAAGGATGGAGGCATATGATGGTGGAGATAAGAGTATGAGTAGATATATGGCCATAGATGATTTCATGTTCCAAACTAGCACGGATAAAGTCATGATTCCAAATTGTGAAAAGTGGTACTGGCTGCAAAGATCAATGGTGAAAACAAAAGCAGTGATAGATCTACGGTCTTGGTTCATTTCCTGATTTGAACTAGCATGAACGGGGTCAGCATCATAATTCATGAAAAGTGATAGGGTTTGCTTTGATCGGACAGTCCCGATGAAGGCCGATCATGAATCGACGGTTGAAGTTTAAAGAAATGTGGACGACATATGTGAAAGGCACCCAAATCAAAGGTTTGAGATAGTCCTAGGATGCATTTTGTTGGAGCATTTGTTTGGATGGGATCATTAGGGGTCCAATGCCTGGACAACCCTATTTGTCAATTCCACTTGCCAAAGGTGATGGGTTTGGTGGAGGTATGCTCCACCGTATTTCCTGTGGGAGAGCCCACCTCACAGAAGGTGAGGAGTACAAGAATGATAAGCCATTGTAAAGGTTTTCCTTTGCTAGAATAAATATGACCCTTCTTCCAGGCCTGCAGTCTAACAGTGTTACCCGGAGAGAGAAGGGTTGCTGAGAAGGTTGATAGGTAAGAGACACAAACTGCTCTGCCAGTTTGCGTTCATGTAGAAAGGTGTTTTGAACATGGAGGAGACACAAAGGAAGGGGTAGAAAGGGCACTACACTGACTCGACAAACCAACTAGGGAGTCCAAAACCCACCCAATGGTGACTCTCTGGAAAGCAACTAGAAGGAATCGTCCTCGAGGTCTACAGGTGTAGCAACAGAAACGTTCGGATGTCACCCAAGCTGAGCATGCCCACTTATTCCATAATGTCTATTAATATTTGTAAATTGTGGCAATAGTACCACACTCTAAACTATTAGTGTCTAATTGTGATTGAAAACAGTTTTTAGGTTTTGTTTTAGTGATTAGCCTCAAGTCTAAGATAGTATAAATATACTCCCGATAGAGGGAGATAGGGGTTGGTTTGGAAAATTTCAAGGGCTGAGGCTCTCCATTGTAATTAGTTTCTGGCTTTTCATGATGTGAGTAAAATTGCATAGGGATGATAATTCTTCATGGCAGAGATTCCTACATCGTCTTTTCTTTCAATATGTAACTTTCCATATGTGAATGTTTATCTTGTTTTTCATTCCAGTTTGTTATTTGCTTTCAATTTTGGACAGTAGTGTATAAGGGCCATAATTCATCCTGTATTCTCTTGGCCCTTTGTTTCAAACATTTTTAAACAATTTCTTCTAAAGTCACACATAATTCATCCTGTAAATGCTCTACGTGATGGTTGTTTCCTCTCATCCACTAATCACCTGCTAAATATCTCCTGATTGAAAGATGGGCGGCTACCTTGCCTCTGTCCATAAATTTTTGCAATTCTATACCTCATGCAACATGCCTGGACTATCGAATCCATTGCCCAATTGTCCCCCTCTCTAATCATCCCACCTACACCTTATAACAACATACCTTCCCCATTCAGGAATCTGACCTCTTGACTATTCTCGACTGAATATCTTGCGTGAGAAAATTTGGTAAGTAAACAAGAGATCCCTCTCTAACTATGCTGAGCCAAAAGCACAGTCTAAAGTGGTTCTATTGTTACTTGGGAACGAGCCTTCCTCCAACCTTTGGTTCAATTCCGGTGCTAACAAATTGGCACCATTGTCGGGGACGATATTGAAGATCATCCCTGGGTATGAATGACATAATTTCAGATTTGGTTGTTGACCGTTAACAACAATGAGACATTAAGAAGGTTGTGCACTCTTCACCTGGTGACTCCACTCTCAAAGGATTTAGACTTCAGTGACTCCACTGGTGGAATGACCCAGAAATCATATTTTCGGAAAGAACTGGCAGACTCTGTTGCGAAAATGAGCTCGTTGTGAAGCCTGAATAATGCATGGTGAAGGATGAGATACTCGAGTTTCCATTTATTCCAAGATGCCTTTTCTTGCCTTGTAAGTTTGATCTTATCCTTTCCAAAATTTATCAAAACATCCTTCCATGGTTCATTTTGCTTGGAACAGAGATATGAATATATTCCTGTATATCCTTCTTTATGAACTAAAAGCATTGCATCGTCTTGTACATTTTATTTTGACCAAGACCTTTCGCCCAAAACTCATGACATCAAAGGTCACCCCTATGAACCTCATGAAACCATGGCTGGTGACATATCTATTTCACCTAACCTAGTCTCTCCCAGTATTCCAAGCCAATACAAGACACTACACTTCCCTCCTACCTTCCATGATTTTCCTATGAAGCATTACAAGTACCTCCCCAAATTTGATGGAGAATCCAAAGACCTCATTGCTCAGAAACATTTACAAGCTTTTGAACATTTCTTTGATCTTTTTGAAATAGAACATGATGATGTTTGCATGAGGACTTTTTCCAAGTCCTTGCAAGGAGATGCTAAAGAATGGTTCAAACACTTGTAGCCTAAGTCTATCAGTACCTAGGAAGGGTTTTCTTGCACTTTCTTGGAATTTTTGGGTAGGAGAAGGCTGCTGGACCAAATACTTTCAGAATTCTATTCCCTGAAGAGGAAGGAGGGTGAAACCATGTCTAGTTTTAACAGAAGTTTTGCAAGATTTTGTTATAATATGCCAAAGGAAGTACAAACCCTTGAAAACATTGCCAAAATCTATTATGCAGCTACCTTTCCTCCTGAACTGTCATTGCTTCTTTTGAAAAGAAAATAAACCACTCTGCATCACATGTTTACTGATTGTTTAGAAGTTGAAGAAAACCTTAAGATGTCCCAAATATTTTCAGGTCAAGACAGTGGTAGTGAAATAAAAGATACATTAAAATTGGTTGGGCCACATAAACGAAAGGGGGTATTCTTTGTTCGGCTAAATCTTTCCCTTACTAGACAGGAAAATGATCAACCTGATATAGAAGTCGATGGTTCTACCGTTTTATTTTCTAAAGGTTGCAATCTTCTTAGCACTAAATCCATTAATGATGATTTTAAAAGGGATTTTGATGTACCTGTGTATGATGAGTATGAGGAGGAATACCTGGAATTTATACCCAAAGAGCTAGCTATAGAAGCAAGGTCTGCTAATGGAGAAAATCAAGCTGCAATCCAAATTTAGAAAGATGAGAGAGGAAAGGATAATAAGTGTGCTGAAGGTGATAGTCTACCCTTATGTTATTCCTCATTTGAATTAATAAGGCACAATATTAAAGCCTCTAAGCAGAAATAGAACTTAGAGGATATGGTGCATTCCATAGACTTGTTTGGAATAGAAGATGATAAAGAGGAATAGTCATGCAGTCCCTCTCTGCTTATTGATACATCAAAATATTTTGATGAGGCATTGGGTCACAAATAAGGAGGTAACGGTTCTCAAATAAATGCCTTTTTTGACTTTTCACCTTCAGGAATATCACCCCATAAATAAGGATTGTGCTTGCTCGATTCTGTTAAAGAAAAAGATGATATCCATGTTGAGGCATATAAGGAAGGTGAGGTTTTAGCTTCAGAAGTTTTGTATGAAAGGGTGGATATTTCATTTGAAAAAATTCATGGGAATCCTTTTCAAAAATCTTTCAAATATCATCCTGACATCTCACCAGAGGATGGGCGTTTTGGACAGCTTTCCCATGATAAATAGACGATGGAATATGCTAGATTTTGCCTTGATTTCTATGACCCCATAGTATATTACATGGATATGTTGGGTAATAGTAATGAATGGTTATATCTCTACTATAAGGATTAGTCTATTTGTTATAGCCTTCTTCCATTGTGCATTTCATCTCTGTTCTTAATCAAGCATGAAAAGGAAACAAAATTATTGGATAAGTTGCTTGATTGGCTTCATTTCAAGTCAGAGTTCACTTGATTAGGAATGTGTGCTCAATAAGGTAGAGTGGGTAGGTACAAATAAGCTCGAGGTCTATCGAGAATTTCTTTTAGTACTATTTAGTTTGTTTTCACTTTCAGTTATAAGTACAGGTTTGTAGTCACAACTATTCTCAGTTTCAGAGTATGGTTAAGAGCATAGTTTGCAGATTGACATAAATTTTCTATAGGAGTAGCTTAGAGCATGTTGAATATTTTGAAGAAGAACTAAGGGCATCCCAATGGATCTGGAACTTGGTCTGTGGGGTTCTTTGCTACCTCACTAGCAGGATAACATCCCTCGTGGAGCCAGCTGTTAGCACTCCATTTGCAACAATTGAGTTATGGGCTTGAAAGAATTTGAAAAGGGTCCTATTCAATGAAGAATTATACAAACACCCCTTAGGTTATCCAATTGAAAATTTTCCATCCATTAGGAGCATCAGATGAAGAAGAGACCTCGATCTATAGTGGTAGATCCTTCCAAAGGTCAAGACGTGCAGCAGCGAAAATGAGATAAAGGGGCATCGTAGATCAACGATCCAGAATCACAACAAAGAATATCAATGATGGTGCATGGTTCCATAGGCCAAAATATGTGAGGAAATATTTAAGTTTGGCATTCACGAAGCCTGTTAAAGGGGATGAGCAATGAAAGGTCGAGATCAAGGCGAAGCCTGATCGACAACCTGAGGCGATTTCGCTGGGAAAACATGCGCAGAAGAAGGAACTTTTTTGAATCATGAAATCGATTAAAGGACAAAGGGATCTAACAGTTGAGATAAGAGTATAAGAAGATCTATGGCCATAGATGATTTCACGTTCTGAAATAGCATGAATAAAGTCACGATTCCAAATCGTGAAAAGTAGTACTAGCTGCAAAGATCAATGGTCATGACAAAGGCAGGGATAGAGCTATGGTCGTGGTTCATTTCTTGATTTGAACTAGCGTGGACGGGTTCAGGATATCAATTCACAAAAAGTGGTAGGGTATGCTCCTATCGGATGGTCCCGATGAAGGTTGATCATGAATCAGTGGCTAAATTTTAAAGAAACATGGATGACAGATGTGAAAGGCACCTAAATAAAAGGGTTGAGAAAGTTCTAGGCTACGCTCTACGGGATTAGTTGTTCATATGGGAGCATCGGGGGTTCAATTCCTGCACCCCTATTTGTGAATCCCACTTACCAAAGGTGATGTGGCTAGTGGAGGTATGCTCCATTGTATTGCATGTGGGAGAGGCCACCTCATAGAAGGTGAGGAGTGAAAGAATTACAAGCCACTGCAAAGGTTTTCCTTTTCTAGAAGTAATACGACCCTTCTTCCAGACCCTCATTCTAACAGTGTTACATGGGGAGAGAGGGGCTGCAGAGAAGGTTGAGTAGGTAAGAGACACAAAATGCCCTGCCAGTTTGTGTCCATCCAGAAAGGTGATTTTGAACATGGAGGAGACACAAAAGAAAAGGGAAGAAAGGGCACTATGTTGACTCAACAAAATGGATAGGTAGTCCAAAACCCAGTCAATGGTGACTCTCTTGAAAGCGACCAGAAGGCATCATCCTCGAGGTATACAGGTGTAACAACAGAAACGTCGGGCTGTCACCCAGGCCGAGCACGACAAATTATTCCATAATGTCTGTTAATATTTGTAAATCATGGTGATAGTACCACACTCTAAACTGTTAGTGTCTGATTGTGACTGAAAATAGTTTCTAGGTTTTGTTTCGGAGATTAGCCTCAGGTCTAAGATAGTATAATATACTCCCGGTAGAGGGAGATGGGGGTTGGTTAGGAAAATTCCAAGGGATGATGCTCTCCATTGTAATTTGTTTCTAGATTTCTGTGATGTGAATAAAATTGCAGAGGGATGATAATTCTTCATGGAAAATATTCTTGCGTCAACTTTTCTTTCAATATGTAACTTTCCTTACGTGAATGTTTATCTTGTTTTTCATTCCGGTTTGTTATCTGCTTTCATGTTTGGACAGTAGTGTATAAGGGCTAGAATTCATCTTGTATGCTCTTAGCCCTGTGTTTTAAACATTTTTAAACAATTTCTTCTAAAGTCACACAGAATTCATCCTATAAATGCTCTCTGTGATGGGCTGTTTCCACTCATCCACTAATCACTTGCTAAATATCTCTTGATTGAAAGATGGGAGGCTACCTTGCCTCTGTCCATAAATTTCCACAGTTCTATACCTCTTGTAACATGTTCCATAACTGGACTATTGACTCCATTTCCCAATGGTGCTCCTCTTTGATCATCCCACCTACACCTTATAACAACATACTTGCCCCATTCAGGGATATGACCTCCTGACTATTCTTGATTGAATATCTTGCATGAGAAAATTTGGTAAGTAAACAAGAGATCCCTCTTTGACTGTGCTGGCTAGAAGTGCAGTCTAAAGAGGTTCTGTTGTTACCTGGGAACGAGCCTTCTGCCAACCTTTGGTTCAATTCTAGTGCTAACAGTATCAATGGCCTTAGTGCATTAGTTGTTCACTTGTCCCTAGAATCACATTCATTGGCTAGTCTCTTATGCCCATCATGAATTTCATTAGCTAGCAAATTTTTCCAACACAAATCACATTGGATGGTGCCTTTCTTCTGTTAATTTGCTTCTTCTTTTATTATTCCTATTATTACTCCTATTATAATTTTTGTTACTAACTAGGCTAGACGAGTTCTTTTATTAAATGAGGGGAGAAGGGGTCAAAACTAGTTTGATGTTGTTCACATAAGGTGCTTTCCTAGTAAGCACTAGAAGCATTTAATACATTTGGATTCAAAAAATAAAAAACCAATATCCCTACAGTGAATCCAAGAATATTCAATGTAGCCATTAAGGGGGAACCAATTTTTCTAAACTAATGAAAATCACAAGTGTCTCCTTGCAAAGGGCCCCTTGGTTGATATCTATAGGAGCATTAACCATAACTAATGATTTAAAAAAAATACAAAGTAAAAAAATTACAATCAACGCATGCCTATAAAATTATTTCTAATATTTAGCTAATAAAACACTCTCCTCCAAAATCTCACATAGGGTAATGGGTTCAACTATTAAAGAGATAAAAAAGGGTCTTCTGAGGTCCACTTGGGATTATGATGGCCCAATTGTTAGGATATTTAGACACTTAGGAATTAGTTAAGATCAACTTGGTTAATATATACATTAGGAAAAGTGTTTTTCTTTAGTATGCATTAGTATGCATTTGTAAATATCTAATCTGACGGTCACGATATGTTCTAGACACAGAGTGATCCGACGATTCATCTTCTCTTAGATCATACCTACCCTTGATCCATGGCTTAACACCCGATTGGTTCATGATATCTATTTAAAGATCATGTAGGGTCCTTAGCTAGTTGATCGATTATGAGAAGCTCATTTGTAACTTTCTTTCTTTTGCATAATAAATTGCCTCAAGTGGCCATTTGGGTGGGGTCGTGGAGTGTTTCCCTCTTGAGGGTTTAAACCACGTCAAAAAATTAGTGTATCAATTTGTGATTTGTTTGTGTGAATGGATGCTCTAGGTTTTTAGTCTTTTGGGAGTACCCTGTGTACCCAAACTTGGTATGAAAGCATTTATGAAGAGTTGTTTCTGGTTATGATCTAGATCTTGAACTAGTGTTGCCAAAACTTTGAAAGGGTTTCTGGTTCTCAAACTTTTGTGCATTTTTTTGGATGTGGGAGGTATTCCATTGCGTTTGAAGCATCGTTTCCATTGGAAAAAAGTTTTTTTTTGATAAAAAACGGTTTCATTTTGCTCCAGATACATCGAGTTCGCCAAATCTGAAGGTATAATGTTACAGTGACGTTTATTTTTATTTTTATTTTTAAATATCTCATATTTATAAGTTTTATTATTAGATCTTTTTTATTTTAGTCTCAGATTGTTTCCTTCCTTGTCTATGTATGCTATTTTGCATGCACCTTGCACAATCATGACGAATCAGAAACAGAAAGGGAAAGGGTTTTTCTCAACTGTGTATTCTCTTTGTCGTGCACCTTGTGCAATCGCAGTGAATCAGAAACAGAGAGAAAACATAGAATTTCCAGGAAAACTAACGAGATCTAACCCTAAAAGGGTGGATAAATTTTTTTTTCGTTTCGGTTTGTGGTGTTATTTGCAGGAAAAGAAGCAAGCATAGAGACCAAGAGAGAAGAGTAAAAAAAAAGAAAAAAAAACCTTCCTCCTTACTTTCTTTTACCTAATTTTTAATATTAGCTCACTTGGTTCAAAGTTGCTTTATTCCTTAATAGGTATTGAGTTCAAGTCTTATTAAGTTACTTTTTTAAAAGTGCATGCAATTTCTAATTTTAAGTTATTTTTTTGTAAAAGTGCATCTCACTTCAATAAAAAAAAACGAGTCACTTAAGTCTTTTAGTTTTTGGCTGCACTATTTAAAGTAACATCATTGTAAAAGTGAAATTTGCTTATTTTACAAAAGAGATTCACTTAAAGCAAATTTATTGTAAAGTGATTTTCAAAGGTTCATCTTGGGAAGAGGGGGGTTATTTTGTTTAGTTATACAATTCTCTATCTGCCACGTCACTATTGGGGACATTTTCAACATTTTTTAATCAAGCATAACTTCATCATACAGAGTCATTTTTTAGTGCCATGTTTTTGGAAACAACCTATTTTTTCGAGATCTTCATATCCAGACTATTGGTTTCTATTTTTACAGTCATTAATTTGCAATATACCCCCCACCTTGTGATATTCGACTTACCAGTTCCAACTATTTATCATGGAAATATTGTATGAAAGATACTCTACGAAGTAGGGGACTTTTCAGAATTACCTCGAGGAAAAAAACATAACCCACTAATGATGATAAAAAAATAAAATGGGAAAATAGATGTGATGAATCTCATGGATTGATTGGGATGTCAATCTCTACTAATATGTGATTCCACATATCTAGAAATGATGAACTTGATAAAGATTGAGAAAAGTTGGAAGCTGTGTTTGGTAAACACAATGAAATTCGAGGTCATCAACTTGAAAATGAGTTGATTTCTTTAAATCTGAGTGATTTTTATTGCATTCAAGATTATTTATCCAAGTACAAAACTCTTAAACTCTTATGTGCAGATTACAAAATTAAGAGGGAATAAAAACAATGCATTTAACATATTCTTTCCAAACTTGGACCTACATATTCTGTTTTTGTATCTACATTTTACTTCATGAAAAAATCCTTGAATATAGCTAGCTATCAAGACCCTAGTCTTGAATCCTTTTGTGATTCCTTGATTAGAGAGAAAGATAAACTCATACATATTGGAATGATTAGTAATGTAGATACATCTGGGAAATCCTCATTTCCCCAACATAAAGAAGAGTCCAAGCCTCCCAAGAAACAAAATATTCGCAATAATAAACCAAATAAGGGTCCCAAACCCTCTCAGTCAACTCTCTCTTTAAAAAAAGACAAAGGATCCAAGCCAAAAGGAAAGTAGATTGAGCTTCATTGCAATTGTTGCAAAAAAGATAATCATGATGAATCTAAGTGTTTCAAGAAGATGGAAGCCTTGGAAACAGCAATGAAGAAGCACCAAACAAGCCTAGATTCATCTTCAGAATCTACCTCTCATGGACATGCACTCTCTGCTTCTGGTTATTCTTATACTGCATCTTCTTCTTCTACTTCAAATGAATGGCTCATTGATTCTGGAGCATCTTATCATATGGATAAGGATCAAGCCATCTTTTCTACTANTATAGATGATGATATATCTCTAAGTGTTGTAGGATTTGGCACAGTTCCAGTAGATAATGGTCATTTTAGTGATGTACTATGTGTTCCAAGAATTCCTACAATCTGTTGTTAGTCTATCAAATCACTCATTCTGGTGAATGTAAAACTGTAATGTTTACATCTCACAAAGTTGTAATCAAGAAATTTAAATATCCTCAACATGTCCTAGCTACCAAAATTGTTGATGATATCACCTGGTTGTACAAATTTAACAACTTTGGGTCATCACCTTTTCTTTTAGTTTTTGTTGTTGATAGTGATAACTTGAGCAAAGTTTGGAATGAGTGATTTGGTCACTTAAATTATCACTCATTTCAAGAACTATTTAAAGACAATATGGTGATAGGTCTTTCGATGGTATCTTGTAGGGATAGTGTTTGTTCTGGTTGTGTACTTGAAAAACATAATTGGGATAGTTTTGAGAAACGTGCCTCTTGGCACACCTCGGTTCCCTTGGATCTTGTGCATAGTGACTTGTGTGGTCCTCTTCCATATATTTCCTTTTCCAGTTTCAAATATTTCTTAACTTTCATTGACGATTACTCTAGACCCACTTGGGTTTATTTCCTAAAACTTAAGAGAGAAGTATTTAACATGTTCTTAGCCTACAAGGCCCTTGTTGAAAAACAATATGGTCATCAAATCTTATGTTAAGATCTAATAATGGAGGAGAATATGTTAACAAAAATTTCACTACTTTTTGCACTAAACAAGGAATCCAACAATAACACATTTTTCCATATACACCAAAACAAAATGGTGTAGTTGAATGGAAGAATCACACTTTAAAAGAAATGGCTAATTGTATGATCCAATCTAAGGGACTTAGTATTCAATTTTAGGTTGAAGCCATAAATTTTGCAAATTACATAGTTTATCGCACCCCCACTAAATATTTACAATGTATCACACCATAAGAAGTGTGGAGTAAAATTAAACCAGATGTAAGTCATTTCCGTGTGTTTGGTAGTGAAGCACGGGCTCACATTCCAGATGAAAAATGAAAAGCATTGCAGCTTAAAAGTGAAAAGTGCATATTTTTTGGATATTCTGAAGATGTAAAAGGTTATATACTTATTCAACAACACTCTAATTATATAATCATTAGAAGAGATGTTAAATTTGATGAAAATATCTTGGCCTACGATCCTAAATCAACTGTTGTGCCATCTTTGGCATACGAGCCTGATTCAACGATTATGCCTTCTTCTACTTCCAATTGCCTTGATGGATTTCCAACTCCAGTTTTTGATGATGCTAGTGAGGATTAAAATCCACCTCCGCCTGCTCATGTTCCTCTAGTTTCACTAGAACAATTGCTTCCTCGATTGGTCCATTCAACATGTTAAGCAGTTGGTGATCTTGTCGGTGATCCTAGAGATCAATGTCAAACATGTTCTTAGTTCGAGTGATCCTATTCTCTTTTGGCTCAAGTTTTAGAGACTTGTGATCCAGAAAATTTTGCAGAAGCTTCAGGAGATCAAGACTGGGACACATCGATGGATGAAGAATATCATTCTTTAATGGAAAACGATACTTAGGGTCTTGGACCTCTTCCAAAAGGATGAAAACTTGTAAGATGTAAATGGGTCTATAGAACTAAGTATGCATCAGATGGAAGTTTTGAAAGACTTAAGGAAAGGTTAGTTTCCAAAGGTTTTTACCAAGTTGAAGGGATTGACTACAATGAAACCTTTGCTCCTGTCCCAAAAATGAACTCCATCCACCTTGTTCTTTCCCTTGCATCCTTACATAACTGTGAAGTCCATCGAATGGATGTCAAGTCTGCATTCTTACATGATGATTTACAGGAGGAAATTTACATGGAACAAACTCCTGGATATGTTTAGAATAATTCTATTATTTTTTGTCTCCTTAAGAAATCCTTATATGGCCTTAAGCAAGCTCCTAGAGCTTGGTATGTCAAAATGGATAGATTTCTACTTGACATTGGTTTTTCTAGACGCTATTCTAACCCCAATTTCTATACCAAGAAATTAGGAAACCATCTCATCATACTTGTTCTATATGTTAATGATCTTATTCTTACTGGTAGTGACCTTAAGCTTTTAAACCATGTGAAATCTAGTCTTAAGCAAAATTTTGAAATGACAATCTTAAGACATTTGCATTATTTTCTTGGTCTCCAAGTCTTGCAAACCAAAGAAGGAATCTTTCTTTCTTAGTCTAACTATGCTTGTGACCTTCTTCGTCGCTTTCACATGGAATATTGTAAACCAACCCCTTCTCCTTTCTAGTCTAGAGTCAAACTTTCTGCCACTTGTACTTCACCTGAAGTCAATTCCACCTTGTATCGTCAGCTTGTTGGTAGTCTCTTATACTTGACTCATTCTCGTCTTGACCTTTCCTTTGTTGTTGGTAATTTTTCCCATTATATGCAAACACCTCATGAAAGTCATTGAAAATAAGCAAAAATAATAATTCTATATATTTGAGGTACAATTCAGTTTGGGATTCATTACAATGTAAGGGGACACCTTTGTTGGTTGGTTTCACTAATTCAGATTGGGCCGATGATCTCGATGATTGAAATTCAGTCTGGGATCTGGACCTATCACTTGGGATTGCAAGAAACAACAACCTCTTGCTCTTTCTTAAGCATAAGTATAATATCGAGTAGCAGTTAATGCCAGTCAGGAAGCTTTATGGCTTTGATAGATCCTTTCAGAGTTTGGATTCGAGCAGCAGCAGCCTACTCCACTTTGGTGCAACAATCAAAGTGCCATCAAGCTCACCAAATATCTAGTTGTACATCAATGCAACAAACACATTGAGCTACATAGGCAATTCATCATAAATCTTGTTCACGATCACGATCTTGAAGTGCTATTTTTCCCTACAGATGATCAGGTTGCAGACATCTTCACCAAGTCTCTTACAGAAGTGATTTTTTCTAAACTTCAGTTTATGTTAGGTGTTTGGGATTTTGTCATTAAAGGGGAATAGGATCTACTTCTCCTAATAGTGTCACTTTTGTAAATCCTTCAATCCTATCCCAAGTTGTTCTTAAGGGGGGATGTTAGGATATTCAGACACTTAGGAGTTAGTTAAGATCAACTTGTTTAATATATCCAATCGGAAAAATGTGTTTCTTTAGTATGCATTTGTAAATTTATAATATAATGGTCACAATATGTTCTATACATAGAGTGATCTATCAATTCATATTCTCTTAGATCATACCTACCCTTGATCCATAGCTTAACACCCGATTGGTCCATGATATCTATTTAAAGAGCATGGAGGGTCCTTGGCTAGTTGATCAATTATGACAAGCTCATTTGCAACTTTCTTTCTTTTTCATAATAAATTACCTCAAGTAGCTATTTGGCTGGGGCCATGGAGTGTTTCCCTCTTGAGGGTTTAAACCACGTCAAAACATCAGTTTATTGATCTATGATCTGTTTGCGTGAGTGGCTTCTCTAGGTGTTCGGTATTTTGGGAGCACCTTGTGTACCCAAACACCAATTCCAACCAATGTGGAAGATAATAAAATTTTCCACTTGCTACAATTACCTAATGTGCAAGTACCCTCCAAGGGAGATAAGATAGATGTTATGAATTTATTTCAGATACCACAAACACTTCCTGCTTGTAGTCACCTATCTGAAAAGCTTAGGAAATGATAGTAGGTCACCATTTCATAAAAGGAAAATAAGTAGAATAATCATTGTTTTGGAATTTGCATATGAATAAGGAATGTAGGACTTAGTCCTAGACCCAAAACTTTGGAAAAATGGTTGCACCCAAGGAATTGTAAAAACTACAAAAGCTTCCATACACACATATACCACTAAACAATCAAGAAGAGAATCTTTACACTTTCCTAGATTGACCTCATGCTTGACTAGGACACTAAATATATTAAATAGAAATAAAATAAAAAAATCATCCAAATAAATGGTATCTAATAGAATAATTGTAGGTTCGCTATGTAGGATCAACAACTTCCAATCTAAGAATCACTCAAATGAAATTAAAAAAATATTTACATGGGTGTGGGGAGGAAGGGGGGTTTCACTATAAATCACCTATATGATTTCCTGTCACGGTTATTCCACAATAACCAATGAACATTATATTGTGCTCATGATTGTATCACATGATACATATTGTATCATATCAACACCATTAACACTCGCAATTGTAATGTAATAAAACCACAAATGTTTGCAATTGTTCTTAAGAAGACCCACAAGAAAGAGGAAAACTAATTCAATATCCCAAAAATTAAACATAATATAGGTGCTAAAACAAAAATAAATCTATTGACACTACTAATAAATAATAATAATAATAATAAATATTTACAAGTTAAAAAAACTATTACAAAACAACCTAAAGAAGAAAATTCAAATAATTAAGAAAACTATTATAAAGAAGAAAATTCAAAGAATTTTATTCTCATGGAGTGTCCAATTCTATTTAAGAAAATAATTCTCCTTTAGTTTAGGTAAGTGCCATGGTTGCAATGGTCCTTACACTTGACTTAAAAATCCTATGACAGAGTTCACTAGGATTCCTAAGACTTATTTTAATGCAGATTGGTCTTCCTTATAGGGTCATCAAATGGATCATGTCCTCTGTAAATTTAGTTAACTATGAAGTTATTATAAATGGAATTCCTACAGAGTTCTTCTTGGCTTCCAGAGGATTGTGCCAAGGATGATCATTGTCTCCTTTGTTATTTTGATTAGTAATAAAGGGTCTCATCATACTAATCTCAAAAGCTAAATATGATGGGCATATAAAAGGAATCAAGTTTGGGCAGGATCTGAAGATATCCCACATGTTGTTTGTTGATGATATCATGATCTTTGGTATAGGTTCAGGTTGTGAATAAAGTTTCTTCTCAAATATTATTGAGCTTTTCTGTAACGTCTTCAGTATGTCTATAAACCAATCTAAATTAGAATTGCTTGAAAGTAAATTGGATTCTATTAAAATAACAGAAATTAAAATTGTTTTCTCATTACAAGTTTCTTCTCTCTCTCAAGGGTGGAAATATTTAAGTTATTTTATAAATCCAAATGGTTATGTTACTGGTGACTAATTATGGTTGATAAAGAGATTTGAGAAAAGTATCAATAATTGGTGAGCTAATGTTGGCTATCTCTTGGAGGGAGATTAGTATTAGCTAAACCTATGTTGGAAAAGTTAGTGATGTATTGGCTCTCATTGAGTAAAATTCCTAGATCAATTCTAAATGAGATATATTGTAATATATTTCCTTTATCTAGTTAGGTAAATATGAGCAATCCAAGATTCATCTTGTGAAATGGAAAATACTGGTCCACCCAAAGGAACTTGGGGGTTGGCCCTTAAAAATATTTTCCAGTTCTCGAAATCTCTTCTAGCTAAAACCATGTCACTAGTTATTTGCGGGAATAGTATTTGGAGGTGTGTTATTAAGTATACGTATTTTAAAAGGTTTTCAATCTTACAATGGATTCATTGTTCTATAAAATCCATTAAAGGAGTTTCTAACTTCTGTTTTGGATTAATTAGTTCATTTGAAATCTTGGGAAATTGGATGGCTTAGTGTCCTGGAAATAAACATGAGATATGTATTGGACAGGATCCTATAATAGGACGGTTGAATAATTATAAAATTTCGATCCACCTTGTTCAGTTTCTACACAACTAATAATACTTATTATTATATTAAATTATGGTCCCTTCTCCCTTACATAATACAAATCATGGTTAGATTTCAGTTGCGCAATTAGGACTTTATGACAATATGGCATTTGAATGGACAGAGTGTATTATATTCTTAATGGATAAAAAATAACCTTTAAATTCGTCCTATAATCGACAATCTGGTATACTTACTGCAAAGCTAGCTTATCATCGACCTTTGAATATCGATCCTCTCTAAAATACAACTCCAAATGGTGGTACAAAGTGTTGTGGAAATGGAAAATCCCATATAAAATTGCATTGTTCATTTGTCTCGCCCTTGAGAATGGTATACTCACCTGGCACAATGTATCGAGAGGTGGTGTGTTTGGGCCCATTTTGTGCATGTTATGTGGCTGTAATGAAGAATTGATATCTCATATATTTGTTTGGTGAAAGTTCACCAAATAAGTGTGGATTGTTGTTTCAAATCTATGTAATTTTACAGTGATTTTGGAAGGAAAATCTTGGTTAAATGCTTCATCAATTGGTGGCGTCTAGATTCCTACTAGTTGACTCTTCTCTGCTTTCTCTACTATTAAATATGGAAATATAGAAAAAAAAGTTTATTTGAAAATAAAAATATTGGAATATCCTCTACAATGTCCACTGGTGTAGCAACTTTCTATGAAAGCATGGCTCTATAAGATCATCTCACTTCATTTTCCCAAGTGACTTATCCATCCCCGATTCTGAACTATGATAAAAAATATTGTATTTTTTGATAGTTCTTATCAGCAAGAAAAATCTAAATGTGGTGTCAGTTTTGTTCTCTAGCTTTATAAAACAATTTTTTATAACTTGAGGATGTGTTGTGGTTCTGGTTCTAATAGAAAGGGTGATTTGATGGGATTATGGATGTCCTTATCTTTTTCCTATCATCTCAATTTGGAAATACTATGATTTTTTGGTGATTCAAAAGTCATCATTGAATGGGCTTCAAATAAATGTTGCACCAACATTCTTCACCTTATTGTCTATATGGATCAAACTAGTTTCTTGGTTATCCAGTTTAATGAAATCTCCTTCACTCATGTATACAGAGAAAATAATCATCTTGTTGAATCACTGTCTAAGGCATATTTTCTAGTGGAGAAAGGATAGATTTTCTATGAGTTTTGGGAAGATGATAGGATTCTCTCATAAGGGAGACTTTGGACTCTCTTTTCCTAGTCTTTCTTTTTTGGGGCAATTTCCCTCCCTTTTTGTCCACCTTGGGCTCCTTTTTGGGGCATTTTGTTGATTTTCTGATACATTGTAATTTCCCCATTTTGGTGACATATGGATCATTATATTTAGCTAATTATTCCCAATGGGTTTAACAAGAAATTCCATTAATTGCTTGGGATTGGATTTTGGAACAAGATAATTAATTAATAGTAGTAGTTATTATATCCTAAAGTTGAAGATGCACTATTAGAGAAACTATTTTCCAAGAATAAATTTTATTTTAAATAAAATAATAAAGATAATGGGCCATGTGGGGCACATTAGGAGATAAGTTTTGATTACAAGGAAATAAAAAAAAATTAAAGAAAAAAGAAAGATTCCAAAGCAGAAATGAAAAAAAAGAAATAGAATAAAACAAGAAAAGATGGATAAAGTGCAATAAAAGTATAAATGAAAACTGAATTTTGATGCTATCTTTAGTAAAATATTTAATCCTACAATAAACTTATATTTGATGGATCCAATTATCCAATTTTTCAGCACTAAGTTCTCCATTGTAAATAGGTAATTCTCACTTAATATCAAGCTTTAATTGATGCATATTGAAATCAAATTTTCCATCAAATTTATTTTATTTTCAAATGGAGAATGTGAAGAACCATCAAGAAATGATGGTGAAGATGGTGGATTTTGGGAGGCTTCTCACCACCTCCTATTTTACCTTGAGTGTGAGATGGGCCACCTTGTTCACCTTTCTTACAACCTTGATAAAGTTCCTCCACCATTGTTTGCATTCTCATGAAAGGTTTAAGAAATTCCCCTTCAAATGGGATTGAAGAAGCCCCATATTCTCCTTTTGGTGAATCCATTGTACCTCTTCTTGAACTAATTTCTAAATGAAATTCCTCAAGTTATCCTTCATTACGTTGAATCCTTGATCTTGTTAACATTCACAAACTCACAATGCAATGGTTAATATGCTCTGATATCAAACTTGATCTAAAACAATTTTAGGATTTTTTAACCATATAATTCGCATGTGAAAATTGAGTTATTAACCTTATAAAAGGACTTTAAAAAGACATATTTAAGTGCTTAAGAAAACCACATAAGAAAATAAACAAGTATGCAAACCATAAAATTGTAGACAATAGGTGATAACGAAGTTCATCTCTCCGAGGCTATGTCTCCAGGACACTTCCAGTGAGAACCTTGATCTGACTAAGTCTTCAAAAGCTTACACACATAATTTCTATAAAAACTTCTAAGTTCTGTGAGTCAAACTAAAAAAATAGACTGTACAATTGTGTTCCTCTCAAAATTTCGAGAAAACAATAGTATAAAGTCAGCCCCCTTTTCCTAAAGTATCCTTTGGCATGCACTTCGAGATAACCTATTCCTATGCTTTCCATTAATGGGAAGCATTCCCATTAATGTCCTATACCTTCTCGAAAACTGTGCATAGTGTTCTCTATGTCTCTCTCTTTGTATTTTGGGGATCCAAATAGGGTTTTTTATCCTGGTTTTTGGGCGCCAAAATGGTTGCCACAAGCCTTTTTTTGGGCTTACAAAATATAATATTTTTTAAGTAATTTGTCCCAATCCTTTACCAAGGAATGGGTCGTAGCCCATTGGTAAGGCGTGGGAATGGTGGAGTGGAGATACATGGGTCAAACCTGTGAACCTCTCACCTCCCCTTTTAATGTGTAATGATTTGTTTCTTGTATATGTAATGGTGTTTGTTTGGATTACAGTAGTGACTTATGGTTTGGTTCATAGTGGTGGCTTGTAGCTTAGCTCATGATTGTGTTGTGTCTTTTCCATTAGATCGTCAGTTCAATGGTATAATATGTGTCTAACATGTTGGGGGAGAGGGTTAATCCCTTGACCCATCCCTTTTTTAACATAATCATTAGTTTAAATTCAAGTAGAAGTCACAACCTATACAATTAAGAACCATCAAGTGGAGGTTATGGATAGATCAATATGGTGGAGCATTAGGTGGAGAGGAGTTAGGGGATTCGATCTTCACCGAATCCATATGTTTTGGTAGATATAACTAACCACTTCAAACCAGTATGCCATGTGGCAGGACATGTTTGGTCCATATGGGCGACTTCCCTACAACTTGTAATCCCGTCGTTGGTCCAACTCACCTTCAATGTCACTTGGATGCCCCCATGTGGACTAACGTAGGATTGTGACATTACCTACATAAGCCCATTGTTTTTCCATTTTACATGTTTAGTTGTAAATTCATAACTCAGAAAATTTCATGTATGAAGGTCGTTTTGTGAGAAATGAATGTCACCGGAAATCTCTCAATGAACTCTACACTATTGTAATCTTATTTTTATATTTTGAAGACTTTCATTTTAATCAAACTTGGATATCCTCCTGGATCAAACCTTCCCACTTGAAAAATCATGGAATCATTCAAAAAAGAGGTGAGGGTACACTTCCCTCACTCTTTTGGTTTCTAGCCATCATGCCTTACTTGGATGCATTCCTTTAAGCCCCACATGAATATATTCCACATCACCTCTTCATGAAGACCTAGTCCACAATAATAGGAGGCTCATACAATTTTAATTTTTCCACATTAACAATGGAATACATTTGCATATAAGGAGGAAAAATTAATAGAGAAGCATTGTTACCAACTTGATAAAAAATTGTAAAAGGTCCATACCTGATTGGTTTCAACTTTCTACCTTCACCTTGGAGTTGTTCTTTGTTGATACGAAGCCAAACTTAATCACCAACTTGAAAGTGATAATCCACCCGATGCTTGTCATGTCTTTCTTTATACTTGGCATGACTTGATTCCAACTGTTCCTGCATTGTTTGATGAATCAACTAGCTTTGTTGAATAAACTTCAAAGCTTTATTCACATCAACTTGTCCATATTCCACTGAATATTTCCCAAAAGCAAAGTATAAGGGAGACTTTGGAAAATACCCAAAACATGTCTCGAATGGAGACTTATGTGTTGAAGAGTGTATGGCTCAGTTGCAGGCATGCTGAACATAATGTAACTATTCATCCCAAAGTTTAGGATGCTTGACTCTACCCTCGAAGAATATGTACAACGATTCATTTGACCACTTCAGTTTGTGAGTTGGTTTGTGGATGGAATGGTGTGCTTTTCTTTAACTTTTTGTCTATAAGTTCCCATAAATATGACCAAAATTCCCTAAGAAAGAGGGAATCTTGATAAGATGAAATAGAAGTAGGTAACCCAAAATTAACACATACATGTCGAAAGAACAAGTGAGAAGTCAACTCAGTTATGACCTGCATCTTACAAGGCATTAAAATCCAAATTTTATTGAACCTATCCACAACAACATTTAAGTAATCATATCCCTTTCTAGACATTGGTA
This sequence comes from Pseudotsuga menziesii, assembly GCA_001517045.1. Classification (NCBI taxonomy): domain Eukaryota; kingdom Viridiplantae; phylum Streptophyta; class Pinopsida; order Pinales; family Pinaceae; genus Pseudotsuga; species Pseudotsuga menziesii. Next base: position 71,800 of record LPNX010462939.1, read on the forward strand.
ACCCTCCTACAAAGTCCAATGACACACTTTCTTATGGACGAGAAGGAACTGAAAGTGGAGTCTACATGCCTAAATTTCTATTATTTGGCTTACTTGTTGCACACGTAACACATCCTTTTACATACTTGGACACGGTATCATTCATTTGATACCAATAACAAAACTTTTGTAATTCTCTTACAATTTTTCCTACACCAAAATGCCATGAAGTGAGAGAATTATGAGCTTCTCTTATCACATGCCCTCTTTCACTTTGTGGAACATAGTTCTTTCCAAGATTATACAAAAACTTGTCATGACTATGATAATCCATTTCTTCATTTTGAGAGCCATGAATTAGTGATTCATATACTTCTTTAAATTCTTCATCCTTCGTATATCGTTCAACATAACTTGAATGTACCAAAGGACTTTATTGAATGACAATAGAAGAACTTATTGGAGGTATAGATAACATATCTGCAACTTTGTTATGAATTCTTTCTTGTACTTAATAACCAAATGAAATTGTTGTAGGAAACCCATCCACCTAAACTTCCTTGATTGTTGTAGCTTAGTTTGTGATTGAATATATTGTAGTGGTTGATGATCAGTATGTATAATTGTTTTTTTTACACATTAGGTAATGTTTAGACTTCGCCACACTTTTTACTAATGCATACAATTATTTAGCATATGTATGATAGTTAATTATTTCTTTAGAGAAGGTTTCAGAGTGATAGCATATTAGTTTTTTTATGTTGCATTAAGAATCCCCCCATGGAATAACCACTAGCATTAGTTTCTATCTCAAATCATTTTTCTAGATCTGGTAGTGCAAGTATTGAGTTGTGTTTATATTTCTTCCAGAGTGTTGAAGGATTTTTGTTCTTTTCCTTCCCAATGAAAGAATTTTTTCACGCTTGATAAGGGATTTAAAGGAGAAGCTATGAAGGAGAAGTTTGAAATGTGTTTATGTATTTGTAACTTCGAAAGATATTCTAATGTGTTTTATCATTGTATGTTGTTGTACCCCCATCAGAGATGTGTTTTCTTCCTTTCGAATGTCATTATTGTGTATGGACCTTGAGGAACAACCTTCGTTGTAAGTTGGGGAAATAGTCCCTAGTGTAAGATCATGCAATGTATTTTTGGAGTGTCTCTAGGAGAATTCCTCCTTGGGTAAGAGGCTAGATACTAGTCATGTAATAAGTCAATCACTTAAAGGGTATAAATAGGGAGGCACCCTCCCTCATTTATAAATACACTCACTCACTGAAGTTCACATGAGGAGAGAGAGAGAGAGAGAGAGAGAGAGAGAGAGAGAGAGAGAGAGAGAGAGTTGTATAATACTTCTTCTTGTTGGGTTTGATCATCTTGTGATACATTCTTTGTGGTGAAACTATTCTGAGGAATTTTGCATGGTTTTCTCCTTTATGGTTTTCCCTATGAAAATATGTATGTATTGTGTATATGCTCTATCTTGTGTATCTTGTTGTACTTGTTATTCTTTCAGATAAAGATCCTAATCAAGATAATTATATTAGAAAAAATAACATGGTATCAGAGCCTATCTAAAAGAAGGAAGTCTGCAGTAGAGAAAACTAGGGCTTCCTAGTTCAAGGTATTCTCTCCATAGATCATCAAGAAAAGAGGGCTACGATAACTCGCCTCAATAGGGTGCATATTTTGGTGGAAGCAGAATCAGATTTAAAGAAGTTTTAGTTTTTTACCCTGTCGCTTGTGCCGGGAGAAACTAGGGCATCAAGTTTCAGAGGCTTCCCACATTAGTTTTCAGAAAAGAACCATGTTTAGAAACTCGCCTCAAGGAGGCACATATTTCTATCCAAAAGAGATTCCCAAACTCCCAATTTGGAAAATTAGGGATTCTTTTACATACCCTATGTCATCCAGCTCTGGAACCAAGTCAGATAGCTCAAATCAGTAAGATGTAAGTCTTTCTTATTTCCATTTCAGGTTTGCATTTGAAAATATGACTCATCATAATCAGCTTGAGGACAAGCTTGGAGGGGTTGATAACTTCTGACAATGGAAGTACAAAATCTCCCTTATCCTTGAAGAGAATGATTTGGATTGGTAGATCAATGGAGAAGTTCCAAATCTAGAGAGAGATGAGGCTAAAGCTACTCATAAGAAGAACTTGTTTAAGGCCAATAGAATCATTGCAGATTCTATTGAGAATCACCTCATCCCCCATGTGTCATCCTTTAAGAAACTGAAGGAATTATATGATTCTTTGATGAAGATGTTAGACAGAAATAAAATCAATTAGAATATGACATTGAGGAACCAGCCAAAAAACGTGAAGATGTCCCACTTCACAAGGGTTTCTCAAATAAAGGAACAACTTGAAGAAATTAAAGAAAATGTAGAGGAAGGAGATATTATGATGACTAACTTGAATGGCCTCCCAAGATCATGTGATTCATTCACTTAAGGAATATGTGCAAGAAGAAAGTTGATCTCTTTTAGTTGACTCTTAAAAGAATGCACACAAGAAGAAGCTCAACTCGTAACAAGAGAAGAGAATATGGGAGAAACTGAATATTAATCTCTCACTATTCATACTAGGAAGAACTATAATAAGAAGGAGAATCATCATTACAACAATAAGAAGGATAAGAAACAAAAGAAGTTCATAAGAGATCCCCCCAATGTTCGATGCTATACTTGTGATGAAAAGGGAAACTTTGTAACAGAGTGTCCCAAGAACACGAACTCCTTAAACAAGAAGAGACATCATGCTCATATTGCCAAAGATGATGAACTAGCAAACAAAAGATTCAAAAGAGAGAATGATGATTCATATGAAGAGTATGTGTTGATCTCGGCACTTACGGGAACTATCTCACATGGAAGCAATGATTGGATTATGGATATTGGGGCATCTAAACACATGATGAGATACAAAGAATCATTAATCAATATGTCTGAGCATGAGTCACCTCACAAGGTGAAACTTGGGGATGATTATCAATACCCCATAAAAGGGAGTGGAGAAGCTTCATACAAGATAGACTCCAAAAAATATTTAAAGATGACGGATGTGCTATATGTTCCAAGTTGAATAAGAATATTCTCTCCATATCTTCACTGTATGCAAAGGGAATGAGAGTTGCATTTGTTAATGGCAAAGTTATAATGTGGCCTATAGGATAGAAAATAAATGATGCAACAGTGATTGGAGAAATAAACAAAAGCTTGTAAAAAATAAAAGGACACCCTGAACAATCCTTGGTTCATGATTCAATATAACCAAATGAACTATGGCACCGAAAGCTTGCACATGTGCATTACAAAACACTATCAATTGCAAGCAAAGAAGTCTCTAGACATCCATAGATCTAGGAAAATCATGAAGGCATTTGCAAAGGACGTGCACAAGGAAAGAATGCAAAGACGGCATTTCCCAGCAATGAAAGTAAAGATAAAGGAATACTAGAGATAGTACACTTGGATGTATGTGGACCCATGTCTTCCATCTCAGTAAGAAGGTATGTGTACTATGTTTCCTTTATAGATGATTTCTCATGTAATGCCTGGAATCAAATTTCCCTTTACCCAAATTATCATCAGCTTGGTCATAAACAAGGATGAGATCTCCCTTGGTGAAGGTGTGAGGGTGAACATGGGAGTCAAAATGTGACTTTGATCGATTCTTAGCCACTTCGATCATTTGGAGAGAGGCATGACAGTCCTCATTGGTTTGTTTGAGCATAATAAGATATTGTTCTAATGGTGAGGTATCAGGGAGGAGCTCAACGGCAAGGTAGAGTGATGGAATCTGGAAGTCAATGGGAAGGACTGGAACGACACCATGTACTAAGTGAAATGAGGTAAATCCGGTGGCAGTCTTTGTGTATGTACGATAGGCCCATAGGGAGGAAAAGAGAAATTGATTCCAATTGGATTTATGTTTATCTACCATTCGTTGGAGCATGGTTTTGAGGATCTTGTTGATAGCCTCAACTTGACCATTTCCCTGAGGGTAGTATGCGGAGGAGTACTGGTGTTCAAAATTCAACATGATTGAAATCTTTGTCCAAACCATGTCATTGATATGAGAACCATGGTATGAGACTATCTACTAGGGGATGCCGAACCATGTGATAATGTGGTTGAAAAGGAAATGTGTCATTGTGTTGGCCTTACAATTGAATGTAGGCATGGCCTTATCCCATTTAGCGAAATAATCAACCGCCACAATGATGTACTTATGACCCTTGACCAAGGTGGGATTACAAGTCATGAAGTCTATCGCCCACTTGTGTAAGGGAACAACTATGACCACGAGATGCAAAGGTGTGAGAGGAGTCCTTGCTTTTGGGGCAAACCTTTGACAACTTCGACACTGTTTAATTGCATGGATGCAATCGAAAAAGATGATAGGACAAAAATAAATGGCATGGAGAATTTTCTGGGTGGTAACCAAACTAGAGAGTTGGCCACCAGAGGCTCCACTGTGATAGTCATTCAATATTTTTTCAGCCTCATCATGGGTGAGGAAACGACGCGATATGGTATCGATGCCCTGGCGGTACAAGAAATCCCCTATGAGGATATAGCGAATAGCTTGGTGTCAAATGCGTCGACGATCTTCGTGGCTTAAAATAGCCTTGACTTTATGAGTGTGCAGGTACAGGAGGATGGCCCTATATTAGGGGTCTTCTGTGGATATGACAAATAGATATTCACCCAGAAAGTTGTTTGTAATAGGTGATGAAGAAGATGATGGAGGGAGTTCTGTCATTAAGGAAGCTAATTCTAGATATTTGGTGCTTTTAGGGGTGACAAATTCCAAATCGTACTCCTAGAGAATGACAATCCACTTGGCAGGACGACCTTGATTAAGGAAATGGCTCAAGAGATACCTCATGGGGTTGGAATTGGCCACGACTCGAGTGCGGCTCAAAACGATGTAATGGCATAGACTTTGAATAGAAAAGATGACGTCGAGGGCCATATTCTATTCATGTGAATAACATAAAGGGTGACCAGAAATCTTCTGGATGACATAATAGATCACATGGTCTTGACAAGCATCATCTTCTTAGAACAAAACTCCAGTGATGGCATTTTCAGATGCCGACACATAGAGAATGAAATCCTTAGCAAAGTCGGGTGGAGAAAACAATGGAGAAGATGGTAGGGCTTGTTTCAATGCATCAAAAGCGCCTTGTGCATGCTTATCCCACACAAATGGAATGTTGGTATGGATTAGTCGCAAGAAACTATGGAATTTTGTCGCATAGTCCAGAATGAAATGGTGAAGGAAATTGGCCTTGCCTTGGAGACTATGCAGTTGGCGCAAAGTATGTGGTGAGGGAAGATTCAAAATGGCTTGAACCTTCAGAGGATCAACCGCAATCCCTTTGTGAGAGACACTAAGCCCATGTAAATGCCCAGAAGGGACATAAAACACACACTTGATAGGGTTCAAGCAGACATTGTCTTTGCGACATCATAAGAAGACTTGTCGTAAGTCGTCTAGATGCCGTGAATGCTTCTGAGAGCGAGCCATGAGGTTGTCTAGACACACCAAGATGATATGGATAAGGTCATGGATGCAGTAACTCGTGGCCCACTGAAAAGTGGCTCTAGCATTTTAAAGGTTGAATACCATGACTCAATATGCAAATGTGCCCCAAGGGGTTGTGAAAGCAGTCTTTTACTAGTTTTCTATTCGTATCTGAATTTGGTTATACCAGGAAAAAACATCCATGAATGAAAAGACTTCATGTCCAGCATAGGATTTAATGATCTAGTCAATGAATGGAGTGGGAAAATTATCCTTGGGACATTCCAAGTTCATATAACGAAATTCAGTACAGACACGAATGGTACCCTATTTTTTATTTACAGGAACATGATTGGAAACCCAAGTGGTATACGCGATGGGGTATATGAAACTTTATTTACATAGTTTCTCGATCTTGGACTTGACATGAGGAGCCTTTTAGGGGTGGATGGGTCTTTTATTTTTGTGTACAGGCACAACATCAAGCCAATTGTTGATACGATGTTTAACGATAGATGGATCAATCCTAGGAATCTCATTATAGGACCGAGCGAGAAAAATTATGGAACTCTTGAAAAAATGCTTTGTAAGAAGCCACGTCTTCAGGGGTGCAAGATGCTTCGAGTGTAATATCTTAAACTACCTCAGGGTTGGTTTAGATGTTGATCGTGATGGTTGGTGAAATGTTAGACATATTACCCTCTTCAAAGGTGTTGGGTATTGGAATGGGTTTCTTGAACCAGTTGACTTTTCCATGGATGAAGTCTTTGGGTTCAACTGAGTACTGATCCAACGATGAGAGAGGTTACTCGAGAATAAAGAATGAGAGATGGTGCATATGATCCCAAGCATACTCAAGAGCCAATGAAGATTTAAGTATTTCCTCATCATTGTTAAAACAATGTGTAGATAGATCTTAGGGATCCTCTATGTCTGCGGAAATGAGAGGACTACTGGAACTAGAGATCATGTGTATGGTGTTGGTTGTGTTCAAGGAAGAAGCTGGAGGGTGGATATCCTCAAGGACGGTGATGTCAGACTCACAAGAGTGTTTCAAAAGTTCATGGAGGGAAAAACAATGCTCGGGAAAGTCTGGGTATTGGTGAGAATAATGACCATATAAGCTGCAAACTATGCAGGGATGGTTGGTTTGCAATGACTTGTTCTTGACCATCAGTGGATGTGGGATGGTGACTAATGGAGTGCCATTGGATGTATCCATAGTGTACATGTGGGTGCAAAGGGTAGGAAACTACGGACAATTTTGTGTTGCATGACCTTTGATATCGCACAATGCGCAAGGAGGTTCTGGATGTGGTTCAGTCATTGCTTTTCCGGCCTTGGCCCTGGCATTCTTTGAAGGGGGAGGGGAGAGATTGGAGACAAGAGGGGTCTTGGATGGACTAGGAAGTGGGTGTGACACCATATCAATGGGTTGGATAGTAGTCAACAAAACCTTGGGAGTCGAGGGTGGGGTTGGTGGATCGAGGTATGACACAGGAATTCCCAATGTAAAATTTGTTAGGTTTAAAGTAGCCATGACAAGCTTGCTCACGATGCGAGATGGTGGAAACAAGAAGGGAATCATGTGGATTGAGAATGAACCCCAATAGTTCCTCAATTAATGATGTTGAGATTGTGATTGAGGTTGCGATGTGGTCAGAATGGTACTGGATGTGATAGTACACAAATCCTATACATCAGTCGGTGTAAGTGGAGGTGGTAAGGACAAAAGGGTGTCTGTCATAGGAGTGTTGGTGAATAGGCCTAGGCCAACAACAGATAAAGATGGAATGGACACATTGTTGATGGTGGAGCTAATATTTGGAAGGATGTGTTACAGCATGGCCAACCCCTTCAGATTGTAGTAATTCAACTGGTCAAAAATCATGATCTTCCCATCATTATGGAACATTAGTATTCAAAAGACGGTAGAGGCCATGGCTTGCATGGCATACATATAGCTACGTCCTAGGAGGAAGTCGTAATCAAGTTGTGAATTGAAAAACTCAATGTCAATCAACACCATTTTACCAACTAACTCAACAAGAACATTCGTGAGAATCCCCTGTGGCTAAGTGGAGTGACCATCGTAGGCGCGGAGAGCGGTGGTAGAAGCTTGAAGGGTAGGGGACCTAAGTTTCTACCAAATCGTGGTTGAAATAACACAAGTAGATTCCCATTCATCAATAATGCATTGATGTATGACCAAATTTAGAATTGATATCAGAACATGGAAGGAGACAGTAGATGACATCCTAGGTTCTCCTTGGTCCAAGTCGAAGGTGATTAACCTGGAATCAGAGGGGTCAACGACACCTAGCGCAGACAACAATGCTTTGTGCTGTGTTGGGAAAGTTTTAAGCACTTCGAAAGTGGACATGGATGTAGGATATTGGGCCAAGTTTTCAACTATGTTTTAGTTGAGGGCAGCTCTAGTAGTAACATTTTTTGCGACACGATGAATAGGAAACCGTGGGATTTGGCCGCCCCATCTGTGGGGGTTCTCGGTAAGTGGAGAGACATATCAGAATTGGTATAGCTAGATGTCACTAATGGGTCAGCAATTTCTATGGTGGAGCCATAATGTTTGCGTACTATCTAAAGGTTGAACTCAGATGACAACGTCATGAGGTGATGGATACCATAGCCTCACCAGGTGTGGCCGCAATAGGAGTTGCGGGAGAAGGTGGGCCCAAGGGTTGGGTTGCAACCATTCCTTGGTGCAGTAGGTGGTTTTGGAGAACCATAGGTGGAGGACCTAGTGGTGTTGGGTTTGGCTGAGCTCGAGTAGTCACATTTGGATCATGTTGTTGGTTGTTTTGAAGGAATTGCTGGATGCGAGCCATGTGGGGACATAGATGACTGTAATGACTGTAGGTGTTGCAGATAGAACACATATGGTTGGTCTAGAACTATGGGTTCTTCCCAAGCTGATTGGATACTGGGGATTTTTTGCATGCACTTTGTCACCATTGTTGTTTGGAGGGTTGGCATGTTGGCCACCTCCTTGGGCCTAATTATTTCCTTGGTCTCTTCCTTGTTCTTTTCCTGCCCTTGTTGGTTAGTGGGAGTGGGTTAGTTAAGAAGATTTTGCTGAGAATAAACCTATCCCATAGAGACTGGAGGAGTCAAGGCTGAAGCGGGTTGCATAGGTGGTGCATAATAGATGGGGGAGCTGGAGGGGCTACAAACCCGGTTTCTTGGCTAGAATAGGATTGTGCCAAACAAGTCGGTCCATGGACGTGATGAGTTGGTGTGGGAGGTGCATAGGAGGTGGTGGCTCCAAATTGATCCATCATACATGAGTAATCAGGGGAGAAATTGGGTTGGGAAACATGATGGATGTTACCCAAGTGTGGTGGAATCATGGGAGAGGCTGCGTAGAATTCAGGGTGCTATTTGATAGAGCTAATGACTCCATCATTGATGTGGGATGCCCTCATCATATCATGGTGAGAGGTTCCGGGTTGAGGAGCATTGGTTATGATGGTATATAAATAACCAGACTGGGAATAGATAAATTCAAACTATTGAGCCTTCAGGATGACTTCCTCCTCAGTTTGGGGTCTCTCAGATGTGATGTCATTGGTTATGGGGGGGAGTAAGGTTTTGAGAAACCAACCAAGGAATATACCATCATCCAATTGGACCTTGAAAAATCTATACTGACATCACCACTTATGGATGTGATCTTGTTAGATTTTTAACATTAAGCTAGCATTATATTAGGATCTTTAACTGGGAGAATAAAAAACATATCAATCAAACACAAGAGACAACGAACACAATTTTTTTCCTCGGAAAAACCATAAATGGAGAAAAACCTGCCACTTCCTCAGAGATAGAATCAACACCAAATTTAAAAGCCAAAATAGTAAGATGATCTCCCGATAGCACTAGCCTATTTCTTTCTAGCCCCAACAAATTCTTCTCCCTCAGCTATGTGCTACAACTGAGTGTGAGTGAGTGTGTGATTAATAAAGAGACTCACTCTCTATTTATACTAATTCCTGACTTGATAATGACTCACTAGGGATGAATTCACTAGGTGAGTCTAACAACCCTAGGGCCCCAGAATTGCAGGGACTTTAACCCTTGAACAATAGGAGGGTTACCCACATTGACTTGACATGACTTGTTTATATTATAGAAGCTTTCAATTGGAACATCAGGGCATGACATGACTCAATTACATTACAAACACTTCCCAAAATAAACATCGGGGTACAATAAATAAGAAATACAAGTGAATACATTCCTAAGTTACAATTACATCAACACTCCCTCTTAACTAGGAAGGTATTCTCTCGACACAATTTATCACCACAACTCTTCTTCTCTAGATCATCATCAAGTCCTCGTCATCTTCAATTCTTCTTCATCTTCAAGTCATCTTCATCTTAAATTCATCTTCACCTGGATCATCACTGGATCTGGATCATCATCACTGGATCTGGATCATCACTCCATCTAGATCATTACTCATTCTGGATCATCTCTAGTTTTAGAACATCTCTGTTGGATCATCATCATGGGTACTATCTCTTGATTCTTCTCGTCACAGGAAGTTCTATAGATCCAACCCTTTTTCATGCTGGTTGTAGACCTAGCCTCCATGTAGGTATTTTCTAGCACTTATATCTAACCCTAAGTCAGAATGGCCCACCCAACACTTATATCTGATCATGTAGGAACCAATCCTATAATCATATCAGAAAGGCACACCCAACAGTCACATCTAACCATGTGGGAACACATCCCACAACCCTATCAGAAAGGCCCAACACTCACATCTGACAACCAATGTTAGAAAGGCTCAGCAGTTACATTCGACCATGCAAGGAACCAATCCTCCATGCTGAAAGGGCTCTGCACTTACATCTGACAATGAATGTCAGAAAGGATCAGCACTCACATCTGACAACCAATGTCAGAAAGAATGAGCACTTACATTCAACCATGTGATGAACCAATCCTCCATGCCAAAAGGGCTCTGCACTTACATCTGATCATTGAAGGAACTGATCCTACAATCACTTTAGAATGGCTCTGCACTCACATATGATCATGTAGGAACCAATCCTACAATCACATCAGAATGGCCCTCAGTCCTAGATTGAACTTTCCTGGTAATTGAATAGGTTCCTCCATTCCAAGAATGGCATTCAGTGCTTATATCTGATCATGTAGGAACCAATCCTACAGTCACATCAGAATGTCTCAGCACTCATATCTGACATGTGAGGAGCCAATCCTCTCATCATGACAGAATGGCTCAGCCCTTACATCTAACAATGAAAGGAACCAATCCTCTCACCATGTCAGAATGGCTCATGGACCCATCACTTCCCTTTGGAAGGAACCTCGATCTGGAGAACACCAAGCTTCTCCCTGAAGTACTCAAACTTCACTCTAGCCAATGGCTTTGTCAACACATCAGCTATCTATTCATCCATCGCAACATACTAGAGCTTCACTCCTCCCCTTTGCACCATATCCTTGATATAGTGATACTTGATCTCGATATGCTTCAACTTGTCATGGAACACTGGGTTCTCCGAAAACTTCACACAACTCTGGTTGTCGCAATGTATACAAGTATCATTCAAATAGAGATCAAATAAATTAGACAGTAGCTTCCTCAGCCATATTGCCTCACAACTAGCTGAACAAGTTGTGACTTACTCTACTTCAGCTGTACTGAGTGCTACACGGGATTACTTTCTGCTAAACCAAGAGATCACACCTGATCCCATACTAAAGCAACACCCTGAAGTGCTCTTCCTATCGATGGAACTACCTTCCCAATATGAATCAACATAACCCTCCAGGTTAATCTTTTTATTCACCTCATACTTGATCCCATAATCAACTGTACCCCTCAGTTACCTCAGAATATGCTTTGCAGCAATCAAGTGAACATGTCTCAGATATGTCAGGAACTGGCTCAAGGTGTTCATAGTAAAGCAAATATCTCGTCTTGTGTTCATCAGGTACATCAAGGACCCAATCATCTGACGATACATCATAGCATCAATCGCTTCTGATGAAGAATCACTTAATAGCTTCAGGTTTGATGCCATAGGTGTGGTCATGGCCTTGCAGTCCATCATCCTGAACCTCTTAAGGATCTCTACTACATACTCCCCTTATCTGAGGGAGATTCCATCCGCATTCTGCCACACCTCCATGCCTAGAAAATAGTGCATCATTCCCAAGTCCTTCATTTCGAACTCGGCAGCAAGCTTCCTCTTTGTATCAGCAATCAACCCATCCATACCTGTTACAAACAGATCATCTACATACAGTAGGAGTATCGTTGGGTTACCATCTTCAACCTTGTAGTAAAGATTGGAATTTGCTTTACTTTTGGTAAAGCCCAAACTAGATAGAAAGCCATCAATTCTGCCGTACCATGTCTTGGGTGCCTGTTTCAAACCATATAGGGATTTCTTCAATCTACACACATGAGATTCCCTGTCATGTGTCTCAAAATCGAGTCTGCTCTACATACACTTCCTCTTCCACTCCACCATTCAAGAAAGTAGTCTTGACATCCATTTGGTGTATCTTCCATTTCATCACTGCAGCCAGAGAAAGTACCAATCTGATGGAAGTGTATCTGGCTACGGGTGCAAATGTTTCTTCATAATCTATTCCTTCTTTCCGTGAGAAGCCACGAGCCATGAATCTTGCTTTATATTTCTCTATGCTGCCATCTACAGCATGCTTGATCTTGTAGATCCATTTGGAAGTTACAACAGACTTCCCTTCTGGTCTTGGGAAAAAATCCCAAACATCATTCTTCATGATCGATTGATACTCCTCAATCATAGAATCCTTCCATTCTTTTCGTTCTGCTGCTTCTTCATAGTTGGACGGTTCTTTATTGATAAAGTCACATAATAAAGCTACATACCCGGAGTAGGACCTGTTCCTCTTTCTTTCTCTGTGATTCTCTTCTCGAGCCCCATATATTTCCGCACCTTGGATAGCTTCTCATACCCAAGTAGGTTTCCTCTTGTGAGGATTCTTCTCCTGAAGTGGATCTACAGGTTCTTGAGGTTCTTCAAATTCTCGTTCTTCTTCTTGAGTTTCTTTGTTCATGGTTGTGTCATAAATTCTGGGTGCTTCTGATTCTTTAGGATCTTCAACATGTTTCTTTCTGGATTTGTTGTAAGTTGATTCTTTGCCAAATGTTACATCCTCGATGATGTCAATATTTTTGAATTCTGGGAAGTATATTCTGTAATCCTTCAAGCTTTCAAAGTATCCCACAAATATACCCTTCTTTCCTGAAGGATCTAACTTTGTCCTCTTTTCTTTCAGAATGTGTATGTACACTGGACAGGAGAATATTCTAAGATGGCTGACTTCTGGTTTCTTGTCGAAAAAGACTTCTTTAGTTGTCTTGTTCTCGAATACTCTGTGTGGAGTACGGTTCTGTACATACACCGTTGTTCTGGCAGCTTCTGCCCATAGATGCATGGGAAGATCTTGATCATGAAGAATTGTTCTTGCAGCTTCCATGATAGTTCTATTCTTCCTTTCTACAACCCCATTTTGTTGTGGATTATATGGAGTGGATAAATCCCTCTTAATCCTTGAATCTTTGCATAACTCTTTGAAGTCATTTGATGTGAATTCTCTGCCATTGTATGATCAAAAGGTCTTGATCTTCTTTTCTATGTGGTTCTTGATCAAGGCTTTGAATTCCTTGAACTTGCTGAAAACTTCATCTTTGTTCTTCATAAAGTATATCCATGTCTTCCTAGAACAATCATCAATAAAATAAACATAGTATACATACCCACTTAAAGAACTGGATGACATTGGACTGCATACATCGTAGTGAATGATTTCCAAGATTCCTTTTGCTTTGCTTTCACTACTTGGAAATGTCTTCTTTGTGTTCTTTCCTTTCACACATCCTTTGCAGACTCCTTCATGTTTTGTTTGAATTTTTGGAAGACCTTCAACAAATTTTCTTGCAAGTGGTAGCGCTCTGTAGTTCACATGTGAAAGCCTTCTATGCCAAAGTTCATTTGGCTCTACTGTGTCATGGACCAAAGCTTGTTTTGGATGCCCCTTCAACTTGTATAATCCTCCTTCTTGTTCTCCAATAACTATCACATCATCAATAGTGTGTCCTATTGGCTAGATGAGGACTTGGCCATCTACAAATGCAACCCTCATGCCTTTTGCATCCAGTTCCGTATGGAGAGAAGAATCTTCTTTAGTCCTGTTACAAACAAGACATCCTACATTTTCATAGACTTTCCAGAGTCTAGCTTGTAGGAGGATTCACCACTACCTTTTATGGGATATCGGTAGTCATCCCCAAGTTTCACCTTTTGGGGTGAATTATGTTTGGATAGTTTCTCAAAATATTCCTTGAATCTTGTCATGTGTTTGGAAGCCCCATTGTCAATAGGCCAATCTTTGCTTCCATAAGTGACAGTTCCCGTGAAAGTGGAGATAAGAACATATTCTTCATCACTGAAGAGTCTTCACTTTCTTGTTTTACTTTCTTCCTAGGAGGATCATCATCCTCAGTAGTGTGAGCATGATTTCTTCTTTTGGAGTTCTTCTTCTTCTTGGATCCACCCTTATTCATGGGACAACTTCTAACAAAGTTTCCTCTTTCATCACTATTGGGGCGTGCACCTTAATGGTCCTTAACGTTGGTAACTCCATGGTTTTTGTGCAAGCTTGTAAGCGGAGTTACGACTCAAAATAGTCTTAGGGGTGTCGGGGTTGAGTCAAAGCCCTCTTTTTGTAATTAACCCATGGTTTAAGTCCGGGGTTTAGGGTTCGGGGTGCCCATGGTTTAAGCCCATGGTTTTGTAATAAGTGCACTGTATAAATAAGCACTCTTGTAAAGGAGTCAGGTTAGGCTTTTGATGTAAGATGAATTGATGCAAAGCTAAGGCTAATTTTGTAAGAAAGGTTAAGTCCCAGCTGTGAGTGTGGACAACCTCTGGAGCTGTGTGCACAGAGGGTTTTTGGGTGATTAAGAAGATCTGTAGCTGTGTGCATAGAGATATGCAGCTAAGTGCGCAGCTTTGAGGAATTGAAGGGATCCGCAGCTGAGTGCGTAGATTAGAATTGTGGTTTTTGTAAAGAGTTGAATAAAACACAGTTCTGTGGACATAGCCCCTACACTGGGGGTGAACCACATTATATCTAGTGTTCTTTGTGTTGTTCTATTTTATTCTTTTATGCATTGATAAGTAAATAACTGATAAGTAAGATCACTGCTAATTCCTAACTTCGCTGTGAATTCCCAGTTAAGGGTTAAGCAAGACACTGTTTGTTTATCTATCTACAAAGATATATAAGTGAATGTCAAAGCTCTGTATTGTGTGATTATTATTTGTTAAAGGATAAAGGTACAGTAATATCCCTCTTCTGCTTGCAGAAACCTGATTCTGCGGAACCCCATAGCTATTTCGGGTGAGACTGCAACCTGTTCATAGGTTGTTGCCGAAAGGGCCAACACTGTGGGTATTTTCTTGGTGTGAAGACAAAAGTATAGAACCCGGGTCTGCCCTAAGCCCAACAAATTGGTTCCGTTGCCGGTTGAAATCAGTATCTGCTCAAGAGGGGTTTATGTCGTACCTAGAGGGCTATGTTTTGGAGACCCTCAGTGAAAGAAATCGGTGATTGGATTGAAGAGACTTATCTGCAATTTGCTGAACAAGAGAACAAAGATCCGCATCGTAGTTCAAGCGACTTTTTACAAAGGTATGTTTTTTCTGATGTTTATGAAATTTTCTTTGGTAGTATCCACATAGAGTTGCACCAGTGCTTATCCAGATTGTTAGCGCGAAGGATGAATTTCCAAGAAGGTCAGTTTCCTAATTGGACTCCTGCAAGAATTAATATATTGAAAAGGGTGAACAACGAGATATCCCGAGCTGTTGATTTCTGGACAACGCGGATCCTTGAAGCATTTATGACGGAGTTCGCCACTGACACAAGTACTTCTTTTAGCGAAGCCGAACGACATTTTTTCAAAGGACCACCAGGTAAGTACTTGAATTCATTTAGTTTGAGAATTAAAATGCTATTGGCTGAAAAAGGTATATTGCTTATTGAATCAGACTATTAGATTTAGTATTACTAACCTATGTTTGCAAGTGAAAGTGACTTCGATGAGGAACGTGGTTTGCTGCGAAGTGGCAAAAGGTACAAGAGAAATTTTGAATCTTATACCCTAGGTTAGAATATCAAGTATACCCCCATAAGTCCAGCAGATTCAGAGCCTGAAGAAACCCCTTCTGTTGGAAACCCTCTGGTAACCCCGTAGCGAAGACCTGTTATTCCTGAGAACCCGTCGTAGTCCGAAAGTAACCCTAGCTTGAGTATTCATGTCGCAGGTCAGTCTACCCCAGTAAGTTCCCCCCTTCCTACTACCAGTCCCCCTCCACCCCCGTTAGATCCACTATGGCCCACATGAATGATGATATTAAGATCCTTGTTTTCAAAGGAACTGGATCAGAGGATCCAGAACAGTTCTAGTTCTTATGTGAAGCTTTGTGGAATGCTAAGAACATTATGGATCAAGATGTAAGAAGAGTGCAGCTCGTTACTTCTTTTAGAGATCGAGCTTTGACCTGGTTCATGAAGTTTTCTAGTACTCAGAACCATGTCTTAGCTGATATTAAGGCAGCAATGATTAAAGAGTTCAAGAAACCTAAATCAGAGTCACAGTGTATCACTGAACTGAAATATATTCAGCAGAGGCGAGGAGAATTAGTTTGGGACTTTGATTAGAGGTTCAAAGTTCTGCTAGATCAAGTTAGTTTCACTATTGGACCAGTGCAACATAAGGAATGGTTCATTGCCACGTTGTTACCGCATATCAGGATGCCCCTCATGCAACAAAATGTTGCTGATCAACAAGAGGCTTTGGAAATTGCTATGAAGCTTGAAACCGCTCCTGTCGAAGATAATTCTGGAATAGTCCAAATACAAGTGCAGTTGGCAGTGATGGATCTGGAGCTTCGTGACATGAAGAAAGGGAAAGCTGTTCGAGAGGAGGTTTGGTGTACACGATGCCGGAAAGAAGGTCATGACAAGGAACAGTGTCCTGTGGTAAGAAATTACCTGAATACTGGTGCGCCAAACCCGTTTAACCCTCAAGTTCTATATTGTGAGCTCTGTAGAATGACTGGTCAGCATCGACCTAAAGACTGCTATCTGCTACAGAGGTATGTGCAAGTACCTAAGAACCCCTATTGCAAGTCCTGCAAGTCATTTGGACATAAGAAAGATGAGTGTCACAGCTTTGACCTCATGAGAGAACGAACCTATGATGCCTATAGGGTACAAAATGATGGACAAGGCAATGATGGATATGGTTACCATGGTAGTACATCAGGTAGAGGTACTTTTGGAGGTCATGGTCATGGTGGTATGGCTGGTAGAGGACGAGGCCAGGTTGTGTGTTATAACTGTAACCAAGCTGGACATCTGGCTAGAGACTGTCGGAACCCAACTACGACGTGTCGATATTGCAGAGTCGTAGATCATGTCATTGAGCAGTGCTCGTAGCTAATAGCCAAGATTCAAGAAATAAATAGTGCTCCTACCCAGAATATTTAGATAATTGATGTAGAGAAAAGACCTGTCCCAGCCATTAATGTTGTTACCAGGAGTGGAGCTACGATGCAAGTGCAAAACAAGAAGAAACATCCTGACGAGGCTTGGGTTCGTAAGGCCCGAGAGAAAATTCCAACATTTGATGTGGGAAGAGAAAAAGAGACATTTATGGAAGCCAAAAAATACTTTGCTGATTCAAGCCCATCAGTAGCACCTACGCAACCACATCAGCAGCAGTCACAGTCTCAAGAAGCTTCGACGGATAAAGTAAGTACACTATCTTCATTTTTACAGAGTTGTATGAAGCTCTTAAGAAATCTGAATGCTTTAAATGAGTTGTAGAAAGTTATTGCTTCTTGCGAACCTCAGCGAAGCTCTGGTAAGGAAAAAACTGTTAATAGAGTTAGAAGAACGGGAAGAGAAATGAGATTGCATGCTCAGATAGGAGAGTATGACATGACTGATGTCATCTTGGACCTAGGATCAGAAGTAAATGTCTTAACTAAGCAGACCTGGGAACAAATGGGAAAACCTACCCTTGAATGGTCCCATATACATTTGAGATTATCCAATCAACAGAAGATTGTGCCCCTAGGAAAATTCCAGAGTGTCCTAGTAGATATTGATGGCATCTGTACTTTAGTAGACTTTGAAGTCATTGAGATAATTGATGACAGCAACCCCTATCTAGCCTTGCTAGGTATTGAGTGGGCACTAGACAATGATGCAGTCATTAACCTTAAGAAGAGACATATGACTTTTGAAGGGAAAGGTTTGAGAGTCATAGTATCATTGGACCCTTCTCAAGGAGAAAGGTACACAGAACCACTCAGAGATGAAGATCAGGATCTTTTGGATCATATCTACAACATCACAGCTAAGGAAGAAGATTATGTTGATCCTACTACTGAAGGTATCATGGATTGGCAGTGTGACAGCTCCTACATGAAGGATTCAGATGATGGTTTAGAGAATTTGCAGAATAGACTTTATGAACTACATGGACACTAATGTGCAAGAATTGCCAAGTCTCTCAGGTGGCTTGGCTCACAAACAAGACTCCTACCTACTTATGATGGCTTGACAGACCCAGAAGATTTTATTCTCCAATTCTCAGAGCAGGTACCAGATTCATAGAAAACGGAGAATATAGATTCAGTATTTAGAGCCACGGCTTCTAGATGGTGGAATGGCCATAAAAAGTACATTCGTAGTTGGGAAGCTTGTCAAGAGTCCATTCACCTAAGATTCATGGATCAGCCCCAGGAGGTGCGAAGCAGGTTTAATGGTAAGACTAGCCCTCAGGAACATTTGGAGCAGTGCTACAAAGCATGGAAGTGTGTACCTCGTGAAGAGTGGGTACATAGGTTTGTGCATACTCCGAAACCTATAGCAAAAAACTGGTATGCGGAGGCTGAGCTTCGCCAGGATACTGTAAGTTGGGATTGTCTTGTTTATAGTTTTGTGCTTACATTTTCTATTAATGAAGTTTGTCCAGCTTTAGATGCAGCTATTAGGTTGATCCATACTAAGGTGTTTGAAGATAAAGAAATAGCTGAGTACCAACCTAATTGGAAGGAATAGGAAGCTAATCTAGTAGAATGTTATAACCTCACAATTGACGAGGCTGACGATCCGCACAACATTGACATTCCTGAGTCAGAAGGACACTGCGAAGTACATGGACCAACAGTCAAAGCACCTGAAGTGACTCAGCCCCTGAAGACATGGATAGTCAACATTGGATCAGAAGAAAAGCCTAACTATGCTACCATTGGAGATTATTGGGATGCAGAAATAGTGAACAAAGTGACCCAACTTTTCCATGAATATCAGGACCTATTTCTGACAAAGTTCTCAAAAATGAAAGGAATCATTGAGGTGGTGGAAGACATTCTGTTATGGGTTGAAGCTGGTATCAAGAAGTGTCAAATGTCCTTATTATGGCGCAGCCAGAGTTATTGCTTGTGCCGAAGAAGGAAAGATCTATCGAAGCTTAAAATACGACCGTTGGAAGAAATAAAAATTGGTGGCGCCGATACCCTACCTGTACTAACTGCCTGAATTAATGAGATCTTGGAAAATATACCACCGTTTGGACAAGATCTCTATCAGATTTGGTATCATCAATGCATAGTTATGACAGATTTAGTTGATGGATTCTATAAGAAGATACCCACAACCACGATGTTTGCATTTTACATTTTCTTTAGTTTTACAATTGCGTCCATGTTAGTTGATAGTGAACTTCAAAAATTAGTGAGAGAATTTGAATAGGGGGGTCTGCCGCACCTTTTCAGCTTCCCACCTGCGTCTACACCCCATGAAGAGACTCCCCCAGCATCGACTCAGCCAATGCAGAAACGATCTACTAGAAAAAATTACAAGCCTGAAGTTCGTTCTAAGTGGAATGAAGACAGACACAAGCAATCAGGGAAAACACCGGAGGATCCCAAGATGAATCCATCTGGTTCAGCAGAGATCCCACCTGAAGGGGATGAGAACATTTCCCCGCAACGTCCACCATATCTCCAGCCTATCCGACCAGGAGTTCAGCTACCTCGGCGGACAAAGAGGTTCACTTTACGAACCCCTTCGTTGCCATCGGGTGTGCAGCTGGTTGGGACCATGACAGGGAAAATAGACCGGCTTAAGTATGCAGACCACGATATGAATGATCATGGGAAGTTTCCACAGTTCACCCCAGGAACATACTTGCACTTCGTCAAATATCCAGAGACTGGTGCGACATTACTAGAAGTGAAACAGTGGGCTGCCGGCTTGGACAAAGCTGGTTTGTTGAAGGTGCTTGATGTTCCCCACTTTGGTCGCAGCACGCAGGTGACCGTGGTGGTCAAGAAATTATTGGCACTGGTGCATGATGGGCACCTGTGGATAGGAAACCAGAAAATTTCTATCAATGGAGAACTCATTCACCAGATTACGGGCCTGCTGAAGGAAGGGCTTGACCCTAGCATTGAGTTTTTGGGAAAACATGAAGATGTGAAGCTAGCACAGAGCATGAAGGAACACTTCGGGCTAATGAAAGGGAAGCGAGGATATCACACCTCAGCCATTCAACATCAAAACATTCGATTTGCAGCGGAGCTCTTAGCCTGCAAAGTAATGAGAAAGTGCAGACCAAACGGAGTACCCGCCCCGATTGTCTGTATTGCTGCAAATTGTGCGGAAGGCTATAGTTACAATTGGGAAGCGTATATTTCTAAGGAATTACTTGAATATTCCCGTGACGTGCAGGAAAAAGGTAGACCCTTTCATTATTCATGGCTGATAGTACTTATTGCACTAGTCAGGTGGAAAGAACCTACATAGGCGTAGTTTATTGATGTGCCTCCAAGCATGCCAGGTGCTGCAAGGTACACATATCTCTAGGTGTCGTAGGACAAAGAATCCCAGCAGATGATGAACACTGTGTTAGCCTTTTACGCCATGAGCATATCCTATGAGATCCTGCAAACATCGTGGCTCACTAATGAGCTATTCTCTCAGTATGACAACACATCTAACTTGAGGGCCGACATACATCATCTCTTCATCCAGGCTCGCGCAGATGAAAAGCATCAATGGTTTAAGTTACCATACGTAGTGACCAAAGATGACATCCTTGCGATAGTTCGGCAGTGGCTGGTGGAATGGTTGAAAGACACAAGGACAAAACCTGACATCCCAAGACCTAGTTAGATGTAGCAGCAAGACCCCCCAGAGGACAGTGAAGAACAAACTGAGTCATAACAGAGTGAAAGCGACCAGGGTGGAGATGGTGGGAATGAAGGAGAAGAAGAAGGCTCGGTCAAAACCGTCTTAGACCATAATCGGCCAGATAAGCGCAAGTCACCAAAGGCAGAGGAAGTGACCAAACTTCAGTCCTAAAAGAAAACGAAAGCGTCGAAGAACAAGAATATCGATGAAGAGCCCACCTTGACAAGTGAGGAGCTTGATCAGGCCCTAACAAAGTCAACAGAAGTTCTCACCAAGAAATGGTCAGAGTTTGCAGCCATGCATATTGATGCCATCACCAGCGTAGCAAAGTGAATCTCGAAACTGAAGGAGTTAGTAGAAAAATCAGCGACTGGCGCTGCAGCAAGCAGTGCCCCAATAACTGCGCAGCCAGACACAAGACAATGGCCAGTTAGAGAAAATAGGGGAGAAGTGTCAAGTGCATCCCTCATCATAACCGACGCAGCGTCTAGGGTAGAGATGAACATGATAGTTGGAATAGATTACACCAAGATGTCCATGATAGAATTACATCTCTGCGAATTAGCTATCATGAAGGAAATCCAAGCACGAGACCACTACTCACAAATACAGTTGGAAAATACCATGAAGCAAAATGATAGCCTCGCATTGCGGTTGGAGGAAGTGGAGCAGAGGAAGAGCGACGCAGAACATAAGCAGGTCACATTGGCTTGAATATTGGAGGAGGCATGTCAAAGTCTTCCTGACTTCAACATCCAGGATGTAGAAGAGCTGGAGCAAAGAATTGCCAAGCTGAAAGACTACACATAGCAGTCTCGCAATGAAATAGATAATCTCAAAGTAGAACATGAGGCCCAAATTGTGGAGCTTCAACTTCGCATCAGCCCGGAGAACCCACCAGAGGTCAGAGAGCAATGTCCCGCAGACATTCAGGCCTCAGCAGTGAAAATCTCAGATATCGTGAGCAGCGCAGCAAAACTGATAGAGGATACCATCGACACCTGGGCAAACCTGCAGGAACATCTGAAAGTAGGACAGCTGCAAGAAACCATCAAGCAGTGATAGACAGACTTGGATGTAGTCAAAGCATAAATTAAGACTTTGCCTCCTATGCAAAAAATGCTCAGGGTAAAGCAAAGTAATGAACTCCAGCAAGAAATTGAGTTGTGCAGAGTGAAAGCAACATTGTTGGTAAATTCTATGCAGCCCCTTGTAAACGAGGCTTTGGAGTTGAGTATTGCTGTGGATAGCCAGCTCAAAGTTCTGAAGGAATATGATGCAATTGCACAGGAAAAGGCCAGCGAAGCATCAGCAGCAGTATTGCAGGAGTTGGTGGAGAAAGGAGCAAGCAGCTAACAATATCATGCGTGGCCTCAATAAGCAGTTCATTATCTTCTCCAACAAAGCTCTCCCACCAGACAAATAGCAGAGTGTCCCAGGACAGGACACTAGCGAGTCTTAGGGGCCTATTGGGGCGTGCACCTTAACGGTCCTTAACGTTGGTAACTCCATGGTTTTTGTGAAATCTTGTAAGCGTAGTTACGACTCAAAATAGTCTTAGGAGTGTCGGGGTTGAGTCAAAGCCCTCTTTTTGTAATTAACCCATGGTTTAAGTCCAGGATTTAGGGTTTGGGGTGCCCATGGTTTTGTAATAAGTGCACTGTATAAATAAGCACTCTTGTAAAGGAGTCAGGTTAGGATTTTGATGTAAGATGAATTGATGCGAAGCTAAGGCTAGTTTTGTAAGAAAGGTTAAGTCCCATCTGTGTGCATGGACGACCTCTGTAGCTATGTGCGCAGAGGGTTTTTGGGTGATTAAGAAGATCTGTAGCTGTGTGCGCAGAGATCTCCAGCTAAGTGTGCAGCTTTGAGGAATTGAAGGGATCTGCAGCTGAGTGCGCAGATCAGAACTATGGTTTTTGTAAAGAGTTGAATAAAACACAGTTCTGTGGATGTAGGCCCTACACTAGGGGTGAACCACGTTATATCTGGTTTTCTTTGTGTTGTTCTGTTTTGTTCTTT
Organism: Pseudotsuga menziesii; assembly: GCA_001517045.1. Classification (NCBI taxonomy): domain Eukaryota; kingdom Viridiplantae; phylum Streptophyta; class Pinopsida; order Pinales; family Pinaceae; genus Pseudotsuga; species Pseudotsuga menziesii. The sequence continues at coordinate 94,670 of LPNX010462939.1, forward strand.
TATGCATTGATAAGTAAATAACTGATAAGTAAGATCACTGCTAATTCCTGACTTCGCTATGAATTCCCAGTTAAGGGTTAAGCAAGACACTGTTTGTTTATCTATCTGCAAAGCTATATAAGTGAATGTTGAAGCTCTATATTGTGTGATTATTATTTGTTAAAGGCTAAAGGTACAGTAATATCCCTCTTCTGCTTGCAGAAACCTGATTCTGTGGCACCCTATAGCTGTTTCAGGTGAGACTGCAACCTGTTCACAGGTTGTCGCTGAAAGGGCCAACACTATGGGTATTTTGTTGGTGTGAAGACAAAAGTATAGAACCCAAGTCTGCCCTAACCCCAACAATCACATGTATAACATCTAATTTTGGATGGATCCCTTCTTGCAAAATTATTTTTCTACTAAGAATGCTTACCTTGGTGATGATGATTTTCCCTTCTGCCTTTCTTGGAGTGTACTATGAGAGCTTGATCTTCACTTCCCATATTTTCTTCTTGAGCTGCTATTTGAGATTCTTCTTGTGAACATTCTTCCCATAGTCTACTGAACTTGATTAGCTTTTTCCTAGCACAGATTCCTTGGATGAAAGAATCCCATGACCTAGGGAGACCATTCAAGGTTGTCATCACAATTTCTGCATTCTCCACTTCTTCATCTACTGCTTCAAATTGTTCTTTGATTTGGGAGACTCTTGTGAAGTATGAATGGATGGTCTCCTCATTCTGGATCTTTACATTCTTAAATTGGTTCCTCAAAGTCATCTTCTAATTTATGTTCTTCCCTTCAAATAGTTTGGTTAGGGCATCAAACATAGCTTTAGGTGTCTTGAGGGAGGACACCTATGGTATGAGGTGATCCTTGATTGAATCAGCAATAGTCTTCTTTGACATAACCAACTTCCTCTTATGCAAGGCCTTAGCCTCATCTTCCTCTGGAACTGGAACCTCCTACATGATTTGGTTCTGGGGGTCCTCACCCACCTTTCCCTCAAAATTTGGGATATCTGAGGGAAGTTTTGAGGCATGGGAGGCCAGTGTAGTTGATGACTAATGGGGTCATTTGTTAACCTTTCCAATTCTGGAAGGTTGATACTAGCCATAAAAGGTAGGCTAGATCTGAGGTTGGCTTAAGGAGGACCAAAAATTGTGTCGGTGGTTGTAGGAACGTAGTTCCCATGCATAACTAGAATAGTCAGAATGGACATCGAAGGGCCACTGCCCCTGTTAGTTTTTTCAACATTTAAGCTAGCATTATAACAAGATCTTTTCACTGAGAGAATAACAAGCACAACAATCACATAAGCACATCACAAGAGACAAGAGGCACAAAGATTTTTAGGAGGGGAAACCATAAATGGAGAAAACCCCTCAACTTCCTCTAAGATAGTATCACCACAAGATGTGATCCCAAAACAGTAAGATGACCTCCCTTCACAATAGCAGCATTCTGTCTTCTGTCTAGCCCAAGAATTTCCTTCTCCAAAAGTGCGCCCCACTTGAGAGAGCAAGAGAGCTAAGTCACAAGTGATAAATAGAGAGACACACACTCTCTATTTATATTAGTCCGTTCACTTGAAATTTCCATTTCACACATAGGCTCGACCTAATAATTATTACTCGAGCCTACACCTTAATTAGTGTATAATAACTCAAGTGCCCCTAAACAGTGGGGACTTACCTAATGACTTGATATGACTTGTTTACATTATAATCCTCCCGATCGAAACATCGGGGCATGACCACATGACTCAAATACATAATAGAAACATCCCGGAATAAACATCGGGTTACAATAATATAAAATACATAGAAGAATACATTCCGAAGTTACATATACATCAACAGCCCCCAGGTATGAAAGATGGTATGGTAGGAACTACGGTAGCTGGCGTGGCCCAAACTGTAGTGGGTAGTGTACAAGCAGCATTGTGTGTAGTGGTGATGGGCCCACTAGCAGGGATACCCGTAATGATGGGAGGCAAGGAAATAGTTCCACCACCAACTATCCCTTCGTGTAAGGGATCTATATGTGTACTAGCCATGGGGATAGTGGGGGTAGTGAACAAAGTGGGTTCGAATTGCTAGGAATCCCATCGAACTTAGATGTCGTGTGTGGCTCTGAAGGTGGTAAGTGATGTCAAATATGGCTTCAACGGTGATAGTTCAAAGAAATGAACTGAGGGGTGTGCCCCCTAAGCCGATAGGAATAACGTGGTGGAGAAATGATGGGTTAGTGTAGTGATGGGAAATGAATATGGACCCTAAGTTTAATTGGCTTCCTAATGGTTCAAAAGGGGTCACTCAGCCACCAATGTTGTATAACATCTTGAGTATTGGGGTAGTACCCCTCACTCCATGGCTTAGGTAAAATTGATAACTACTTTTCCACAAAGGAAAGCTCTTGGTTTTCCTCACGGGTGGGAACTAGTCAATTAGGTAGGGGTTGTTTCCCTTTTCGCTTGGTAGGTCCTCTCAATGGCCAACTACTTCGGGCTTCTTATGGTACTCCTCACAATGAGTTTTAGGGTTATTCCCAAGTACTTCCCATAGTTAAGAGGATGGGATTTATACCCCAATCCAAAATTTTTTGAGTTAATTAATTCCTTTTAAGGTTCTGCTCTGGGTCATGAACCGAGTGTGTTCTCTTAATGGTGTGATTTTGTGTGCATCTGTATGTAAAAATTTTCCTTCCAATATTGAAACAAATGAGTAACAAGGAACGTTTTGTAGGAAACAAGCAAGGGGTTGTAATAGTTCAAGTCTAGAAAGAAAAACAGGTCTAGATAGAGGTTTGGAACAGACAGGGGTCTAAAACACGCACAAAAAACATGTTGTAAACTAGAAATTGCACTTGTCGGTGGAATAGGTGCGATCTGGGTGACACAAAACACAAAAAAGAGGCAATATGGTCAGGAAACAGCCAACTCACGCAAACCTGGAGGAAAGAATCGACTTAGTCACTCAGAATAGGGTCACAGTGGCGACTAGGGTCGCTTCAAGAGTTGGGATAGGCACAATCTGGTTACTTAGCTAGGCCACATGTGTCGAGGATAAAGTCGCTACCTAGGTCATGCTTATTGGGTGGAAATGGGTGACTGGATCGCATCTTACGCTCTGATAAGTGTGACTCACATCGAAAAAATTAAAAATGACAGAGACGACAAGGGATGGGGGAGCAGGCACTGATGCAGGGAAGGTTTAGATCGGTCGCATGGGGGCCTGATCAGTGATGGATAAAGGAAAAAACTGAAGACAAACTGGTAGAAAACATTCAATAACAACTTGTAGAAAACCTTCAATAACAAGGATCCGAGAGGATCGACTGGTGGAGTCATTAAAACTGTAATGGGGAGTTCTCCCCTATTACGTGCAAAAGCACTAGCCTTACATAAATGTGACCATAAGGAAGAGTTCATGGAAAAATACAATAAAAAACTATATTAGTAGCACAAAGAAAAAAAATTTAACGTTTTTTTAATATACATCGTGTAAACTAAATAAATACAAACAAATGAAAGTATACCTCCTTTCTTGTAAAGTGGGCCACCGTGGCCATCTTCGGAAGTGGTCTACCTCTCCATGGGCTGGTTCTCCAATGTTCTCCAGGTGGGTATGGATAATGTCTTAACGTATAATGTGGGAATGGTATGGTGATGGGATGATGGAGAAGGAGTGTGTGAATACCTAAGAGAAAAGGTGTCCCAACGTATTCACAAAATGAAAAATGAGAAAGGTTCTTTTGGGAGAGCCCTTCACAATGCATTTATAGAATGGTTCTAGGTTTTTTTGACCCAATGTGGCTACCCATGGTATTTTCCTAGGGTTTTCCCTATTTTAGGGTTTTTACACCCTTTTCATGGGTTTTGACCCTTTTTGGAGAGAGTGAGGGTAAACCATAATAAATAATAATGTTTTGGACCATTTTTTGCATAAATACAATTGTGAAGGTCAAAAGTAAGGGAAATATGGTAGGAATATGATGTATGTATATGGTTTAGACCATGTAGAACTAGATGCATAATAACAATGAGAGGCTGAATACAATGTTGATCTAAAGAACTGATGCATAAGAACAATGGCATTGTCATGGGATGTAATATCATCATGACTGATGCTCCGCTGAATATGGAGGTGTGCATATATTTGGATTTGACGACTGAGAGTAAGAATCTCTATGGTACAATATGCAACATCGAGTACTAGAGATACATGGAAGCACAATATTGGGATCTTCCAAACACTGTCACCAATGTAGCCCAAAAATCACAAGGGACATGAAAGTGTGTGGGTCCCATAAAAGACTCACCAATGTTCTAGATTCAGGTCACAACCGGGGTCTTTGACCAAATACTGAACAAACCAATACCCTAGAAAAATCTCAACAGTGCGATGATGTAGCTGAAGTTGAGCACACGAGACAGAATATCCCGAGAGGCACTATTGAATCATCTCAAGTGGTCCAAGGAACTCATCAATGAAGGAACCAGGATAAAAATACCTCTGGGTCTATCCCTTGAAATAGAAGTGTTGCTGTCGACAGGGGGAGACCTTCAACTTATCAAGGGAATGATGTGTCCTTGACTAGAAGCGTAAGGGAGATAACCAAAGATGTGGACCAATATGGGGACTAACACACTGAATGGGGGAGGATGGGTAGGGGGAGTACGAGGGATTCAAAATTCCTTTGTTTAGAGTATGACAGTAGGTCTAACTTGGAAGGAAATGAAAATGACTCATGGGAGAGGGATTATAGCTATAATACCGGGAATGTAACTGCGAATGGGAAATATTGAGGGAGGTAACTGAACTAGTGATATTCAGGGGTTCCAAGGGAAACTCATCGCATAATACTCTGAACAAAGGCGACCCAATGGGGGAAAGCTTCCAAAATGTGATATATGGGGTGGTTCCTAAACACACCATTATGACATGATATCATGGATTTAACAAGCCCAAGAAAGTAAATGCTCGATGGTCTTTTCAATTTTAGAGAGTCTGAAAACAAGAAGAAGAATCCAGTTTGGTCTCTTTTTTGTATGTAGTCTTCTAGCTCCAAAAGGGATAAAAGTGTACAAAGGAGAGCTCTCCCAACCTTTGGGAAGGGAATACTTATTTACTATTGGTAGTCCAATTAGGTCGGAAAAGGCTAAACCTATATGAACTGGATGGTCATTCAAATATGTTTATGAGCGTGAACTAAACCAAGTTTTCTTGACAATATTTTCTTGATGAGAGGGCTAGAAAAGAGCTTAAAGACAACCCATAATGAGTTTTTTTGTAAAGCATGGGCCCAATGTCCAAGAAAGCGTAAAAGGATGCAAAAGGAAACATTCCACACTTGACTATGACAAGGTGGTCCTTTTCCTATTATAATATCTATAGTCCAAAAAATGAGATAAATGAGGCTACATAGACGCCCTTTCAAATACTTTAACGAGCATGAAAGGAAGCAATCATGTTCGACAATCTTTTCATTCTTTTAAGAGTCAGAAAAGAGCTTAACAAAAACTCTGTAATGGTCAATCAAGCAAGGGGGAAGCGTTCGGTATAGGGAAAGAGGTTATGCTATGAACATGGCTAATAGGAATAAATCTAGAACACTGATGGGGATCCCTTGCGGATGATGGATGGCGGTAGAAATGGCCGACTTGGCAATATGGATGGAGTGGATAGCTCGTGAACATGCCAATACATACAAAGGGATATTCGCGTGATGGCATGCAAATTGCGGTGACTTCCAAGAAATGTCCCAGAAAATTATAGTTAAATCATGAGACAAGGCTCTTGTCAAAAGACAAAGGATGGAAAACCGAACCTGGTGGTGTGAACGACATCTCAAACAGACTTCAGATGAATCTGTGGAGCACGAAAGAAAACGAGACCTGATGGAGGCCTATAAATAGGGGGGACCATATGCCATGTGACATTGTTACTGTTCAGTGCTGAGTTGAAGTGGAGGACCCCATAGCTCATTTATTTATTTCTTTCATTTTGACCGACAGTTTTTCGATATGTGACTTGTAGGTCAGAGCTCTCATCAAACCTGACATTTTCACTGGTTTAGTTTTTGTTATTGCTCATGCTAGGGATTATGCCAAGATGAAAGGGCTCGTGGGGTTGGGTCACACTTTTTGAGAGAAAATTCGTGACCTAGGTCACTCATATCAGGTTGACAAGCACGACCCGGTCGCACCTGTCGGTGAGAGAAGAATGACCTAGGTCGCACCTGTTCAATAGGAATGAGTGACCTTGTCGCTCCTGTTTGGGGTTTTTGAGCGAATTCGGTCACACAAAACGGTTGAAGAGGGGAAACTCATCCCAAGATGACTTTTTGTGCATGAATGGACCTAACAAGGACTGTTTGAATGTGGAGGATGCCATGGGTGACATGGCGAGAGAGGGACATTGGTACCTTGCAAGAGCAGCATTAGGGGATGGGGCAGTGGTGGACATGCTCGCCTGGATTGGGATACTAAAGTACTTCCGGATCCCACTCATTCTTTCATCAAATTTGTTGCTAGAAAAGATGGTGAGCTTATGAGACCCAAATGTAGAGTGCTTTATCATCTAGGAGGAGCAAGTCGAGATCACACTCCTCGATATCTACTTTCTAACTGGTCTCCCTATGCTGGGTATGATTGGTGACACTACGTGGAAGCTCACCCATGGGTTGTCACTAGATGACCTCTACAAGAGGAATTTCTATGCCTCTACTACAGTGCACTCGGCATAAATACTAGTGTGAGGCATTGAGGGTCTTGTGACTTGGGCTATGGCAACGATGGTGTTGTGGATCTTAGGGTCATCGAGACCTCACATATCAAGGAGGAAGATCCATATTGTGGAGAGTGTGCTAAGGGGAACCTACTATGGGTGGGCCTAGATGTAATTGACACAGGTTCGACATTCATTGAATCATGCGAAGATAGTGGGGCAGGATTTATGTTTCCCCTCATTTTTGTACTAATTCATTTTTAAGCAATTGTCGAACCTACGACCACGCCTGATGGTATGGGAGAGAGGGCCTCTCGAACCTCACATGAGGAGGTGGAGTGAGATGATGATCAAGGAGGGAGGAGGATAAGTGTGTTGGTTCTTTACTTGGTATATTTTTGCATAGTGGAGGAAGCTTCTAGTCCTTATAAAGGACTACCCGTATGCAGGGAGGGACTATCGGGGAGAGATAGAGATGCCTCAACCTCCAGAACAAGCTTGGGGACCTGATGGTATGTGTACATGATGCTTTATGTTGTTGAATTCATATATAGTTTACTATCTTAGTGGTATCCAGTTTATGTATGTGATAGATACTAGTGACATATTGTGTGTATGTGCAGACATCATACCACTCCTGCCAGCAGGATATTAACAACAGAGGGGTAGGGTGGAGGGTTTAGATCCACCAGATCACATGCTTAGGAGGTGCCACAGTAATTTGGACTCAATTTTTCATGATATAGAGTGATTTATAAAGGGGGTGACTGATGACGGCTGACAACACCTGGATGATGATCTGATCGTCTCATGTTACCACACTCCTCGAGAGTGGATCCCCTTGATGAAGAGGATCGAAGTTGTTGTTGAGTATGTCCGAGCAGCGACAGAGGGTGATGTGCCAATGGAGAAGGAGGAGGACTCCAGTGAGGAGGAAACATAGCCAGAGTACCGGGAGGAGGACTCTGACTCTGACTACCATCTAGTGTTGTTTCCCCTAGTGGAGTGGTTTACTAGGATTTTTGTATTATATGTATGCTTAGCCAAGAAAGCTTATGGGGCTTCTCATTTTTGTACTGAACATTATGATATGGTGATATATATATGCACGTGGATGCAATTTTTTATGTATTTTTTATGATCCTTTTTATCATGATGATGCATATATGATGTATATGACATATGCATGCATGATGCATTTTCATTTCCTATATGCGATGATTGATGTGCCACTCTAAAACGTCATTAGCCATTTGGTATGCTACATTGTTGATACTTTTGGGAACATGTGTGAATGTCATGGATTCAAAATGTATAACCTTGCATGGGGACTTTCTATAGAGACAAGGATCACATATCTGATAGTAGTTATTCAACTGGGAGACAAGCAACTGGGAGTCTAAGAAGACATTAAGGTGACAAATACCCATAAGGAGTGCGACGACCAGGAGGCCAATGACACCATCATACTCAGCTTGGTTGTTGATAGGAATGCCAAAACACATTCCATCGATATGGATCAACTCATGTGATGGGGAATAAATGACCCACGTTTCCCAAGAGAGATTAGGAGACCATCTACTTTCTCTGTCAGCGAACCCAATGTAGCGATGTGAGGCAGGATCCATTTGGAGCAATCAAGGAAACAAACCGTAAGACTCATGAAAATAACGATGTAAAACAAAAAAGAAAAAATATGACACAAGTGACTCATGGTGGGTTACATTAGGCATAGAACCTCTTGAGGTAGATCCCATTGCAGGGATTCTTCAAGAGTTGGTCGTCAGAGTCAACAAGGATATATGACCCCTTTCTGAGGCAGTGATGAATGACATATGGGTCGTACCACATGCAATTAAACCTCCCTTTCTACAAATTATCATTTACTTGGTATTAAACAAGGATTAGATCTCCCTCGTTGAAGGTGCGAGGGTGAACATGGGAGTCAAAATGTGCCTTCGACTGATTCTCAACCCCTTCTATCATTTGGAGAGTGGCATGATCGTATTCATTGGTTTGTTCGAGCATAATAAGACGTTCTAATGGTGACGTATTGAGGAGGAGATCAAGGACAAGGTGGAGTGATGGACTCTGGCACTCTATGGGAAGGACCGAATAGACACGATGTACTAAGTGAAACATGGTAAAACTGGTGGTGATATTTGTAGATGTACGATAGGCCCAGAGGGTGAAAAGAGAAAGTGATGCCAGTTGGATTTATGTTTATCCACCATTCATTGGAGCATGGTTTTGATGATCTTGTTGAAAACCTCAACTTGATCATTTCCCTGAGGGTCGTATGCGGAGGAGTACTAGTGTTCAAACTTCAACATGGTCGAAAGCTTCGTCTAAACTGCATCCTCAAAATGAGAACCATGGTCCGAGACTATCTGCTAGGGGATGTCGAACCATGTGATAACGTGGTTGAAAAAGAAATGTGTCATCGTGTTGTCCTTACAATTGAATGTAGGCATGGCCTCATCCCATTTATTGAAATAATAAATGGCCATGATGATGTACCTATGATCGTCGGTTGAGGTGGGATTACAAGTCATGAATTCAATATCCCACTTGCAGAAGGGACCAATTATGACAACGAGATGCAACAACACGAGAGGATTCCTTTCTTTTGGGGAAAATATTTGACAACTACGGAAGTGTTTAACTGCATGGATGCAATCGACAAAGATGGTCGACCAAAAATAGCTGACATGGAGAATATTATAGGAAGTAGTGAAACTAGAGAGGTGGCCACCACAGGCTCCACTGTGATAGTCATTCAACACTTTTTCAACCTCATCATGGACGAGGAAACAATGCAATATGGTATTGATTCTTCGATGGTACAAGAAATCCCATATGAGGAGATAGCGAGTAGCTTGGTGTCGAATGCATTGAAAATATTTGTGGCTTAAATTAGCCTCAAATTTTGAGTGCACAGGTATAGGAAGATGCCCCTATACCAGGGGTCTTCCATGGATATCACAAATAGATATTCTCCTGAAAGGTTGACTATAATAGGTGATGAAGGAGATGACAGAGGGAGGTCTATCATTACGACAAATAATGCTAGAGATTTGGTGCATTTAGGGGAAACAAATTCCAAATCATAGTCTTGGAGAAAGACAATCCACATGGCAGCATGACCTTGAATAAGGCAGCGGCTCAAGAGATACCTCGTGGGGTTGGAATCAGCCACAAATCAAGTCCAACTCAAAAGGATGTAATGGTGTATCTTTTGAACATAAAATACGACAATGAGGGCCATCTTCTCTTTGGGTGAATAATGTAAAGGGGGTTTGGAAAGATTCTGACCGACATAATAGATCACATGCTCTTAACGATCATTGTCTTCTTGGACCAAAACTCTAGCAACATAATTTTTCAGATGCTGACACATAGAGAATGAAATCCTTAGTGAAGTCGGGTGGAGACAACAATGGAATAGATGCTAGGGATTTTTCAATTCATATAAAGTGCCTTACACATGATTATTCTACACAAACGAAAAATGTTGGTATGGAGTAGTCGTAAGAAACTGTGGACTTTTGTCGCATAGTCTGGAATGAAATGACGAAGGAAATTGGCATTTCCTTGGAGACTCTACAGTTGGAACAAAGTATGTGCTAAGGGAACATTCAGAATGGCTTGAACCTTCAGAGGGTTGACTGTAATCCCTTTGTGAGAGACAATAAATTTGAGGAAATGCTCAGCTGGGACACATAACACACATTTGAGAGGGTTCAAGCGGACATTATATTTACGACATCATAAGAAGGCTTATCATAAGTCATCTAGATGTGAACACTTCAGAGTGCGAGCCATGAGGTTGTCCAAGTAGACCAAGATGATATGGATAAGGTCATGGAAGCGGTACATCATGGCCCACTGAAAAGTGGCTCAACCATTTTTAAGGCTAAATGGTATGACTCGATACATAAATGTGCCCCAAGGGGTTGTGAAAGTAGTCTTGTACTGGTCTTCTTTTCGGATCTGAATTTGGTTATACCTAGAAAAACCATCCATGAACAAAAAGACTTCATGTCCAACACAAGTGTCAATGATCTTATCAATGAATAGAGTGGGAAAATTGTCCTTGGTACATGCCAAGTTCAAATCATGAAACTCAATACATACACAAATGGTGCCCTATTTTTTATTAATGGGAACAGGATTAGAAACCCAAGTGGTAATGCAATGGGGTATATGAAACCTGCTATATGTAGTTTCTCAATCTCAGCCTTGACAGTAGGAGGCTTTGATGGGTAGATGGGTTTTTTATTTTTGCATTTGGGAAAAACATCAGGCCAAGTGTCGATACGATGTTCAATGATGGATGGATCAATCCCAGGAATCTCGGTATAGAACCAAGCAAAAATATCATAGAAATCCTAAAAAAGTGCTCTGTAAGTAGCCACTTCTTCAGGGGAGAAAGATGCTCTGAGTGTAATATCTTAAACTACCTCAGGGTTGGTTGATATGTTGACATTTATGGTTGGAAAAATGTTATCCATATTACCCTCTTCAAAAGCATTGGGTGTCGGAATAGGGTTCTTGAACCAATCAACTTTGCCATGGATGAAGTGTTTGGATTCAACTGAGTACTGATTCGAGGATGAGAGAGGTTCCTTAGGAATAAAAAATGAGAGATGGTGCATATCATCCCAATGGTACTTAGGTGATGATAGAGCTTCAAGGATTTCCTCATCATTGTTAAAACAATGCATGGATAGATCAGAGGGATCCTCTATGTTTGGGGGAACGAGAGGACTAGCAGAACTAAAGATCATGTATATGGTGTTGGTTATGTCTAAGGAAGAAGCTAGAGGGTGCATCTCCTCAAGGACGGTGATGTCAAGCTAATGAGAGTGTTTTCAAAGGTCACAGAGGGCTAACTAATACTTAGGAAAGTCTTGGAAATGGTGAGAATAATGACCATACAAGCTGTAAACTACGCAAGGATGGTTGGTTCGCAATGACTTATTCTTGACCGTCAGCAAATTTGGTGACGGTGACTATTGTTTGCAACATGACGCATAGGAAACCATGGGGCTCTGGACGCCCCATCTGTGGGGGGTCTTGGTAAGTGGAGAGACATTTCAGAATTGGCAGAGGTATATGTCGTTGATGGGTCAACAGTTTTTGTGGTGGATCCATAATGGTTGCACTGAGTTTGAAGGTTGAATTCAGATGACAACATCATGAGGTGATGGATACCAGTCTCACCACATGTGGCCACAATAGGAGTTGCGGGAGAAGATGGGTTCAAAGGTTGGGTTGCAACCATTCCTTGGTGTGGTAGGGGGTTTTGGAGCACCATAGGCAGAGGACCTGGTCGTGCTGGGTTTGGCTGAGCTAGAGCATCTGCGTTCAGATCACGTTGTTGGTCATTTTGAAGGAGTTGCTGTATGCGAGCCATGTGGGAACACATATGAGTGTAATGACTATAGGTGTTACAGATAGCACAGGGATAGTTTTTCTGTAACTATGTGTTCTTCCTAGAACAATTGGGACACTCTGGATTTTGTGCAGGTGGTTCGACACTGTTATTGTTTGGAGCATTGGTCTATTGGCTGCCTCCTTGGGGATAATTAGTTCCTCGGTTTCTTCCTCATAAAACTGTCCCATAAACACTAGAGGATTCGGGGCTGGATCAGGTTGCACAAGTGGTGCATAATAAAATCGAAGAGTTGGAGGGGCTGCAAACCCGGTCGCTTTTCCAGAAAATGATTTTTCCGAACAAGTTAGCCCATGGACATGATGAGTTGGTGCAGGAGGTGCGTAGGAGGTGGTGGCTTCGAACTGAGCCATCATATGTGAGTAATCGAGGGAAAAACTATGTTGGGAAACATGATGGATGTTACTCGGGTGTGGTGGCATCATGGGTGAGGCCGCATAGAATTGAGGGTGTTGTGCGATAGAGCCAATGACTCCATCATCAACGTGGGATTTGCCCAGCTATCATGGTGAGAGGTGTCATCTCAAGGAGCATTGGGTATGATGGTTTATAAATAACCATACTAGGCATAGATCAAGTCAAACTATTGAGCATTTAGGATGCATTCCTCCTAGGTTTGGGGTCGCTTAGATGTGACGTCCTTGGCTATGGAGGGGAGTAATGTTTCAAGAAACTAGTCAAGGAACATCTTATCATCCAATTGGATGTTGCACAAGCTATGTCGACGTCGCCACTCATGGATGCGATCCATGATGTGGGTAGCTGTGGTTGGTAGCTGTGGTTTGGAGACATGATAAAATGATCTCCACTCCCTTGTCGTATCGGACAGGTAGTTGAAAGTATTGAAGGAATATTGATGCAAGTGAGGAGAAATCAGGGTAAGTGGAATGAGGAAGATCGATGTACCATTTCGTCGCAGAACCCATAAGTGTGCGTTGGAACAACCTCAATATAATAGAGTCATCCATAATAATGTTCGATGAACACCATAAGTGGAAAGACATGATGTGGTTCTGGGGGTTCTCGCAGGTGCGATATGGGTCACACAGAATAGAAAGGCAAAGATTCTCTAGATAGGAAAAAACCAATTTGTGCAAACCAGGAGGAAAGACACAACTAAGTCACTCAAAACATGGTCACAGGGGTTTCTTGGGTTGCTTCAGGAACCAGGACAAGCACAATCTAGATGCCCGATCCAATTCGCTCATATCGAGGCTAAAGTCATGACTTAGGTCTCACTTATTGAGCATAAAGGGATGAATGGGTTGAGGCTTATGGCCCTATAAGTGCAACTCGCATCGAACAACAAAAAATTAAAAACACCAGAGCTTGTAGGGGCCAGGGGAGCGGGAATTGATGTAGTGAAGGTTTGGATTGGTCGCGTGGTAGCCTGATCGGTGACGGCTAAAGGAAGAAATGGACGACAAACCTATAACAAACCTACAAAAAAAGGTATCCCAGAGGATCGACCAGCAGAGTTTCCAAAACTATAACGGGGAGTTCTCCCCTGTTACATGCAAAAGCACCAGCCTTAGATCAATGTGATTATAAGGAAGAGTTCATGGAAAAATACAACAACAAACTAGAATAGTAACACAAAGCAAATATTTTTAACGTTTTCTAATGTAGACTGAGTAAACTAAATAAATACAAACAAATCAAAGTATACCTCCTTTCTGGTAATATGGGCCACCATGGTCGTCTTTGGAAGTGGTCCACCTCTCCACGGGTTGGTTCTCTAATGGTCTCCGGGTGGGTACGGAGAATGTCTCAACATACAATGTGGGAATTGTATGGCGACGGGATGATGGCCAAGGAGTGTGTGCATACCTGAGAGCAAAGGTGTCCGAGCATACTCACAAAATGAAAAATGCCACAAAAAAAGGTTTTTTTGGGAGAGACCTTGACAATGTATTTATAGAATGGTTCTAGGTTTTTTTGACCCAATGTGGTTACCCATGGTATTTTCTGACCCATGGTATTTTCCAATGGTTTTCTCTCTTTTAGGGATTTTACACCCTTGTTAGGGTTTTTGAACCCCTTTTAGGGTTTTTGATCCTTTTTAAGGATTTTTTAGCCTTTTTTTTAGAGAGTTAGGGTAAATTACCATAGTAAATAATAATGTTTTGGACCATTTTTTGTGGAAATACAATTGTGAAGGTCAAAATTAAGGGAAATATGGTAGGAATATGATGTATGTATGTGGTTTAGACCATGTAAAGCTAGGTGAACATTTTTTTTTGTTAACAAGTGGGGGGTATAAAACCAAGTGTAACCACTAGCTATAAAGTAGAAGGTGTCAAAACTAACTACAAATTCTAGAATAATCACAAGTGTCAAAAGTGCTAGGATTTTTTCCATTCTCTCTCACAATGTGGATCAAGGCCTCCCATGCTCTTTTGTGGTTTTTGATATGCTATTTGTTTAATTAATTAATCATTTACAAAAATAATAACAATGTCACTCAGTAATTTCTCCCTTTGTCACAAGAAAACTAGTTAGTCTCTGACATACGTAAATAGTACTTGTAGTTTTGAAATAAGTAAACTAGTTGATGTACATTATAACATTAGAAGTGATATTTTTAAATACAATTAGGTAGTTAGTCAATGTGGGAAACTTCTCGAAGTATTCTAGATTTGCTTATATGTATGTAGTTACATTTTTTAGTGCTAAAAAGAAATTGAAAGCACATATTTCATCAATCATTTGTAGTTGTATGTATCCTCTATTTTTTTGTATCTTTAGTTTTGTGCTCTGTTCAAATTCCTTTCCTATCCAATAGATGGTATCAAACCAAGGCATTGGTGTTGAGTGTTTCTCCACTGGTTCAAGTAAGTTGCAAGATTCAGAAGGAATTTACAGAACTATCTCCCCATGTACAAGAGGAAGTTGAGTTGAGCTTTGTTCAAGAGGTGAGCTGAAGCCACCATTGTTTTATACCTTGAAGGAGCCGAGAGGAAGTTAAAAAAATTAAAATAAATTATATTTTTGTTTTAAGAGTAAGAGTATTTTAAAAACATATTAAAAGGAGTATTTAAAAGTTAAAAGGAGGAAATAAAGCTTGGAAGTTTAGACTACAATATTTTCAAACAATGCCATCCAACAGTAACCTGGGTTAATCTTAAGGTCTCGTTCTAACAAGAAAAAAAATTATGAATTTCGGTTTTTTACAATGAACTCATTCGTGAAGTCATGGGAATATTGGGAAACTATTGAAGATGGGTTCAAAGAACCAAATCAAGCAACAATTGAGGACATTACTAATGCTCAGAGAGCACAACTAAATGAACAGAGAAAGAGAGAGGTCAGAGCACTGTGGAAAATTCAACAATGTACAGATGACACCATTTTTCCAAGTACAATGAATGTTAAAACTACAAAAGAAGCCTGAGATATATTAGAGAAGGCATATCAAGGCACATATAATGTGAAGATGTGAAGCTACAGAATCTAAGAATAGAGTTTGAAACTCTAAAGATGAAAGAATATGAGACAATAGACCAATTTATGACTAGTTAATGGAAATGGTCAACCAGCTAAGAATCCATGGAGAATACATAAAAGTGTTGAAATAATGTAACTTCAAAGAATATTATACTTGTACTTCACATTATTATTATTCATCCTTCAAGATATGTTACTGATGTAAAAGTTCATGTAAATGTCATGAGGTAAACCCTCATTTGTACGTTGGGTCAATGGCACCCAGAAAAGATGATTATAATTATTATTCTGAAGTGTAGCTAGGTAGGTCAGCCCAGATATGTAAAATTTCAGTTGGGAATTTTAGTATAAATAGGGAGGTTCCCTCCATCATTTATACAAACACACTCACACTTGTATTGTGCAAGAGAGAGAAAGAAGGAGAGACAGAGAAGGAGGAGTACCGGTGTCTTGGTGTCTTAGCTCTTATGCTTGGGGTTTGGTCTCTCACTTTATAAGACCATGTTCCTTAGTCATTGCATACTGGTAATCTATATTGAGGACGTTTTTGTTGGGTTTTTCCCTTTAGGGTTTTTCCAGGGTAAATTTTTGTGTACCTTGTGATTGTCTTTCTTTTAGTGGTCCTATTTATGTTGTTATTATGGAAATGTATTAAATGCTAATAAAGTTATAAATTAAGCTATGAAATCATAGAAAACTTAACATGGTATCATAAATAGCCTAAAAGGAGCATCTTTCATATGGAAAATATCTCTCTACTTCTTCGGACAAGGAAATTATGGTTTTCTGATAAAGTGGAATTTTTAGTGCAAGTGATATGTGGAAGTGTGCCCCTCCTAGATGCATATTTTGGCACCAATATTGAAGTTTTATAGTGGGAATAACCTCCATAAATTCAAGCCCTAGTTTGGCTTGAAACCAGAAAACCAAAAACTATAGTCCAGAATCTTGCAAGTCCAATTTCAAGGGTTAGAATTTGGATTCTTTGGAAACTAACTGTACCATCATACTTGCCTCAGCCAAGTGCACCTTTTGGTGAGTATAGTTTTCATTTCTGAGAAACTTTCATTTTTTGTCATTTTCTGGTCTCCGGGACAGGATGTCTCTAGGAACTAAGCTTAATAGCAAGTTGGAAGGTATAGAAACTTGCGTGCCTAGAAATATAGAATAGGACTCATTCTAGAAGATAATGATCTTCCAAATTTTATCAAGGGAGTTGTGTCGGATCCTGAAGAATATGAAGCAAAAGAAAAGTACAATAAATATATGATTAGGGCTAAGAGGATCATAGCTGATTTAATCAAGGATCACTTGATTCCTGAAGTATCCTCTAACGATACACCTAAGGAGATGGTTGATGCCCTATCAGGAATGTATGAAGGAAGAAACATCAACCTAAAGATGAACTTGAGAGCCCAACTCAAAATTAAAAACATGAGCAAGGGTGAATTTATCCATGAATACTTCACAAGGGTCTCTCAATCAAAGAACACATAGAAACAATTGAAGACAAGATTGATGAAATTGAACTAGTAGTGACTACTCTCAATGGTATTTCTAGACCATTGGACTCCTTAATCCAAATAGTCTATGCAAGGAAGGAAATCCTAAAATTTGATGTCATATGGGAAGAATGTGTTTAAGAAGAAGCTAAAGTAGATAACCGAGAATCACTACTTAGAGATTATTACCATGCTCTAGTTACGCATACTAGAAGAAGAAAAGGAAAGCATCATTCCTAAAAGGAAACTCATAAAGGGTCTTATCCTCCTAAGAAGTTTCAAAAGAATAAAAAGGGAGATTACAAGGATAAATATTTCTCCCCTTATCAATGTTGCCATTGTGACAAGATAGGACACATTTCTAGAAATTGTTCAACAAGAAAAGAAGAATTTAAGAGGAAGAATAGCGAAACACATCATGCTAACTTAGAAGAAGAAGAATAAGAACCTCTAAGAAGTTATAAAAAGTATAAGTTGAAGAATATGTTCTCGAGAAGATGTATCTGGAGGGTGGAATGTATGAACTAATAGGTCACTCGGAAGCATCCTTGATCCAAGATAAATGTATTCATATGCACTAATGGGCTGAAGCAGCAAGGACAACAATATATGTCCATAACAGAATATCCCATAGTGCACTTGGATTCAAACATGAATAAATTTTCACCAACAAGAAACTAGAGGTAAGTCACCTCAAGATATTTGGTTTTCCAGTGTTTTTTCATATACGAAAAGAAAAAAGAACCAAATTAGATCCTTCTAGAGAGAAGGAAATATTTCTTGGGTACTGTGAGGTCTCCAAGGCCTTGATAATATATATACCAAGTTACCATCATATGGAAATTAGCAGGGATGTAAACTTTAATGAAGATGTATCTCTTAGGAAGTCTGGAAGATGCCAACATGAAGAACCATATGAAGAAGTTGTAGCTCCTAGAGCTGTAAATCCGATGAAGGAAGTTACATCTTCTCATGATGATGAGATTCTAGAACTACATGATATGTTGGATCCCCAAGAACCTCTCCACATGAATAGATACCAAAAGAGAAATATATCTTGGGTCTGCAATATTATTCAAGAAGCAGAAACGTATCGTGCTCTAGAAGGATCCACAAGGAAGAGCAAGAAGCCAAAGCCATTTCCTAGTTATGTGGATTTCATGTGTGATCTTGTACACAAAGAACCTACTTGTTTTGAAGCAGTTGTTCAAAATAAAGAATGGGTAGAAGCTATGATGGAAGAATACCAATCCATAATGAAGAATGATGTATGGGAAATAGTTCCTGTTAGAAGGAAAAAGTGTGGTATCTTCCAAATGGATCTACAAGATAAAACATACGGTTGATGGAAGTATTGAGAAGTAAAAAGCCATTTTTGTGGCCCGTGGATTCTCTCAAAAGGAAGGATTGTCCATAATGTGGGTAGTGTGTTTGATACCGTAATTTCGAAAGGACAAATTGTCTAGAATGTTAGTAGTGGAATTGATCCCGTAATTCTAAAAGGAAGGATCGTCCAGAATGCTGGTAGTGGACTTGATCCTGTAATTATGAAAGGAAGGGTCATCTAGAATGTTAGTAGTGGACTTAATCATGTAATTCTGAAAGGAAGGATCATCCAGAATGTTGGTAGTGGAAATGATCCCGTAATTCCAAAAGGAAGGATCATCCAGAATGATAGTAGTGGACTTGATCTTGTAATTCCAAAAGGAATGATCATTCAAGAATGTTGGTAGTGGACTTGATCCCATAATTCTAAAATGAAGGATGGTCCGTAATGTTAGTAGTGGAATTGATCTCATAATTTCGAAAGGAAGGATCATCCAAAATGTTAGTAGTGGACTTGATTCTGTAATTCCAAAATGAAGGATCATCTAGAATGTGAGTAGTGTACTTGATCCTGTAATTCTGAAAGGAAGGATCGTCCAGAATATTAGTAAGTGAACTTCATCTTGTAATTTCGAAAGGAAGGATCATGTTGGTTGTTGTTATACCAGCCTCATATCATGTTTCTACATACTTGAGTTGTTGATGATGATGTCACATGTTGTTGTCGTTATTCCAGCTTTATGCGAATGATCTAGCCTCATGCTAGCAATGCTAGTGATGGACCAGTTGTTTTGTAGATGATGATGTTCCAATAGATGATGATGATGCTCTAGCTCCATGTTGCATATGATGATGTTCTAGCAAATGGTGATGATGCTCCAGCTCCATGCTGTTGATGATGTTCTAGTTCCATGTTGCAGATGATGATGCCCCAATTCCATGCCACAAATGATGTTACTTCAGCTCTATAGTGAAGATTTTGATGATGTTACTTCAGTTATGTACTAAAGATGTTGATGATGTTACTTCAGCTCTGTACTAAAGATAATGATGATGTTATTTCATATATGTACTGAAGATGATGATACTCCAGCTTTGTGCTGAAGATGATGATGTTGTTCAAAACTTTTGATGAACTATAGATGTACCAGATGATGTTCCAAAAGATGATGTTAATGATTCCTCCTCTCTCTCTCTCCTTTTGATGATGTTTTGTTGATCCACACCACTTATTGTTGATGTCATTAGAATACCCTTGTTGTTAAGGGAGAGTGTTTAAATAATGTAACTTTGAAGAATATTCTACTTGTACTTCACATTATTATTATTCCTCCTTCGATTGATGTTACTGATGTAAAAGGCCATGTAAATGTTATGAGATAAACCCTCAGTTGTAAGTCGGGTCAATAGCAACCAGAAAATATGATTATAATGATTATTGTGAAGCGTACCTAGGTAGATTGTCTCTTCTATTTGGGTAGGTTGGCCCAGTTAGGTAAAATGTCCGTTGGGAAGTTTAGTATAAATAGGGAGTTGCCCTCCCCCATTTATACAGACAAACTCACACTTGTTTTGCACAAGAGAGAGAAATAAGGAAGGATAGAGAAAGTGAAGGACTTGTTTCTATGGTGTCTTAGCTCTTATGCTTGGGATTTTGTCTCTCACTTGATTATACCTTATTCTTTGGTCATTTCATACTGGTAATCTATATTGAGGAAGTTTTGTTGGGTTTTTCCCTTTATAGTTTCCCAGTGTAAATTGTTGTCTACCTTGTGATTGTGTTTCTTTCAATGATCCTCTTTATGTTATCATTATGAAAATGTATTAAATTATAATCAAGTTATAAATTAAGCTATGAAACCATAGAAAACTTAACAAAAATATGTGACATTAGTTCAAAAAGTCTTGAGGATCCTTACTAAGAAATTTGGTATGGTGGTAATTGCAATTAAGAAATCCAAGGATTATATTAAATAAATGAGCTGATAGGATCATTACCATGTTATTAATCAAGACTTAATAGGGAAGAAAAAGAAGTTGAACATGCCTTCAAAACACAAGCATATATTAACATGGGAAGATTCAACAACTACAATTCATAGAGAGAGAACAAGCCAAGCATGGATCAAGAAGACAAGCCACAACACCCTCTGAGGTCAAGGGGAAGAGACAAAGGTTTTTAGTATAAGAAAAGGTATGAAAAATATAAAAATCAATGTTATTGTTGAAAAATATTTGGTCATTTATCCAATGAATGTAGGATAAATCATTTATACCTAAAAACAAATAGAGCTAATGTATCTAATACATTTAAAAGTAGCTTAGAATCTCTATTTCTATGTTGTCATGAAGTTCAAGAAAGAAATAAAGACCTATGGTTGTTAGACAATTGTTGTAGTAACCACATAATAGGAGATAAAAGTATTTTGGTAAATGTAGACAACTAAGACAATCATGATGTCATATTAGGAGATGATAAAATTGGCAATGTAGTTTATAAACGAACATTCATTTTTCTAACAAATTAGAATGAGAAGAAGAATATGTTTGGTGTCTATGTAGCCCCTAATATAAAGCACAATTTGATGAGTGTTGTTCAACTCACTTAACATGGTTATAAGGTCATATTTACAAACAATGTTTGCATAATCTTGGACAAATTCCAAAGTAGAAAGCTCATTGCTAGGATTAAAATGACCAAGAATAGGATGTTTCCTTTAACCTTAAGAAATGTTAACTAGTTAGCTTCATGTGTACACAATGTCACAACTGTAGATGAGTTTTGGTTATGGCATTTGGGATTTGGTAATCTACACTTTGGTGGGATGAATTTATTGTAGTAGAAATAAATGGTTAAAGGATTTCCAATAATTCATGAACCAACAAATTCTTGTAAGAGTTGCTTGTTAGGAAAACAACATAGATAAATATTTCCATACAGTGCATCATACATAGCAGGAGCACCATGGAGTTGGTGCATACTTATTTATGTGGTACCATACAAATACGGTTCTTAGGAGGACATCTTCATTTTTTGACTTTCATTGATGATTTCAGTCAGAAGACTTTGGTATATTTTCTAAAGAACAAATATGAAACTTTTGACAAATTCAAGGAGTTTAAAGCTTTACCTGGAAAATAAAGTGGTATGTACATTAAATTTCTAAGATCTGATAGAGAAGGTAAGTATGATTCTAAATATTTTGAAAATTAATGCAGGTATCATGGCATCAAAAGACCAATTGCAGACAAATATACTCCTCTGTAAAATGGGCTAGCAAAAAGGAAAAAATCCGTAATGATTATGGCTAGAAGTATACTCAAAGAAAAACAACTTGAAAATGAATTTTGGGGTGAAGCAGTTGCATGTTCATTCTATATCTTAAATAGATCACTTGCAAAGAGTGTCAAAAACAATTTTACTCTGGAATCATGGAGTGGAATGAAGTCAAGTTTTCAGATTTTAAAGTATTTGAATGTGTAGCTTATGCACATGTTCCATAATAGTTGATAAGAAAGTTGGATTATAGGAGTAAAAAAATGCATTTTTACAGGGTGCAGTGAACATTCAAAAGCCTATAAACTATACAATATAGTCACCAAGAATTTTATTGTAACCATATATGTGAAATTCATGGAAGTAAAAGCTTGGAACAATCAAGGTGAAAAGTCAACTACAACTACAAATTTAGCACCCTTATTACCAACAGAAAATAAGTGGAGCCAACAAGACAACAAGGATCTCCATCTAGATTACCAAGATTGTAGATTCAAGGTAAAACTTTAATGCATGGAGAACAACAAGGTAATAGTCCTCATTCTAGCAGTGATTCAGATCCCATAATAGCTTCATTAAGAAACAAAGAGACAAGAAGGTTAAGAGAAATTTATAACCAAGATTATGAAGTAGATATGCAAGTTCATTTTGCATTATTTTCTTGTGAGCCTATACATTTTGAAGAGGCCATTAAAGAAGAAAAATGGATCCATACAATGAATGAAGAAATTGAAGCAACTGAAAAGAATGACACTTGGGATCTTGTATATATACTAGAAATAAAGGACAACACAGGAGTTAAATGGGTTTATAAAACTAAATTTAATGAAGTAGGATAAGTGGAGAAGCATAAGGCAAGGCTAGTTGCAAAATATTTTCCACAAAATCCTGGAATTGATTATGGAGAAACCTTTGATATAGTAGCAAGGTTAGACACCATTAGTACATTGTTGGAGTTAGCAACTCATTGTAGCTGCAATTCCTTCCCCAAAATTTTCAATTTTAGGGCCCCTACTTCTTTTTGTTTTTTATTAAATTTGGCCTAGGAATATTGTTTTTTCACCGAGACTTCCCTGAAGTTCAGTTTTTTCCTTAAAAAACTTGATTTTTTTAATTTTCTGTATTAGAAGACTAGTTGACTATCCTTTTGATATCGGAAGCATAGTAGATTATCGTTCTGACATTGCGGAAGCTGAATTGTCAAACCCCTTGAAAGAACTTTAGACTCCCTCGCCGATATGTTGAACCTTGGGTTCTTTTCTCCTCGTTTTCATTTTTTCGATCTTAAACACTTATTGGTTTTGATATCCAATTATGTTTTTATCGATGTCAGTATGTTTGATAGGAGTGAGTCGGAGCCCTAGTGTTTGTTGTTGCCAAAGTTGCAGGAAACTAGTGCTGAGACATTTCGCAAATAGTTGTTTTCCTCGTCGACTCCTTAGAACTTAGGATTTCCAAGTTTCGATACCTTTTCAAAAAAAAGTAAATCCACGATGATACAACTATTCGTTGCCAACATTGCAGGAAACTAGTGTTGAGATGTTTCACAAGTCGTTGTTTTCCTCGCCGACTCCTTAGAACTTAGGATTTCCAAATTTCGATACCTTTTAAAAAAAAGTAAAGCCGTGATGATACAACTGTTCATTGTCGACATTATGGAGGAAGTTCATTCTTGATATTCTGAACTTAGAGGTTAGCAGTTCCGATGCCGATGGACTTAAAAGTATCTCGGGCCTCTGGTTTGGTTTGCACCCATCGTTGTGTCAATCCTCCAAACTAACCTTCCGATTGATTTAGGTTTTGGCTGCTGATAGGTTTTTACCACCGATAGGTTCCCACCGAGTATTATATATATGAGGGCGTGTATTATTTTGTTTTATCCTTTGTGACTTGTCGATTACATTGGTTTGTGTTGTTCGTACCATGTGCATGCACCCAACTGTTAGAAACTACTTTGTTTCCTCTGCTCCCATGGAATTTTGTACCATCGAGTTGACTACACTACTATTGCCAGGTAGGTAAACCATGGTTCGCTATTTTTTTGGTTTGATTGGTTGATTGTTGAGCCGTTAGGTTTTCTATTGCTTATGTTTTCTGCCTAAAAGGATTTCTTTCCCCTTACAGTTTTTCATGGTTGTTTTACTTTGGAGGGTGAGAGGTTTTAAGCTGTTTACAGTTTCGCTAGTGGGAAAATCCAAAGTCAGTGTGATCTTTTTTCCGTTATGGATGCATTTGACCCAGCGCTGGGGGTTAGGGCATGGTTGCAGACAAGCATTTCGTTGTTTGCAACACCCGTTTCTTGGTTTTTCCACGGTCGGCCAGGGGTATTAAGCTGTTTTTCATGCATTTACCTGATCCCATGGGGCTGTGGAGGATTTTTCCTTTTCGGTCAGTTTAGGGTTTTTCTCGAGGACAAGCGACAGGATTAGTCTGATACGTCCCTATATTTGATGGAGGATTATTTTGATACGACCCAAGTTGAGATGGAGGATTTTTTATGAAGTGAAGTTTTCAAATGTGGAGCTTATCCATTTTAGGAAGTGGCCTGCAAGATATATTTTTTTTGTTTCTCCTTGATTCTTTCATTCATTAAATAGTGTGTTTAATTTATTTTTCAGCATGCATGTTGAGGAGGTAAATAAATTGATATGTTTTCCTATTTATTTTTTAAACACTTGCTAATATATCAGTTGGTCTAAGAACATGTTTTGAATGTGACAGGTTGATTGTTATAATGAAAACATGTCAAAGAGACAAAAGAAGAAAGCTCCTATGGTTGAAGGAGAGTCTGAAGTAGAGTGGCATCACCAAAGTAGAGTTTATATACGAAGATACTAAAGCCTCTACTGGGGTCAAACAAGACTACAAGTGGTGAGAAATATATAGAATGATTTACAACTAGAATGTACTTGATGCTAGTTTTGAGGAGCTGACCATCTATGCCAACATTGAGAAATCAACCCTAATGAAAGTAGCTACGAGGGCCGAGTTATTTCCTTGCTCGGAAGTGATAGGTTGGATTCTGCCTAGGGTATATGTAACCACAATTATTATGGAGAACATTGCTAAGCAAGGCTATGCTACATATAGCCTTGCATATGTCTCTATGGCTTGTCATCTACCCTCACCCCAGGTTTATTTGACAGAAAGTTGGTTAAAGGAAATAGCTATGGACCTGGTGGAGATTGTAAAAAGAATGATGATACCTAAAAAGAATTTCCAAACTAGACCTTCCAGAGAGTATGATGCCCCTACTCTCCGTGCTCCCTACAGGTTCATTGCATTGATGTTAAATAGGATTTTTGACAGAGCACATGGGAAGAGCTTCAAGATAGGTTGGATACTAGTTATTTTCTTTGTAGCTACCCAAGGAACCATCTTTAACTGGGAAAATATAGTGTCAAATAGCCTCTCTGCATGTATATCAGTAGCCTTAGGAGGGGCGTCTCAAAAGAAGTCAGAGTTTTATATGAGCTCTATCCTGATTGATTGCATATTGTGCACTCAATCTTTTCCTGCTTTGAGATGTAACTGGGAGAAGGACAGAACCCCAGTGTATCCAGCCTACAAATTGTTATGGGCACATAAGTACCATATTTATTATAGGGAAAGTTGTGATCATTTCATTATGCCCTTATATACCCTCATTTTCTTGATTGAATGCAATTGCATGTCTGAAGAGGTATTCAAATTCATACAGGATTTTGGAGATTACTATTTGACGGAGGATGGGTTGTATGTAAGGATGTATGGTGGTTCCAGAGCTCCTTCCCTACTCCCAAAGTATGCCATAGATTATGTACTCCATAAGGAGGTGGTTAGTTAGATGTATATTGATAGTGTATGCAATTTTTTCTTTGAGCATAAAAATGAAACATATCCTGCAGTACCTTTCTTGCTTGGAAGTTATAAGTTTTCAAAGGTAAAGCATGCGGCATAATTTTGATAAGGAGCTGGAATATTTTTGTTTTGGAGAAATGAATTTTCATAGGAATGACTCGCACAACAAAGTATTGGACTACTACAAAAAAGTAGGAATTCATTTTGAATATACTAATTTTTGGGATAAAGATGAGGAGACATTCCGAAATGTGAAGAACATAACCGCGCTTAAGAAGAGATTCGAGTAGAAAATAACTAATATGGGTGGAAAGGGCAAAGCTTTGGAGAAGGCTAAGGAATTAGAAGAAGAAGAGGCTAAGAAGAGAGAAGAAGATGCTAGAAGACTAGCACAGGAAGAAAAAAGATGGTTGAAAAATGAAGAGGAAGAAAAGAAGCGAGCTGTAGAGGAAGCAGTTATAAAGGAAGAGGAAGAAAGAAACAAAAAAGAAGAAGCTGAAATCAAGAATAA
Organism: Pseudotsuga menziesii; assembly: GCA_001517045.1. Taxonomy (NCBI): domain Eukaryota; kingdom Viridiplantae; phylum Streptophyta; class Pinopsida; order Pinales; family Pinaceae; genus Pseudotsuga; species Pseudotsuga menziesii. The sequence continues at coordinate 120,744 of LPNX010462939.1, forward strand.
ACACGAAGAAAGTGAGGGTTTGAGACTAACAGGATCCCAAAAGGATCAGCAAACTACAGAGCAGGTTGATACACAAGGAGTACAGGATCAAATAGATCAAGAGCAAGGACAATCTGATCCCGATCCCTTGAAACTTGCTGCATCTTCTGGAAGCACATTTGGAAAAGCATCATTCTATGAGATAAATTTGATCCCTTTCACTCCTACTGAAGGGGAGGAGGTTCTTGATTTCAGTACCATTTTTTATGATAAAGAAAATAAAATAATTGTTAAAAGAACTAAGAAGAAGGTCGATACTGGAGGATAGTAAGGGAAAATGATAACAGATAAAACATTGGTACATGGTACAAATAATGATCCACAGTTGATAGCAAGAGCTGGAGTAGCATTAACCCTAGAAACTGAAGATAATGTGGATAGGCTCATGACCGATCTAGAGGAGTCATGAAATAATCTGACCCAGCTAAAGGAGACATTAAAAAGGGAAAAAGATGAGAGCCAAAAGCTAAAAAGGAAGTATGAAGATATGAGGAGTGAAGTCAAGAATTCAAGAATGGAATTCCAGACTCTACAAGTGGATAAGAATGATTTAGAAATATCTATAGAAAACATAGAAAAGAATGCTCAAGTTATCTTAGCTGAATTACAAAAGCTATAGCTAGAGCATCAGATGTTAAAAACTGAAAGGGATGATCTTCAGTTATCATATGGGAATTTAAGTGCAGAGAAAAGCAGGTTGGAGAGTAGTGTTACTGAGTTAGAAATGGAGAAGGATACCATAGACGAAAAGGAGAAGCAGTATCAATAGCAGGTGGCAGCCTTAGAAGAACAGAACAATGCATTGACCACATCTGTCAAAACCCCATATTTTCCGAAAAATTTAAAAATTTTTAAATGCAAATAATTTTTCATAATTACAGTAAACTAATTATTAAATTAGTTATATGTTACCAAATTCATTATTTGAATTATCTGTTGGTTGTGTTTAGCGATAGAACAGTTCTTTTCAGTTTATTGACTTGTTTTCTTCTTGCGACCATAAGGTGGGACTGTCATGTAAAAACTGGGCTTACTTAGCTTTCGAGCTAACGCATAAAGTTTTCCTATTCTTACAGACTATAGGTAAGAGTTTGGGTGCTTCTTATCGAATTCTAAAGTATTTAAATACAAGTTTGTCGCAAAAATAAAAGCTCAGTAAGAAAATTAATGCTAAACAATTTCTGGCACTTGATGAGGTAAATTCATTAATTGTGCTTCTTTCTAGTAGAAGTAAATTTATGGTTCTTAATGATTACTGAACTATTCTATATCCATCATAGTCGTCAAGTATAGAAATGCCTTATTAACTCTTTGCAACAGAGTAAGAGTAGCAGAGTTATAAATTCTATGGTATAATTTCAATTGTGTACAATTATGTTTACAAAGTAATGTAAAATGATAAGGGGTTTATATATTACTGTTTCCATTTTTAAACCTTGAAGTTTAAAAGAATTTATAACTTTATTTCAAGCTGCCTTTTGAGAAAACAATACTAATGTTGATGCATAGAGTTTTTATTCCACATCAATTATTTTCAAACATAACTGGATCTTACTTTAGTAAGATAGATATCTCACTGAAACAGGTTTTATCCTATCCCTTTTATATATGTAAAAGGAACATGTCCTTAAGGGACTATAATTCTTAAAAGAATGCATGACATAAAAGTTATATGGCCTAACTATTTTATTATGGTGAATCTGTTTGATAAAAGAAATGTGGCTTAACCTTGCCATGTCTTAATTTATGGTTAGAGGACATTTAACTTAAGCAAGAGCCTTCTCCACATAGTAGTTACTACTCTCTTTTGTATCTTTTTACCAAACGTTACTATTTTAACAAATACTGATAAGGCCATTAAGGTTATTATGATCAATAGGATAATTTCCATAGTTTTTACTTTATAACCTCCTTTATAATCTTCCAAAGTATACTTTTACGTTAAGTTAGAAGTTGATTGAACTAATATATCATAATGCATATATCTATAAAAAAATATATAAGGTGTGAAATAAGAGGCCTAAGAATTGGCCATGTTCACAATCAAATTATAGCTTAACCTTTATTTTATGTTCTATAAACTTCATAAAGAAATTGCCTCCTTTACATGCATTTATAAGCTAGGGTGAATATATTATTTACCTAGAAAAAGGGTTATAATCATAACCATGTCATGAAGTAAAAGGATAGTTTTGAATTCATGAAACCAAACTTTATATTTATAAGGGTCGTTGTATGATTTCCCACAACCTCGATGATTTCCAAAGACTAGGGTTTATAATAATGAAAACTTATTTTGTTTCCATGCAGCGTATACGACGGTTGACTTTGCACGGGGACTAAAGTGTAACCATTGATTAAACAAATGATTGGGGATTATTCTTTCGGTGGGATGTTCGCTAGAACTATACACTTAAACCCACTGTTTGCTAAATATTTGTTGGGCTATCGTGGTGTTATCTGGGCCATGAGCTGCATGAATATAAGGGATTCTTCCTTGAACTCTAATCTCATTATCCCTTCCGTTCTTCTCGGCCTCCTGCTGCTCTGGGATGGTGCTAGTGCACCCTTGTTGTGCCACTCCTCTGCAATAGTATTATCCCTGTTTTTCATCATCCTCATGGGCTTGTCTAAAAACACGTTAAAGGAATACCGTCCCTAAGTGTTGCGGGTTGATAGGTATTATCGGTTCTTCCTTCAGGGTTTCACTGTCTTATTAGCTTTAACCCGAACCCTTGACTGAAATAAACTCCTTCCTCAGTGAGAGTTGAAGTCTTGTCTTCTTGCATTGCGATTGGGTGTTGTTGTATGTTGTCGATGGTGGTTGTGCCTCAATACAGAAATAGGCAAGAACTGTAAGTCCTTTCTTCATTTTGTTGTTTGTTTTAAATAAATGTTTATCCGTATACGAGTTCTAGCATTAACATCTTCTGTGTTGATTACAGGTCACGGCCCTCCTCTCTGCTTAGTTTGTGCGGGGGCTACGACAACAAAATTGGATCACGGGTAAGCCCGGTTTCACCATGGCTGTTCCCTCTTATTGGGTCCCTTTGGGAAAATTGTGGGTTGGTACAATGAGGCTTGCAACCCTTGCGGATTCAGTTTATTCTGTTATTTAGTGTGTTATTTTGTAGTTAAAGAGGCCCTGCGTTGTACGAGGGTACTCCGGCTTCGGCCGTAACTGTAGATGTTAGTTTTTGTTCCAATATTGTGTAAGAAGTAAACATGTGACAGAGGGCAGTTATGCCATACTCTCAGATACTTGAAGAAGCCGGGGGATTTGGAAAGCCGTCCGACTTTTGTTTATCTTTACTGTGTCTAACATGAGGCTGTGAGCCTAAGTTGGAAAAGGGATTACAACTCTCTATTTCTCACTTCTATTTGTAATTTTGAAAATTTAGGGTTTTCACCCTAAGTCCATAATATAAGTTATGAATACATTTTTTTTCTTTAAATGTTTCTTTGTTTTGTTGCAGCTGCAACCGTTCTCCCCAAATTTCTTAAATTTTGGGCCCCTTCTCATGATTTAGAGTTGTTTTCTAATCATTTGGATCCTTGAACCTCTTGAGTGTGCATTAATTTTGGATGATTTCTTGGAGGTTACATTTCAGCCTGGTTTTCAGAAGTTGCCTGCGTTTGAAATTTATGGCAAGTCGGAAAGTGTAAGTTTGTTTTTTGTTTGTTGATCGGATCAAATGTTCTTTGTTGTGGGTCGCCGTTGTGGAGGTAAAGCAAGTTTTTTTTCGTTGTTGAATTTCTAGAGCTAACCAAAGCGCTTAATGTTTTATTGATCGGGCATCATACTATGTTGAATTGGTGGCTGATAACCTTTTCCCTTCCACCATTGCGGCTCCCAAATCGATTAGCCATCCGATGTAGGAAGAGCTCCAACTACCGATGCGTGTTGACCTTTTCATCGCGTACCCGTAGCGTTTTATTTTCCGTCGTTGCGGCTGGGAAAGTCATTTGGCTTCTGATGTATTGTCTTCCGACTTCGATTAAATTTTTTTGCCCACGTTTTGAATGTCTCTAGCTCTTGTCTCTTCTGCTGTTGCGGCTGGGAAACTCATTTGGCTTTCGATGTTGTTATCTTTTCGATTTCTGATTTAAAGCTTTCCTGCCTGCAGATTGGTCCACCCTTCCGACGTTAGTTTTTGAGCCGCCGATGAGTTTCCCATCTGCCGTCATTGGTGATGTTTGTCGAGCCTATAGGTGGACGAGATAGTGAGGTCGACGTTGTTAAAATTCCCAGAACAGGTGGTGCGCCCGGCCATTTCTTATGGATTAGCCATTTCAGTTGATTTAAATTGACGTTTTATTTTAGGATATGATCCCAGTGAATGATGCACGTTGTTTAACCGCAGGAAGATCCAAAAGATTGCTGATATTGTCATGGCACAGGTAGAGTAGAAGACAAGGTCGATGACAATATAGGCACGAACCAGACGGCCTATGCATTACTAAATGGCTCATGAGTGCATACAGACAACATAGAGGAATATGAAGCGTTGAAGGTCTGAAAGGTCGCACGCTTAGGGGGTAGCCCAAGCAGTCAACTATTTTAGTTTAATATGTGAAAGTTAAAACTTAAAAGGGGCTTTTTCCCTGGAAAAACTTGTAAACGATTTGCTTGTAAGAGGAACTATTTCGTTTTACAATCAGAAACTGCAATTTTTCCTGTTGGAGAAAGTGCGGTAATGGAATGCATCAAATGTAACTAAATGAGCAATGTTGAAGGGGAACTATTTCGTTTTCAGCCGAGTCTCATTAACTGTGAGATTGTTCTAATTTCCTGAACCTATGTTCTTGTTTGAATGTTCTTCAGTATATTCTGTGATGTTTTCCACTGTGGGTAATAAATGTTGTTCATAAACAATTGGCTATCTGGTTGTTCATATATTTGTAATTGTTCATGTGTCATGAAAGAAGTATCAGCTATCTCTAACTTTTCATAATGCATGTACAAAGTGTATTACTCACCAATGAATGATAACCTCGCTCCCTAGGGATAAATTAGGTAGTTAGTTTATTTTTCTTGTTGTATGTGATTTAGATGCTTGTGAATGTGAAGACGAGAGGTAAGAACCTGTGCATCACATTGTGACTGCTCCCTGCATCTTGATCATCCCGCATTGTTAATTAGGCACTTGCATTTCATACATTAAGTCAAAAAATACAAAAAATACACGGTGGACCGGGCCGCAACCGGTAAAATCCTTTGTTTTTTGTTACTTGACCTACGGTAGCCGGACTGCAAACCGAACGGATTCCCTACACCAAACAATCACGGGCTAGTTGGGAACGTTGACTGGGGAGAATCCCTTGCTATTGTTTCCTGCAATTTCCAGGCATCAACATGTTTATAATTCAGTACTGGAATTTGTTTGTTTACTTGTTACAATTAATATTTAAGCTCGGCCGTAAGGAGATATTTACAGCATCTTTGCAAATGTCTTGGATTTATAAAACACCTCTGTAATTTATGAGGTTATTCGTTAGGTTGTATAATTTTCGAATAAGCTCGATAAGTCGAGCATTCTATCACTCTGTTGATTAATGAAAATGCATTAATATACTTGATTTTTATCCCATAATGATTTTTATAAGTTATTATTAGGGTTTCTTGTACATTACTTTTATCTCTAGTTTGTTTTATAAAACTGTCAATGTTATTATATAAGAGAGATAAAATAAACAATTCATGTTCTTTGTGGAGTGTTTACATAACTAACAGTTACTTCTTTTCTTTTAGGTATAGAATTTATAATTTTATTTCATCCTACTAAAATTAAAAAGAGCATTAATAATAATACTGTTTCTATACTTAGTATATAACATGCATACTTAGTCCATGCAACATATATAATAGAAAGCATATATTATAAAATGTTATCTTACATGTAAGTACTATGGCTTCTATTGTTATTTAAACTTAGTTTACTTTATTTGAAAGAGTTGAAAATTGCTGTTATATAATTATTACCCTACAGCTTATAATGTCTTTATGTTTTAATACAGTATTTGTTGTATCTGTCATATACAGCCTTTGAGTACAGAGTTCTATTCTGGTTACTGTTGATATTATGATATAAAACATTACTTTATTTGTATATATTAATATTGTTCTTTCATTATATATTTATTAACTTTATTCTATGTTAGTTATAATCACAGAATAAATTAATATTTTATTATTGTGTTCTTACACATTCTGTACTAAATACTTTATAGAAACACCTATATTGTCTTGTTTATGTTACAAGCTAAGAATTATAAATTACCCATAAAAGAACTAATCTATTTACTATACTGTAAGTATCTTAAGAGGTATAAGTTAGTAGTCATATGTTTTGTTTATGCTTAACTAGCTAGAACAGAAATGAAAGGATAACATATATTACTTTCTTATAGGTGAATTCTGCTACTAGTTAAATTACCTGTAGAAGTAAATCGAGATTCTAGCTATTCTTTCTTTCAATTTGATTATTACACATGCAGTAGTTAAGACTGGAAAGAAGTAAACTGTAAAGCTATAAAGCAATTAGATTATTGCAAATGACTATTGTATCAAAACTACTTTATCTACCCATTCCTACTACTGTCAGTAAATAATATAGTTACTTTCTCTGATTCTAAAAGACTAATAGTTTCAGTACAGGTTATCACTATTCCTAAAATAAAAGATATTTCTTCTGATAGAAACACAAAAGAAAATACTCTATAATTCCATTAACATTCTAATCTGCATTTTCATCATACTATTTTTATTTATAATTTCACCCCTGTGCTGGAGTACGGTCTGGTCACTCCAGATGAGGAAAAACACAGGTGGGGTTTTATTTCTCATCAAAATATTCTATTACTGACAAACTAAGAACAACTATATTACTAAGACATCTAAATCTTTACATCATAAGCTACAAACATACATTCGATCATACTCATGTTATTAAACAAAAACTGTTAGAGGACAGAACCTGTTCTTGAGCTTGGACAACAACAACAATGGGAGGCCATTCCTCCCTACCAATTCCTGGAGAGTGCTCAAACAGCGACTCCTCAGGACCCCCGAGCTTGCTCTGGTCTCCCTGGCTGGAACTAGGTGTAGCAATAATCAAGTACCAGTCTTCAGACTTAATACAAACCCTGAAATTTTCAGTAAGTTATCCTAGCTTAGCAAACTATAACAGACCAAGTTACTGCAGAATTTCTCTCAAAACACCTTTCATACTGATTTTTCCCTTTTTCCCCAATGAATTTCCTGAATAGCATTCCTCCTGAATGATTCTTCTCTAGAAATATCTGAGCATCCTCAGCTCTATTCATTGGGTACTTTTTAAAAGATTGCCTAGGTTTTTTTGGGTTAGTTGTCATTTATTGAGCCACCTGCTCTGATCCCACTTTCTTGGGGTATCATGACCCCAAATGTAGGGAAGTTTCCACCTGCAACCTAGGAAGTGTTTGAGGATGCTGCCACTTGTCTTTTTCCCTCCACCTAGTTCCTTCCACCAGTTTGACCAATAACCTCTTATTAACAGCTCTCCCATGTTGTTGTCTCCACTTTTTAGTTATTAATAATAAAATATTCAGAATTACATTCCACTTCTTTTGACTCTATTGAGTCATCAGTTCCTACTTAGCATTAATTTTAACATAATGTCTTATGAAATCAAATTAAACAATTAACATTATTTTACAAAATTGGGGTATGTGACATACACACCCCCTTAAAATGTAACATCGTCCTCGATGTTTCTTATTCTTCATCCTCTGCAGTCTCCTAGAATAGATTCAGGTATGCCTCCCGCATCTTACTTTCCATCTCCCAGGTAGCCTCTTCAGGACTAAGGCGCTTCCATTGCACCTTCACCTGTCCAATGGTGCGGTTTCGTAGAGTAATTTCCCTCCTCCCGAGGATACCCTCCGGTTCCACCAGAATTTCTCCTTCTGGTTCCACCTGTACAACATTCCAATCAACCACGTGAGTAGCATCATGAACATACTTTTTCAAAACAGAGATATGAAAAACATTATGTACTTTCAAGTTAGGTGGTAATGCTAGCTGGTATGCAACTTGACCAATTCTAGATAATATTTCAAATGGACCACAATAACGTGGTGCTAGCTTTGCATAACTCCCTAGTCTTAGAGATATTTTCTTTGGCCTTACCTTTATAAATACATGCTCACCTACCTGGAACTCCTTGGGAGTTCTTTTTAAATCTGCTTGGCTCTTTTTCCAATCCTGTGCCACCTTCAAATTTTCCTACACTTTCTTCACGATCTCTTCCATTTCTTTCAATAATTCTAGTCCTAACACCAATCTATCTACTGGATTATTCCAGGAGATAGGATTGTTGCATTTATGTCCATACAAAATTTCAAATGGACTAAACTTAGCTGATGACTGATAGTTATTATTATATGCAAACTTTGCTAGATGCAAGTAGTCTTCCCACTTACCTGGCTGATCTTTAACATACATCCTTAACAAATCCTCCAGCACCTGATTCACTCTTTTAGTCTGTCCATCTGTTTGAGGATGGAAGGAGGTGCTGAAATTCAGCATTGTATTTAATCCCTTAAACAAGGACTTCCAAAAATTTCCTGTGAATTTAGGATCCTTGTCTGAAATTATAACCTTCAGTACTCCATGCAACCAAAAAAACTGCTTTAAGAATATATCAGCTATATTGGCAGCCTTGTAAGTAGTTTTGACAGGAATAAAATGTGTTGCCTTGCTCAACTTGTCAACTACCACCATAATAGAGTCATTTTGAATCTGATTTATGGGCAATCCAGTAATAAAATCTAACTTAATCACTTCCCATTTCCAACGAGGAATAGGTAAAGGTTGCAGCAAACCAGCTGGATATTGGTGTTCGATTTTCACTTGTTGACAGTCCAAACATGTAGCAATGTATTCAGCTACTTCAGATTTCATATTAGGCCAAAAATATTCTTTTCTTAGCATGGTTACAGTCTTTTGGTAACCTAGATGTCCTGAGTAAGGTGTTTTATGGACTTCACCCAGAATCAACAACTTAACCTTAGGCACATTAGGCACATACAGTTTATCCTTAAATAATAAAAATCCATCTTCATTTACACTATAACCTTTTATTAAGCTTTATGTAGGTTCCTCTTTAGCTGTAACTTGTAATTTCTGATAAATTTCATCCCGTTTTACCCTTTCTTTAAGCTGTTCATTTAAATTAGAAGCATAAGTGCTGATTGCTGCTGTAAAGTTCAGCTTTGTGTTTCTGCTTAAAGCATTAGCCACCTTATTTTTCTTACCCTTTATGTGTTGTATTTCAAAATCATATTCACTCAAGAAGGCTAACCACCTTGCTTGTCTTGCATTTAAGTTAGGCTGATCTAAAAGATATTTCAGTCCTTTATTATCAGTCATTAGAATAAATTTTCTGCCTATTAAATGATGTCACCACATTTTTAAGGAATGTATAACAGCCGCAAATTCTAAATCATAAGTTGCGTAATTATTTCCATGATATTTTAACTTCCTAGACTCATACACAATGACCTGCCCATCTTGAGTTAGAACACCGCCTGAGCCATCGTTACAGGCATCTGTGCATACCACGAAATCCTTATTAGGATCTGCTATTCTTAGAATAGGTGCACTTGTCAATAAGATTTTTAATTTCTTAAAACTTTCTTCACACTTTGAGTTCCAATCAAATTTCTTGCCTTTCTTTTGCAAGGAAGTGATCGGATTTGCTATTTTTGAAAAGCCTTCAATGAATCTCCGGTAATAACCGGTAATTCCCATGAACGAACTAACATCCATTACATATTTAGGAACTGGCCAATCTTCGATTGCCCGAATCTTTTCAGGATCGACTAAAATCCCTTCCTTAGTCATTACGTGACCTAAGTACTGGATTTCATCCTTAAAGAAGTCACACTTGCTAAACTTCGTGAAGAGTTGTTGTTCTAACAACTCTTGTAAAACTATCTTTAGGTGTTCTTTATGTTCTTCTTCTGTTTTAGAATACATTAAGATGTCGTTAATAAACACGACAACAAATTTATCTAAGTATTTATGCATTATATTATTCATTAAGCACATAAATACAGTTGGGGAGTTGGTAAGCCCAAATGGCATTATGACAAACTCGTAGTGTCCATACCTTGTTCTAAAGGCTGTCTTGAAGATATCCTCATCCTTAATTCTTACTTGATGATATCCTGACCTCAAGTCTATCTTTGAGAGCACTGTGGCTCCTCGCAGTTGATCAAATAGATCATCTATGTGGGGCAACGGATATCTGTTTTTAATAGTCATCTTGTTTAGCTAATGGTAATCTATGCATAGTCGCATAGTTTCGTATTTCTTTTTAACAAAGATGACCGGTGCTCCCCAATGAGACACACTAGGTCGAATGTACTTCTTATCTATTAACTCTTTTAGTTGTGACTTTAACTCATTAAGTTCTAAAATATTCATTCGATACGGAGCTTTTGAGCTAGGCACCGCACTCGGTACCAGCTCAATGGTGAAATCCAATTCCCTCCTTGGAGGCAATCCTGTAATTTCTTCTGGGAATACGTCAGCAAATTCTTTTAAAACCAGAATATCTTCTATTTGTAACTTATCTATTTTAGATTTACTTGCCTCATTTGTAATAGTTACAGCATAGGCTTTACATCCTTTTCTGACAGCTCTTTTAAGTTGTAAAGTAGAAATCTGTCTGATTACAGTTTTTCTAGGAATATCCTTAACCTTTACTGGTTGTTCATCACTATTTAGACACGTAAAAGTTTTATCGTAACAATTTAAAACTACCTTATGCTGCTCTAAGCAATCCATGCCAATCAATAAATCATATGAGCCAAGTGGCAAAACATTAATCTTAACTGTAGTTTTAAATTCATCCATAAATAATGCACATTCTTTCACAAAACAGGTTACTTTTCTTTTTGCCCCTGTGGCTAATTGAACTAACCAGGAATTATCAAACTTATCAACAGACAAATTACATTTTTCTACTATCTGGGATGCAATGTAACTAAGGCTAGCCCTTGGATCGATTAAAATAGTTACAGGGGTTTGATTAATCATACCTTCCACTTCCACCATGGAAGTCTGATAGTCAGCTTGGCGGTTCTCCAAAGCTGCATTTATTCTGGGCATAGTCCTCGCTAGTTCTCCAACAGTCATTTCCTCCTGCATAGTATGAATATTGCTGGCTAATTTTTTTTTGGTTTAGGAAGACTGAGGCATAGTGCGGGCCATTACATTCCCAGCACTTAACAGGCTCCTTACGTTCAAAATTCTTGGTAAAATTCCCATGGTTATCTGCAGCTTCCTTGCCCTTAAAATTATTCGAATTATTGGAAGTACCATTTCTATTCCCCTTGAAATTCTTATTGTTAGAATAATTTTTATTCTTATTATTCTTGAAATTCCTATGGGGTACAAATTCCTTCTTCTTAAACTCGGGCTGATTGTTGTTTTTCTTAGCCTTCCAGTTGGCTAAGCCTTCTTTCTTCTTGTTCTGCTCAAAACAGAAATTAGCCTTCCTCATGGCTTTCTCCAGAGTCTTCAGGTTATCATACTCAATTATGTCCTTGATGAGATATGGTAGACAACTGAGAAATCGCTGCACTTTAGGTTTCTCGTCTAATAGGTAAGGTACATACCTCAGCAAGCTTAAGAATTTATTGTTCAAATCTTTCATAGTCATTGAACCTAACTTCAATTCGTAAAATTATTTAGCTCTTTCTTCATAATATTGCTCGGACAAAAATTTCTTCTTGAAGTACCTTTTAAAGGTACTCCAGTTAACTTCTTTTTCCTTGATACCCTTGACTCTCTTCAGATCTTGCCACCATATGTCTGCTTTTTCGGAGAGATTATATATTGCCATCCTTTCCTTTAGCTAATTAGAATAATTGTATATATGAAAATACTTCCTCATCCCAGATAACCAGGACTCTGCTTCTTCCCATTTTTCGGTCTCTCCATTAAAAGTTGGGGGTTTTATCTTTTTAAACTCCCCTAAAATTTCCTCATGCGACCTGTACTTCTTCTTTCGGTCATACAACTCAGCCTCACTACTGTCACTAGTAGTATGGTATCTTTGTTGTTCATTGAACCCTTTAGATGATGAACTACTTTCAGTTTTTGCCAGCTTCATCTTTTTAGATCTTCTTTGATAACTAACATCCTCAGATTCTGATCTTCTGCTCCTTCCTTCAGTTTGGAACTTTTCCATTAGAATTTGGTTCAACTCTTCCTGAGCCTTCAAAATCCTCTCATTCTCCTTCTTGACTGATTCCATTTCAGTCTTCAAATCCTTTACAGTCTGCAACAGCTCTGAGGAGTGACCAGTTACCTCTTCTAACATAGGTTCTCTGGGCATTTGTCTTGTTTCTGTGTCTGGAGACTCCTCCTGAGCATACTCTCCCAGCTTTTCCATACCCGCCTGTTAATTTTTAGAAAAAGAGATTTGTTGTTCTTTACATAAAACAGAATATATGTTATTATATTATTTTACTTTACTATTCTATGGAAGCTAATTGGGCTGCATCAAGGCTTAGTGTTTGAACCTTGTGCTTTGATACCACATGTCAAAACCCCATATTTTCCAAAAAAATTTAAAAATTTTAAATGCAAATAATTTTTCATAATTACAGTAAACTAATTATTAAATTAGTTATATGTTACCAAATTCATTATCTGAATTATCTGTTGGTTGTGTTTAGCAATAGAACAGTTCTTTTCAGTTTACTGACTTGTTTTCTTCTTGCGACCATAAGGTGGGATTGTCATGCAAAAACTGGGCTTACTTAGCTTTCGAGCTAATGCAGAAAGTTTTCTTGTTCTTATAGACTACAGGTAAGAGTTTGGGTACTGCTTATTGAATTCTAAAGTATTTAAATACAAGTTCATCGCAAAAATAAAAGCTCAGTAAGAAAATAAATGCTAAACAATTTTCGGTGCTTAATGAGGTAAATTCATTAACTGTGCTTCTTTCTAGTAGAAGTAAATTTATGGTTCTTAATGATTAATGAACTATTCTATATCCATCATAGTTGTCAAGTATAGAAATGCCTTATTAACTCTTTGCAATAGAGTAAGAGTAGCAGAGTTATAAATTCTATGGTATAATTTCAATTGTGTACAATTACGTTTACAAAGTAATGTAAAATGATAAGGGGTTTATATATTACTGTTTCTGTTTTTAAACCTTGAAGTTTAAAAGAATTTATAGCTTTATTTCAAGCTGCCATTTGAGAAAACTATACTAATGTTGATGCATCGATTTTTTATTCCACATCAACTGTTTTCAAACATAACTGGAGCTTACTTTAGTAAGATAGATATCTCACTGAAACAGGTTTTATCCTATCCCTTTTATATATGTAAAAGGAACATGTCCTTAAGGGACTATAATTCTTAAAACAATGCATGACATAATAGTTATATGGCCTAACTATTTTATTATGGCGAATCTGTTTCATAAAAGAAATGTGGCTTAACCTTGCCATGTCATAATTTATGGTTAGAGGACATTTACCTTAAGCAAGAGCCTTCTCCACATAGTAGTTACTACTCTCTTTTGTATCTTTTTACCAAACGTTACTATTTTAACAAATACTGATAATGCCATTAAGGTTATTATGATCAATAGGATAATTTCCATAGTTTTTACTTTATAACCTCCTTTATAATCTTCCAAAGTATACTTTTACGTTAAGTTAGAAGTTGATTGAACTAATATATCATAAAGAATATATCTATAAAAATATATATATAAGGTGTGAAATAAGAAGCCTAAGAATTAGCCATGTTCACAATCAAATTATAGCTTAACCTTTATTTTATGTTCTATAAACTTCATAAAGAAATTGCCTCCTTTACATGCATTTATAAGCTAGGGTGAATATATTATTTACCTAGCAAAAGGGTTATAATCATAACCATGTCATGAAGTAAAAGGATAGTTTTGAATTCATGAAACCAAACTTTATATGTATAAGGGTCGTTGTATGATTTCCCACAACCTCGATGATTGCCAAAGACTAGGGCTTATAATAATGAAAACTTATTTTGTTTCCATGCAGCGTATACGATGGTTGACTTTGCACTGGGACTAAAGTGTAACCATTGATTAAACAAATGATTGGGGATTATTCTTTCGATGGGACGTTCGCTAGAACTATACACTTAAACCCACTATTCGCCAAATATTTGTGGGGGTATCGTGGCGTTATCTGGACCATGAGCTGCATGAATATAAGGGATTCTTCCTCGAACCCTAATCTCATTATCCCTTCTGTTCTTCTTGGCCTCCTGCCGCTCTGCGATGGTGCTGGTACACCCTTGTTGCGCTGCTCCTGTGCAATAGTATTATCTCTATTCATCGTCATCCTCGTGGGCTTGTCTAAAAACATGTTAAAGGAATACCATCCTGAAGTGTTGCTGGTTGATAGGTGTTATCGGTTCTTCCTTCAGGGTTTCGCTGTCTTATTAGCTTAAACCTGAACCCTTGACTGAAATAAAATCCTTCCTCAACGAGAGTTGAAGTCTTGTCTTGCTGCATTACGATTGGGTGTTGTTGTATGTTAATCCTCTTCTCCCTTCCTGCAGAAGGGTTTCCTTCTCGTGCTGGTGGTTGTTTTACTGTCGATGGTGGTTGCGCCTCAATACAGAAATAGGTAAGAACTGTAAGTCCTTTCTTCGTTTTGCTGTTTTTTTTAAATAAATGTTTATCCATATACGAGTTCTGGCATTAACATCTTCTTTGTTGATTACAGGTCACTTCCCTCCTCTCTGCTTAGTTTGTGCGGGGGCTACGACAACAAAACTGGTTCATGGGTAAGCCCGGTTTCACCATGGTCGTTCCTTCTTATTGGGTCCCTTTGGGAAAATTGTGTGTTGGTACAATGAGGCTTGCAACCCTTGCGGCTTCAGTTTATTCTGTTATTTAGTTTGTTATTTTGTAGTTAAAGAGGCCCTGCATTGTACAAGGGTACTCCGGCTTCGGCCGTAACTGTAGATGTTAGTTTTTGTTCCAATACTGTGTAAGAAGTAAACATGTGATAGAGGGCAGTTATGCCATACTCTCAAATACTTGAAGAATCCGAGGGCTTTGGAAAGCCGTCCGAATTTTGTTTATCTTTACTTTGTATAACATGAGGCTGTGAGCCTAAGTTGGAAAAGGGTTTACAACCCTCGATTTCTTACTTCTGTTTGTAATTTTGAAAATTTAGGGTTTTCACCCTAACTCCATAATATAAGTTATGAATATAGTTTTTTTTTAAATATTTCTTTGTTTATAATGCAGTACTGGAATTTGTTTGTTTACTTGTTACAATTAATATTTAAGCTCGGCCGTAAGGAGATATTTACAACATCTTTGCAAATGTCTTGGATTTATAAAATACCTCTGTAATTTATGAGGTTATTAGTTAGGTTGTATAATTTTCGAATAAGCTCGATAAGTCGAGCATTCTGTCACTCTGTTGATTAATGCCAGTGCATTAATATACTTCATTTTTATCCCATAATGATTTTTATAAGTTATTATTAGGGTTTCTTGTACATTACTTTTATCTCTAGTTTGTTTTATAAAACTGTCAATGTTATTAAATAAGAGAGATAAAATGAACAATTCATGTTCTTTGTGGAGTGTTTAAGTAACTAACAGTTACTTCTTTTCTTTTAGGTATAGAACTTGTAATTTTATTTCATCTTACTAAAATTAAAAAGAGCACTAATAATAATATTGTTTCTATACTTAGCATATAACATGCATACTTAGTCCATGCAGCATATATAATAGAAGCATATATTATAAAATGTTATCTTACCTGTAAGTACTATGGCTTCTAACGGTTATTTAAACTTAGTTTACTTTATTTGAAAGAGTTGAAAATTGATGTTATATAATTATTACCCTACAACTTATAATGGCTTTATGTTTTAATACAGTATTTGTTGTATCTGTCATATACATCCTTTGAGTACAGAGTTCTATTCTAGTTACTATTGATATTATGATATAAAACATTACTTTATCTGTATATATTAATACTATTCTTTCATTATATATTTATTAACTTTATTCTCCGTTAGTTATAATCACAGAATAAATTAATATTTTATTATTGTGTTCTTACACTTTCTGTACTAAATACTTTATAGAAACACCTATATTGTCTTGTTTATGTTACAATCTAAGAATTATAAATTACCCATAAAAGAACTAATCTATTTACTATACTGTAGATATCTTAAGAAGTATAAGTTAGTAGTCATATATTTTGTTTATGCTTAACTAGCTAGAACAGAAATGAAAGAATAACATATATTACTTTCTTATAAGTGAATTCTGCTACTAGTTAAATTACCTGTAGAAGTAAATCAAGATTCTACCTATTCTTTCTTTCAATTTGATTATTACACATGCAGTAGTTAAGACTAGAAAGAAGTAAATTGTAAAGCTATAAAGCAATTAGATTATTGCAAATGACTATTGTATCAAAACTACTTTATCTACCCATTCCTACTACTGCCAGTAAATAATATAGTTACTTTCTCTGATTCTAAAAGACTAACAGTTTCAGTACAAGTTATCACTATTCCTAAAATAAAAGATATTTCTTCTGATAGCAACACAAAAGAAAATACTCTATAATTCCATTAACATTTTAATCTACATTTTCATCATACTATTTTTATTTATAATTTCACCCGTTGTTGGAGTACGGTCTAGTCACTCCAGATGAGGAAAAGCATAGGTGGGGTTTTATTTCTCATCAAAAGATTCTATTACTGACAAACTAAGAACAACTATATTACTAAGCCATCTAAATATTTACATCATAAGCTACAAACATACATTCAATCATACACAGTTATTAAACAAAAACTGTTAGAGGATAGAACCTATTCTTGAGCTTGGACAACAATAGCAATGGGAGGCCGTTCCTCCCCACCAATTCCTGGAGAGCGCTCAAACAACGACTACTCAGGACCCCCGAGCTTGCTCTGGTCTCCTTGGCTGGAACTAGGTGCAGCAATAATCAAGTACCAGTCTTCAAACTTAATACAAACCCTGAACTTTTCAGTAAGTTCTCCCAGCTTAGCAAACTGTAATAGACCAAGTTACTATAGACTTTCTCTCAAAACACCTTCCTTACTGATTTTTCCCTTTTTCCCCAATGAATTTCCTGAATAGCATTCCTCCTGAATGATTCTTCTCTGGAAATGTCTGAGTAGCCTTAGCTCTATTCATCGGGTACTTTTTAATAGATTGCCCAGGTCTTTTTGGGTTATTTGTCATTTATTGAGCCACCTGCTCTAATCCCACTTTCTTGGGGGATCATGACCCCAAATGTAGGGAAGTTGCCACCTGCAACCTAGGAAGTGTTTGAGGATGCTACCACTTATCTTTTGCCCTCCACCTAGTTCCTTCCACTAGTTTGACCAGTAACCTCTTATTAACAGCTCTCCCATGCTGTTGTCTCCAATTTTTATTTATTAATAATAAAATATTTAGAATTACATTCCACTTCTTTTGACTCTGCTGAGTCATCAGTTCCTACTTAGCATTAATTTTAACATAATGTCTTAGGAAATCAAATTAAACAATTAACATTATTTTACAAAATTGGGGTATGTGACAGCATCACTTAAGGATGCCATGGAGCAGAAAATCGACATCCAGCCTTTGAAACAGCATGTTCTGATTCAAAGAAAAAGGATCCATCAACTACAAATATAGATAGAAGACGAAAGGTGTAAAATTTTCTAGATAGACACTAGACTAGAGGAGATTATAGACACCACTTCCTACTTTTTGGATAGGTCTCAAGATATTTTAGAGATTCTAAAAGGAAGAATGGTTTGGGCAGAAACAAATGAGGACTCTCCCATTGAGCTAGCAGTAAAGGATCATCCAACTCTAAAACAAGAGTATGAGTTGGCAGAAGAGTTCAAGAAAACCGTGAAAAAGACAAAAGGAGCATGTGCTGAATATTGCAGAAGAGCACTTTCCACATACAATCGATGTCAGAATTCTACAGAAAGGATATTGGGTGTGCTACTGGAGCATGAATTGTTTTTAAAACATCTACAGGACAAGTATTAAGAAGATGACCAAGAAATCCAGCAGGTCAAGGACCTAGATGAATGGATATTGAAGAATGCGGTGGCACATGAAATAGTAAGTATACATCTATTAGAAGACCAGCTACGCCTAATTCTTGCCAGGATAGAGGGGGTAAATACCCAAGCTGCTAAATACGAAATTAATATTCGATTTCTTGAGCCTTCTGGGTTTGAAGGCATAGCAGCAGATGATCATGCGTGGAAGAATTTCATCAGCGAGTAAGTTAGCCCTTCCTCATAAACACTTTTTGAAATTTGGATTTAAAATGTAATATATTGTATTAATTATGTGCACAAGCTACGAGACAAAATTTTAGAAAATGAAAGGTTGGGGAAGCTCAAAAGACAATGAGGGGCAACCCAAAAGTTTTGTTTTTTGTATAAATATAGGAGAGTTCTAGATGTAATGGGGGGTTTTTCTAGACTATCTTGAGAAAGTATTGTAAGAAGAACTATTTTATTTTACAATAAAGATTCATATGTTTCTACTGGAGAAAGTTTTGTGGATTGTTTCAAATGTTTGCTATCGGCCAGTTGAATATGAATTATTTATTTTTAGCTTGTTTCCATTAACTATGAGATCGTTCTAATTCATTGAATTTCTTTTCATGTTATGAATATACTCTGGTTTATTCTGTGAAATTTCCACATTGAGTACTGAAGGTTTTAATTAACAATAAGCTATCTTGTTGTTTATATTTCTATTTATGTTCTTGTGTTCTGAATCATTAACAACTATCTGTGGTTTTTATTTATGCATGCACTACAGTACATTACTCACCATTAATGATAGTTTTGCTCCCTAGGGATAGGTTAGTTAGTCTTAGTTAGTTTCTTGTTGTTTGTGATTTAGAAGCAAGAGAGGTAAGACAAGAGGTAAGAACCTGCTATTGACCAGTTGAATATGAACTATTTATTTTTATCTTGTTTCCATTAACTATGAGATCATTCTAACTCATTGAATTTATTTTCATGTTATGAATATACTCTAGTTTATTCTGTGACTCGTTATCTCTATCATTTGCATTTTAGTTAGGAACTTGCAACATCATACCTTAAACATAAAAAAACTAAAAATATACACGGTGGACCAGGCCATAACTGGTAAAGCACTTTAATTGTTACTTGACCTATGGTAGTCGGACCGTAAATAGGACGGATTCCCCATACCAACAATAACGAGCTAATTGGGAATGTTTATTGGGGAGAATCCCTAACTATTGTTACCTATGATTTTTTAGGCCTCAACACAACTCAAAACAAATGGCAAGTGTATGAGTTAGATGTCAAATCAACATTCCTAAATGGAATTTTGGAAGAAGAAGTCTGCGTAAATCAACCATCTGGGTATGAAATCGGGAATCGAGAGCACAAAGTTTACAAGGTGAAAAAGGCACACTATGATTTAAAACAAGCACCAAGAGCATGGTATGGAAGAATTAACTCTTAATTAGGCATGGGTTCTGCATAAGAAAATATAAAGCAACATTGTACACCAAAACATATCATCAAAACATAATTTGGATTGTATGTTTGTATGTGGATGACATAATTTACACGAGAAATTTAATGCTAGAAAATTTCAAATTAGTCATGAAGATAGAGTTTGAAATGACAGATCCTGGGTTAAAGAAATACTTTCTTGGCATTGAAGTTGAGCAATTAGATAATAGCATATTTATATGTCAAAAAAAGTATGTTAAAAATGTCATGAGCATATTTAAAATGACAAATTGTAAACCAATAGACACTCTAGTTGCAACAAGCACAAAATTAAGCAAACAAGATCAAGGATCAGTAGTAGATCCCACTTTGTACAAAAGACTTGTTGGCATCTTGATGCATTTAACAGCCATAAGACTAGACCTTATGTATGATGTGAGTTTAATTTCCAAGTTCATGGAAATTCCAAAATCTTCTCGTTGGCAAGAAGGTAATAGAATTTTGAGGTATATAACAGGTACAACTAATTTTGGCATCATGTGTTCAGCCACAAATTCTAGCTCTTTAGTTGGATACACTGAAAGTGATTTTGCAAGTAGTATTGATGATAGAAAAATCACTTCAAGTTATGTATTCCATCTTGGATCGAGTTTAATTTCATGGAATCCCATTGTGTCAATATCTTCAGCAAAAGCAAAGTATGTGGCAGCAACATGTCACGTTGTATGGTTGAGAATAATATTAGAAGAAATTCAGCATAAAGAAAAAGGAAGCAACACAAATATTTTGTGGTCACAACAACTTAGCAATAGCAGTTTCCAAAAATCATGTATTCCATCAAAAAAGTAAACATATTGACACTAGATATCATTTTATGAGAGATCTTGTAAGCAATGGAGAAATAAGTTTGAAATTTTGTAAATATCAAGACCAACTAGTTGATATCTTCACTAAGCCATTGTCAAGAGATAAATTTGTAAATCAAAGGAATGATCTTGGCATAGGTAGTCAAATAGTAATTGTAGTTTGAAACAAGTAAATTGAATGATGTACATTCTCAGTGATAGTTTTAAATATATTTAGGTAGTTGGTTAGTTTTAAATATATTTAGGTAGTTGGTTAATGTGGGAAGCTTCCCGAACTAGTTTGGAGGGTCTTATATGTATGTAGTTTCATTTTTCACGAGTAAGTGATGAATTTTATGTTAATGAAGAAGAGATTGAAAGCTCATATTCCCTCAATCAATTGTAGCTATATGTATCATTTATTTTTTAACAAAGCTCATATATATATATCTATATCCCTAGCTATATGTATGGGTTATTTTTTAACAAAACTCATATATATCCATATCCCTAGATACAACTCCAAAGTAGTTGTAAAAACAGATTTTTAAAACTTTAAACTGTAACAACATTTTGGAAAATGTATTTGGTTGAACTAAATTGCTAAATTGATCAACATAACCAATTCTACTTGTAACAATAACCAAAATAACAAGTACCTTCAATTCTCTTTTGAGTTATTAAATTTCTTACACTTTTCAACCTAGTGCTCATTCCAAATGCCATGCATTATTATTTTTATGTGCGCACATTATGCTTGCCTTTGAACTAAAATAATAATCAAACTCTATTTCAGTGAATGATAAAACTATGGCATTGGAGAGAAACACTTTATTCATGAAAGATCTATAAATACATCTATTTCAGTGAATGATAAAACTATGGCATTTGAGAGACACACTTTATTCATGAAAGATCTATAAATACATGTATAAGATATGTTTGAGATAATGATTTTATTAATATTGTGTGTTGAGTTTGAATTGGTTTGAGATTTTGTGGAATTATTTAAACATCGATAAGCTTGATCTGACTCCAATTATATATCTATGTAAACATTGTATCTAGATTGTGTTTTGTGAAATATAAATAATTTTTGCATGTAATTAATGCATGATGAGTGTTCTTATATTTTCTAAGTTGGTATCAGAGCGAGTTTTGGCCTAAATCCCTCACAAAGCATATAAGGATCCCTCACAAGAGCACCGAGGACAATGTGAGAGATTGAGAGTTGATCCTCTAAACATATGTAGCATAGGAGAGTAGATTAGCTGTAGGAATAGATTCGTGTGAGTTTCACATGTGCCTGTATGAGTTAATTTGACATTGAAAATTCAATCGGAGTTTGTTCGTTGCTGCATTGGTTGAAATTGTTGTCGACGTGAAGGGAAAAGGAAGAAAGATGTCGTCGGCATGATTGCATGTCAACCAGCAGACACTTGAAAATAAAATTTGTGTTGTTGGATAATACTGTTGTTGCGTTGGAACTGTTGTGCCTGTAAAATAAAAATAATTTTTGTATATAATTTGTATATAATAACTACTAGATTATATTTTCTAAATAAATGTATGCTGGACATAGACCGTTTAATGTTTCCTTTCTCGTCACATTTATACATTTATAATTTCAAAAAATAAAACATTCCAAAATATAAAATATATATGTATATATATATATAACCTAGTGAAAAAAAAAATACAAATTCCAAAATATTCTACTGAAAAACATTCCAAAATATATATAACCAGTTTGGTAACATTGAACAAAATCCTAGATCTCTAATGGTCATGATACTCCATGATAATAACTCAGCTGAGTTGCCCAGGTTCGATTCCCACATGGGAGTCCTCAGAGTGACATCTATCCCAGGAGTAATCAAAATATAAGTCCCCGACTCCGGCCAAAAAATCAAGGGGTGTTCTTGTAAAAAAAAAAAAATAACGCAGCTGAGTTGCGGCTTATAATATTACTCTCGTCTGCTCCACTTTCATGGCCTAGACACGTGGCTCTTGCTGCCTTTAGCTGCCATCTTGGTGATGTCTATTGGTAATTTTCTACGAATTCTCAGTGCAGTCTCAGTTAGATCCTTGAAACCCTGATGAATTTCAAATATGAAATGAATTTAACACGCTGAATGATATAGCAAGAAAGAAACATGATATTTTATATGAAATGAATGGCTGGACGCCCTCACCTTGACTTGATCCCGAATAGTGTCCAGCTTATGTTCCTGAAACATATTTAGTTTTGAGTTTAATAAGCTTGAGACAATTGAAATAAATCTATCATTGCGGACTGTAATTAGTTACCTCTTGTTTGATCGCTTCCTTCAGCTTAGAAATAAGAGTAGCCATTGTCTTTTCATTAGATTCCATCTTGTTAGTGCATTCCAACAAGACAGTTTCCTCATGAATTAGCTCATTATACAGCTCTCTCGACTGCGCCGTAATGTCCACGGACCCTGTTGATAAGTAATTGAAGAAGTTGATAATGAATTTATAAATATTAATGAAGATCACCGAGTTTACTGTGGCAACTAATACCAATCTCAAATTTCATCAAGACAAAGCCAAGTTATCAACAGCCTGGCGTATATGACTGGACATTAAAAAGGCAGAAAAATTGCATGTGGTACAATGATACGCCACAACAAAGAAAAATAGCATGTGGTACTGTATTTGCAACTTTACAACAAAGAAAAACAGCATGTGGTACTGTATTTGCAACTTTAGTTAA
The DNA here is from genome assembly GCA_001517045.1 of Pseudotsuga menziesii. Taxonomy (NCBI): domain Eukaryota; kingdom Viridiplantae; phylum Streptophyta; class Pinopsida; order Pinales; family Pinaceae; genus Pseudotsuga; species Pseudotsuga menziesii. The sequence goes on from LPNX010462939.1 coordinate 143,953, forward strand.
TTTAATATTAATTAACTGTAGAGATTTTAGCTATTCAACATATATATTTTGTTTGGAATTATTTAGGTAGTGTAAGTTATAACAACTGATCAATTTTTTATGATTTTGAATAATTTATTTAGCATTTATGAATGCTGAAAAAGTGTAATTGATATTAACCAAATAAATTTGCATAACATCACTTCCTGAACTTGCACCTGGTAACTAGAATTTCCCCACACATCATCTATCCAGAAAAACCTACTTACCTACAGAAGATGATGAAATGTCAAGGGTAACATTATTATTATTAATGTTACATGAACAGCTCCTCAGTCATAAACAGCTCGTAAGGCATAATACAGGGAGCCAGATTTCTATTTGGAATCTTCGATGATTTAAATGATTCAGAGTTAGAAAAAGAAACTCATGAAAGCATCATTCGAATATACAGAATTTGTAGTATAACAAACCTTAACGCTTGCCTAAAAATTTTATAAGATTGTTTTCAGATTTGTGAAAAAAAAAATGGGAACAGTCTAAACATACTGAATTTATGCGAATTTTATCTTGGTCATCTCTGAGGGCACCATCGTTACCAAATTCAGCCCACTCGGTAATGACTATGGAAATTTAGTATTATTTTGTTAAATTCGGTTAGGTTAATTAGGTATGCAAAATCTTTATACGGTGAAAAAATTATGTATATCGCGCTTGCTATTTCGCAAACCAACGTTGTTTAGCTGGATCTAAGACATAGCTGGAGAATAAGGTCTACTATTATTTTAAATCATTAAGCATAGCTTCAAGTAGAGATATTGAAACTTTCCATGACCTTAGTGAAGATGAGTGTTGAACACTTACACAAAAAGATCTAGTTAGCAAGAGAGAACACATAAGTTGTAAAGTAGAAAATAATGAAAACTAAGCATGAGGCCAAGAGTGGCAATTATATTCTCAGAGGTGCGGCAGTTCTCCTTCAGCAATTGAATCTGAGACCTTGATACCATGAACATGAGTGTTGAACAGTTGCACAAAAAGATTTATCCAGCAAGAGTTAACACATAGCTTGCAAAGCATAAAATAGTGAAAACAAAGGAAAATGAATGAATTTGTTAACAATCCGTTTTTAACAGGATATTTTGAGCCTCACAGAAGTTCGAGGAAGGTCCCATTCCTTTAAACATTGTGTGAACACCATTCGGGTTGGTAGAGGCTCCTGGTCCATGATTTAGAACCGTCGGAACAATGAAAAAGAGCAACGATCGGTGTGGTTTTGGCCCAAGACGCGGGAGGGTGGTCAAATTTTGGCTTTCGAGGAGTCCGTTAAAGCAAGCAAATAAATGAAATGCTGAGATCAAAGCAAAGCCCGACCAATGGCCCGGAACATTTTCATTGAGCAAACATGCTCGATGGAAGGAGCTTTTCCAAATTGCGATGTGGTTAAAGGTCGAAAACATTCGATGGCAAAGATGAGATCAAAGGAAGATCTACAGTCCCAGTCAATTTCGCAAAGAAGACTTGTGCGGGTAAAGATGCGATTTCAAATCGCGAAAGGTGGTCCTGACCTCGAATATCAACGGTCACGATAAAGAAGGGGAGAGATCTACGGTCAAAGTTTGTTTTGCAATGCGAACTAGCAAGGTTGAAGACCATGATCTCGCATTGCGAAAAGTAATGGGGTCCACTCGGATCGACGGTTGCACCAAGAGGTCAATCGCGATCGACAATTAAGGGCCAACCTAGGTCTCAAACTGTTCGTTGAATCCATAAAAGAAAGTTGGCGGCATAAATGATGGAACGTGGACGGTGGGCATAAAAGATTCCTCAAATCTGAGGGCTGAGAAGACTTCCAAGTTATAGGCTTCACATCTAGTGCGTAGATGACAGCGGATGAGACATTCATGTGTGTAATCTACCTCATTACAGATTAGCCGATTCCCCAACGCCATTTGTAGCAAGAACACAACTGAAACCATGACACTTTTTGTGTGAGTTGGCCTGCAAAAGTAAGGAAATTAACTAGCAAAGCCAGCGCGAAGAGGGAGACCATTTCGTTCACTACATCACAAGAGCGAGGAAACGTGGGAGCGTCCACGTCCTGAACTTTGCAACATGGATCAACTATACCAAGTGGCATCCAAAAATACTTCCCACAGCCGATGGTAAGGTGCCACGGCCCATGAGAGGACGTGGCTAAGATCCCCATCAGGTAAAGGATCACTCTACTTGCGCCTTCACACATGTTGATACAAAAAACACTCGATGACAAAATGTGCAGGAATGTTGCCCAGACATTGAAAAGGGTCGGTATCGAAGCCTTATATATATTGCTTTTAGAGCAATGAGAGTGAACTAACCTATCTCCAAAACCTGAGTTTTTTCCTCTTCACGAATCTGCAAAGGCCTAAAGAGTTTGAAGATGAAGATCTAGTTTGAGAAGCTTATCCATCTGGGTGTGTTGATGGTTGTTGAGAAAACTTCCACACTCGCCCGTCACCTTGGTATTGCATGCCAAGATGACACCACCCATTGGGGCCTAGACATGATACCTATGCCTCCGACGACATGGGGCCTAGACACTTACTCCCCGTAAGTGTTGTTTCAAAAACCCCTGATACCATCACTACCACCAAATCCTCCACAAAAGAAGACAGTCCTTGACTACTCCCTCTATAAGCATTTGTTCAGATGGGAGCATCAGGGTTCTAGAGCCCACATGGCCCTGTTTGTGAAGTTCACTTTCCAAGGGTGATGGGGCTGGTGTAGATATGCTACACCTTGTTTCCCATGGGATAGCCTTCCCTTATGGAGACAAGAAGCACAAGAATGACAAGGCACTTAGCGGGCTTGCCTCAGCCGAGAGCAATGCGGCACTTCTTCTGGACTCCGTGGCTAATAGTGTTACCTAGTGAAGAATGAGGTGGCGGATGAGGATGAGCAGGGGAAAAATGCAAACTACCCTGCCAGTGTGTGCCCATGGGGAAAGTTGCATTTGAAACACGGTAGGAAAACACACTTCGGATAGAGAAAGAGGCATCATACTCATAACAGCCAATCACATCAAGCTGTCACTCGGGCCAGATACGCTGTAGCTCCATAATATTTGTAAAACGTGGCGATAGTCCCACTCTTTATATTGTTAATGCATGATTGTGACTAGAAACAGTCTATAGGTTTATTTTGGAGAATAGTCTCAGCACTAGAATAGTATAAATACACTCTCGAAAGAGGGAGAAAGGGTTAAGTTTTGGAAGGTTGGGGAAAACCTTCAAGGGTTGAGGCTCTCCATTGTAAATAAGATCTGATGTGCATGTTATCAATAAAATTGTAGAGGAACAATTTTTTCTTAAACCAGAGATCCATGTTTCATTGTTTCTTTCAATATGTATTTTCTTTACGTGAAATGTGTATCATGTTTCTATTCCAGTTTGTTGATTGTTTTCATGTCTGTAACTTAGTGCATAACAGTTTGAAATTCATACTTGCTATGCTCCGCCCGTTCTTTCAGACATTTATCAAAGTTTCTTCTAGAGTTACGTGGAATTCATCTCACTGATGCTCCACGTGATGGGTTGTTCTCTCTTATCTTCTAAACACCCGCTAAATATCTCCTGATTGCAAGATCGATGACTATGTTGCCTCTGTCTGCAACCTCACGCCATTCTTTCCCTCTTGTAAATGTTCCCTACTCAGGTTTTCGACTCCATTACCAATAGTCCCTTGCCCTGATAATCCCACCTGCATCTCACGCCACTCTACTTTGTCCCATTTCATGAGTCCGGTCTCCTGACCATCCCTTAGCGAATATCTTACGTGAAGTAAAGATCTGAAGACAAGCGAGAGATCCCTCTTTGACTGTGCTGGACCGGAGGTGCAGTCTAAAGCAGTTCTGTTGTTATGCCAAGAGTGAGCCCTCCCCCTCAACCTTGGGGCTCCAAATCTTGGCGCTAACAAATTGGCACCGTTGCCACGGATGAAATTGAAGATCCTCCCTCGGAAAAATGGCATGGTTTTAGATCTAATTGTTGATGGTGAACAATGATCAGACATCAAGAATGCTGAGCACTTTTCACCTGACAACTCCACTCTTGAAGGATTTAGACTTCAGCAACTCCACTGGTGGTATGACCTATAAATCAAATGATCAGAAAAAGATGGGCAGGGTCTGACCAAAAGGTGAAACCCTTTAAAGGCTTGAAGAATGCATCGTGGAAGGTTAAGTTGCTTGAATCCACATTTCTTCCAAGAAGCTTGGTTCTATATTGTAAGTTTGTTCTTATCCTTCCCTAAATTCATCAGAATAGTCTTATATGGTTAAACTCATTTTGAAGTGAGCTATGAATATATTCTTGTTTATCCTTCTTTACGAACTGAAAGTATTGTGTTGTCTTGCACTTCTGGTTTCAATCTATATTTCTCTCCAGAGGCCCATGACATCAAAGATCACCCCTGTGAAATTCATGAAACCTCGGACGATAGCATAGCTATCATGCCTATGGGTCCTCTCTTACAATCATCCGAGTATCATCCTGACAGACCACTAAGAGAAGGGAATTCCATACAGCTGTCCCATGAGTGGAAGACAAAATATGTTGGGGGTTGCCATGTTCTCTATAACCCCAAATAAGAATACATGGAAGGGCTAGGTAATGGTAATGACTGGTCACGTGTCCACAGTAAAGATCAGTCTATATTCTACATCTTTCTTCCATTATCTATTTCATTTCTGTCCATCAAGCATACAAAAAAATGACACTATTAGGCAAGTTGCTTGATTGGCTTCACTGGAAGCTCGATTTCACTTAATCGGGCTTATGAAATAAATTAGGTAGAGTAGGTAGGAACCAATAAGCTCGAAAATCATCAGGCATTTCCTTCATTACTATTTTAGTTTTCTTTTACTTTTGGTTGTAAGCACAAGTTTGCAGTCAAAAGCATGGTTTGCAAGAGTGGCATGAATTCATTGCAATAGTAGCTCAGAGCAAGAATGGAGATTTCAAAGAAATATTAAAGACATCCCAATGGTTTTGGCACTTGGTCTACGGGGGTTCTTTGCTACCTCACTAGGAGGATAGCATCCCTTGTGGAGCCGATTTTTAACACTCTATTTTTAACAGCCTAATTTGAGCCTGACAGAAGTTTTAGGAAGGTCCCATTCCTTTAAAACATTGTGTGAACAACATTTGGGTTGGTAGAGGCTCCATGTCCACAATTTAGAACCGTCAGACAATGTAAAAGAGCAACGATCAGTTAAGGTTTTGGCCCAAGATGCCAGAGGGTGGTCAAATTTTGGATTTTGCGGAGTTGTTAAAGAAAACAAATAAATGAAAGGCCAAGATCAAACCAAAGCTCGACCAACGGGCAAGAACAGTTTTGTTGAGCAAACATGCTCGACGGAAGGAGCTTTTCCAAATTGTGAAAAGGTTAAAGGTCGGAAACATTCGACGGCAAAGATAAGATCTGAGGAATATCTACGGTCTCAATCAATTTTAGAAAGCGGACTTGTGTGGGTAAAGCTGTGATTTCAAATCACGAAAGGTTGTCCCGACCCCGAATATCAACAGTCACGATAAAGAAGGGGAAAGATCTACATCTACGGTCATGTTTTGTTTCACAATGCGAACTAGCAAGGTTGAATACCGTGAACTTGCATTGTGAAAATTAATGGGGTCCCCTCAAATCGATGGTTGCACAAAGAGGTCAATCGTGACTGATGATTGAGGGCCAACCTTGGTTTAAAAATGTTCATTGAATCCATAAAAGAAGGTTGGCAGCAGAAATGATGGAACGTGGACGGTGGGCATAAAAGATTCCTCAAATCTAAGGGCTGAGAAGACTTCCAAGTTACAGGATTCACATCTAGTGCGTAGATGACAGCAGAGTAGACGTTCACACATGTAATCTGCCTCATTGCAGATTAGTCGATTCCTCGATGTCATTTGTAGCAGGAACACAGCTGAAACCATGCCACTTTTTCTATGAGTTGGCCTGCAAAAGTAAGGAAAGTAACCGGTAAATCTGCTACTCACAAGGAGCAAAGCCAACGCGAAGAGGGAGACCATTCAGTTTCCTACATCACAAGAGTGAGGAAACGTGGGAGCATCCATGTCCTGAACTTTGCAGCATGAATTAACTGTACGAAGCGGCATCCAAAAATAATTCCCAGAGCAGACGGTAAGGCACCACGGCCCGTGAAACAACGTGGCTAAGATCCCTCACACATGTTGCTCGTGCCCTCACACATGCTGATACCAAAAACACTCGATGTCAAAATGTGTGGGAATATTTCCCAGACATTAAAAAGGGTCGGTCTCGAAGACTTATATATACTGCTTTCAGGGCAATGAGAGTGAACTAACCTATCTCTAAAACCCAAGTTTCTGGAGAAAACTTCCACACCCACCCGTCACCTTGGTATTGCATGAAAAGATGACTCCAGCCATCGGGGCCCAGAAGTGATACCTATGCCTCCAACGACATGGGTCCTGGACACTTACTCCTCATAAGTGGTGCTTCAGGAACCCCTGATACCATCATTTCCACCACATCCTCCACAGAAGAAGATAGTCCTTGACTGCTCCATGTATAAGCATTTGTTCAGATGGGAGCATCAGGGTTCTAAATCCCACATAGCCCTGTTTGCAAAGTACACTTTCCAAGGGTGATGCGGCTGGTGTAGATATGCTACACCTTGTTTCATGTGGGAGATCCTTCCCTTCTGGAGACAAGAAGCACAAGAATGACAAGCCACTTAGCGGGATTGCCTCAGCCGAGATCAATGCGACACTTCTTCCAGACTCCATGGCTAACAGTGTTGCCTGGAGAAGAATGAGGTGGCGGATGAGGTTGAGGAGGGGAAAAATGCAAACTACCCTACCACTATGTGCCCATGTGGAAGCCTGCATTTGAAACACGGCGAGAACACACTTTGGACTGAGAAAGAGGCCTCATACTCATAACGGCTAAGCACATCAAGCTGTCACTTGGGCTGAATGCGCTGTAGCTCCATAATATTTGTAAAACACGGCGATAGTCCCACTCTTTATATTCTTAATGCATGATTGTGAGTGGAAATAGTCTGTAGGTTTATTTTGAAGAATAGTCTCATCACTACAATAGTATAAATACACTCCCAAAAGAAGGAGAAAGGGTTGAGATTTGGCAGGTTGGGGAAAACCTTCAAGGGCTAAGGCTCTCCGCTGTAAATAAGATCTGATTCCTGTGTTATGAATAAAATTGCAGAGGAAGAGTTGTTTCTTAAACCAGAGATTCATGTGGTGTTGCTTCTTTCAATATGTATTTTCTTTACATGAAATGTCTATCATGTTTCCATTCTAGTTTGTTGATTGCTTTCATTTCTGTAACTTAGTGTATAACACTTTGGAATTCATACTTGCTATGCTGAGCCTGTTGTTTCAGACATTTATCAAAGTTTCTTCTAAAGTTACATGGAATTCATCTCGTTGGTGCTCCACGTGATGGGTTGTTTTCTCTTATCTTATAAACACCCACTAAACATCTCCTAATTGCGAGATCGATGACTATCTTGCCTCTGTCTGCAACCTCACGCCATTCTTTCCCTCTTGCAAATGTTCCCTTCTCAGGTTTTCGAATCCATTGCTAATGGCCCCTTGCCCTGATTATCCCACCTGCATGTCACACCACTCTACTTTGTCCCATTTAAGGACCTGGTCTCCTGACCATCCATTAGTGAATATCTTATGCGAAGTAAAGATCTGAAGACAAGGGAGAGATCCCTGTCTGACTATGCTGGGCCAGAGGCACAGTCTAAATTGGTTCTACTGTTATGCCAGGAGTGGGCCCTCCCCCTCAACATAGGGGCTCCAAATATCGGTGCTAACAAACTGGAGCCATTGCTGGGGACAAAATTGAAGATCCTCCCTGAGAAAAATGACATGGTTTTAGATCTGATTGTTGATGGTGAACAATGATCAGAAATCAAGAAGGTTGAGCACTTTTCACTGGGCGACTCCACTCTTGAAGGGTTCAAACTTTGGCGACTCTACTGGTGGTACGAAAAATAAATCGAATGATAAAAAAAAGATGGGTAGGCTCCGTCCAAAAGGTGAAACCCTTGAAAGGCTCGAAGAATGCATGGTGGAAGGTTAAGATGCTCAAAACCACGTTTCTTCCATGAAGGTTGGTTCTATCTTGTATGTTTATTCTTATCCTTTTCCAAATTCTTCAAAATAGTCTTCTATGGTTCAATTCATTCTGATTAGAGCTATGAATATATTTCTGTTTATCCTTCTTTATGAACCGAAAGCATCGCATTTCCTTGCACTTCTGGTTCTTGCCTATATTTTTCTCCAGAGGCCCATGATGTCAAATATCACCCCTGTGAAATTCATGAAACCTCGGTCGATAGTGTAGCTATTGTGCTTAACTTGGTCTCTCCCATTTCTCCAAGCCAGTATGAACCACTACAACTGCCCATAAGCATTTGTTCAGATGGTAGCATTAAGGTTCTAAAGCTCACATAGCCCTATTTACGAAGTCCACTTTCCAAGGGTGATGGGGCTGGTTTAGATATGCTACACGTTTTTTCTCGTGGGAGAGCCTTCCCTTCTAGAGACAAGAAGCACAAGAACGACAAGCCACTTAGTGGGATTGCCTCAACCAAGAGAAATGCGACACTTCTTCTAGAATCCATGGCTAGTAGTGTTACCTGGAGAAGAATGAGGTGGCGAATGAGGTTGAGCAGGGGAAAAATGCAAATAACCTACCAGTCTGTGCCCATGCAGAAAGCTGCATTTGAAACACGGCGGGAAAACACACTTCGGACAGAGAAAGAGGTATCATACTCAGAACAACCAAGCACATCAAGCTGTCACTCGAGCCGAATGCGCTGTAGCTCCATAATATTTGTAAAACATGGCGACAGTCCCACTCTTTATATTGTTGATGCATGATTGTTACTGGAAACCATCTGTAGGTTTATTTTGGAGAATAGTCTCAACACTAGAATAGTATAAATACACTCCCGAAAGAGGGAGAAAGGGTTGAGATTTGGAAGGTTGGGGAAAACCTTCAAGGGATGAGGCTCTCTGTTGGAAATAAGATCTGATGCTTGTGTTATGAATAAAATTGCAGAGGAAGAGCTGTTTCTTAAACCAGAGATTCATGTGTCATTTATTCTTTCAATATGTATTTTTTTTATGTGAAATGTGTATCCTGTTTCCATTCGAGTTTGTTGATTGCTTTCATTTCTGTAACTTAGTGTATAATAGTTTGGAATTCATACTTGCTATGATCCACCTGTTGTTTCTAACATTTATCAAAGTTTCTTCTAAAGTTATGTGGAATTCATCTTGCTGGTGCTCCACGTGATGGGTTGTTCTCTCTTATATTGTAAGCACCCGCTAAATATCTCCTGATTGCGAGATCGACGACTATCTTGCCTCTGTCTGCAACCTCATGCCATTCTTTCCCTCTTGCAAACGTTCCCTACTCAGGTTTTTGACTCCATTGCTAATGGTCCCTTGCCCTGATAATCCCACCTATCTCTCATGCCAGTCTACTTGGCCCCATTTCAGGAGTCCAGTCTCCTCACCATATTTTAGCGAATATCTTACGCGAAATAAAGATCTGAAGGCAAGAGAGAGATCCATCTTTGACTGTACTGGGCTGGAGGTGCAGTCTAAAGCGGTTCTACTATTACGCTGAGAGCGTGCCCTCCCCCTCTACCTTCCGACTCCAAATATTGGCGCTTAGAAACTGGCGCCGTTGTCGGGGACGAAATTGAAGATCCTCCCTAAGAAAAATGACATGGTTTTAGATCTAAATGTTGATGGTGAACAATGATCAGACATCAAGAAGGTTGAGCACTTTTCACCTTACGACTCCACTCTTGAAGGATTCAGACTTCAGTGACTCCGCTAGTGGTATGACCTAGAAATCGAATCATTAGAAAAAGACGGGAAGGCTCCGTCCAAAAGGTGAAACCCTTGAAAGGCTCGAAGAATGCATGGTGGAAGGTTAAGATGCTCGAATCCACGTTTCTTCCAAGAAGCTTGGTTCTATCTTGTAAGTTTTTTCCTATCCTTCCCTAAATTCATTAGAACAGTCTTATGTGGCTCAACTCATTCTGAACAAAGCTATGAATATATTCCTGTTTATCCTTCTTCACAAACCGAAAACATTGTGTCGTCTTGCACTTCTGGTTTTGACCTAGATTTCTCTCTAGAGGCCCACAATGTCAAATATCACCCCTGTGAAATTCATGAAACCTCGGTCAATAGTGTAGCTATCGCGCCTAACTTGGTCTCTCCCATTTCTCCAAGCTAGTACGAACCACTACAACTGCCCCCCATCCTCCATGAGTTTCCCGTGAAACATTACAAATACCTTCCCAAATTTGATGAAGAATCCAAAGACCTCACTGCTGAGAAACATTTACAAGCCTTTGAGCATTTCTATGACCTTTTTGAAATAGAACATGATGATGTCTGCATGAAGGCTTTCACGTAGTCCTTGCAAGGAAATGCTAAACAATGGTTTAAGCACTTGTAGCCTAGGTCCATCAACACTTGTGAAGAGTTTTCTTTCACCTTCTTGAATTTTTGAGGTAGGAGAAAGCCACTCAATCAAATACTTTCATAATTTTATTCCTTGACGAAACATGAGGGTGAGCCTTTGTCTAGTTTTAATAGAATAATAGCCAGTTTTTATTATAACATGCCTAAGGAAGTCCAACCTCTTCAGAATGTTGCTAAGATCTATTATGCAGCCACCTTTCCTCCTGAGATGTCCTTGCTTCTTTTGGAAATAAAATCAACCACTTTGCAGCATATGCTTATTGATTCTTTGGAGGTTGAAGAAAACCTTAAGATATCCAAGAATTTGTCAGATCAGGACAACAGGGGTGAAATAAAAGATACATTAAAATTCGTTGGGCCCTACAAGAAGAATGAAAAAGTCCCTATTTAGCTAGAGTTGTCTCTTGGTATAAAGAAAGATGACCGACTCGATATAGGAACAGGTGATCTTGTAGGCCTGTTCTCTAAATATTGTGACCCATGCCACCCCGGATCCATACAAGGTGATTTTAATAAGAAATTTGGTGCACCTTTGTACGGTGAGTATGAGGAAGAATACATGCGGACTGTACCTGAGAAGATAGCGATTGAACCAAGGCCCGGTGATGAGGAGGATCAAGATGTTATGTGAAGTCGGGAGGTCAAAACAGAAAGGGATGATAAGGACACTGAAGGTGATAACCTACCCTTGAGTTATGCCTCATTTGAATTAATATGGCACATGATTAAAGTCTTTAAGCAAAAGCAGAAAGAAGGGGAGATGGTGCTGCCCAGAAACCTGCACAAGAAAGAGGATAACAAGAAGAAGCAGCCAAGAAATCCCTCTCCAGCTACCGATACATTGGGCATTGGTGACACGGTGTCAAGCCATTTAGGACGGTGTGGTAGCCCTTAGATAATACATTTTTTAATGTTTTTCCTTCACGGATATCACCCCATATAGGAGAAATATGCCTACTCGGTTTTGGTGGAGAAAAGAAGGACCTCCCTCTTTAAATACATCAAGATCTCCTTGTAGAAATTTATGGTCAATGGAGGGATGTTTCATTGAAGAAAGATTCTATGGGTCCTCTCTTACAATCCTCTAAGTATCATCCTGATAGACCACCAGGAGGAGGGAATTCCATACAGCTGTCCCATGAGTGGAAGATGGAATATGTTGGGGGTTTCCATGTTCTCTATGACCCCATAGAAGAATATATGGAAGGGATAGGTAATGGTAATGACTGGTCATGTCTCTGCGGTAAAGGTCAGTCTATATTCTACAACTTTCTTCCATTATCTATTTCATTTCTATCCATCAAGCACAAAAAAAAATGACACTATTAGGAAAGTTGCTTGATTGGCTTCACCGGAAGTCCAATTTAATTTAATCAGGCTTATGAAATCAATTTGGTAGAGTAGGTAGGAACCAATCAGCTCAACAATCATCAAGAATTTCCTTCATTACTATTTTAGTTTGCTTTTACTTTTGGTTGTAAGCACAAGTTTGCAGTCAAAAGCATGGTTTGCAAGAGTGGCATGAATTCGCTACACCAGTAGCTCAGAGCGGAATGGAGATTTCAAAGAAATATTAAAGACAGCCCAATGGCTTTGGCACTTGGTTTATGGGGGTTCTTTGCTACCTCACTGGGAGGATAGCATCCCTTTTGGAGCCGATTGTTAACACTCCATTTTTAACAGCCTATTTGGAGCCTCACAGAAGTTTGAGGAAGGTCCCTATCCTTTAAAACATTGTGTGAACACCATCTGGGTTGGTAGAGGCTCCTGGTCCACGATTTAGAACCGTCAAATAATGAAAAAGAGCAACGATCGGTCATGGTTTTGGCCCAAGATGTGGGAGGGTGGTCAAATTTTGGCTTTCACGGAGTCGTTAAAGCAAGAAAATAAATGAAAGGCTGAGATCAAAACAAAGCCCAACCAACAACTCGAAACAGTTTCGTTGAGCAAACATGCTCGATGGAAGGAGCTTTTCCAAATTGTGAAAAGGTTAAAGGTCGGAAACATTCGACGACAAAGATGAGATCAGAGGAAGATCTACGATCTCAGTCACTTTTGCAAATTGAACTTGTGTGGGTAAAGCTGCAATTTCAAATCGCGAAAGGTGGTCTTGGCCTCGAATATCAACGGTCAAGATAAATAACGGGAGAGATCTATGGTCATGGTTTGTTTCACAATGCGAACTAGCAAGGTTGAATACCATGATCTCGCATTACAAAAAGCAATGGGGTCCCCTCGGATCAATGGTTGCACAAAGAGGTTGATCGTGATCAATGATTGAGGGCTAGCCTTAGTCTAAAATTGTTCATTGAATATAGAAAAGAAAGTTGGTGGAAAAAATGATGGAATGTGGATGGTGGGCATAATAGATTCCTCAAATTTGAGGGCTGAGAAGAATTCCAAGGTACAGACTTCACATCTACTGCAGAGATGATAGTGGAGGAGATCTTCACATGTGTAATCTGCCTCATTACATATTAGCCATTTTCGCAATGCCATTTGTAGCAGGCATGCATCTGAAACCATGCCACGTTTTGTGTGATTTGGCCTGTGTAAGTAAGGAAAGTAAATAGAAAATCCACTACTCACACGGAGCAAAGCCAATGCAAATAGGGAGACCATTCTATTTCCTACATCACAAGAGTGAGGAAACATGGGAGTGTCCACGTCTTGAACTTTGCAGCATGGATCAACTATACAAAGCGGCGTCCAAAAATACTTATGACAACATATGGTAAGGTGCTACAGCCTGTCAAATGACGTGGCTAAGATCCCCATCAGGTAAAGGATCACTCTACTCGCACCCTCACACATGCTGATACCAAAAACACTTGATGTCAAAATGTGCGAGAATTTTTCCCAAACATTAAAACGGGTCAGTCACAAAGCCTTATATATACTGATTTCAGAGCAATGAGAGTGAACTAACCTATCTCTAGAAACCGATTTTCTGGAGAAAACTTCCACACCCACTTGTCACCTTGGTATTGCATGCCAATATGACACCAGCCATCAGGGCCCAAACATGATACCTATGCCTTTGAAGACGCAAGGCCTGGACACATACTCCTTGTATGTGTTGTTTTAGGAACCCCTCATACCATCACTACCACCAAAGCCTTTGCAAAAGAAGATAGTTCTTGACTTCTCCCTGTATAAGCATTTGTTCGGATGGGAGCATCAGGGTTCTAAAGCACACATATCCTTGTCTGCGAACTCCACTTTCCAAGGGTGATGGGGCTGGTGTAGATATGCTACACCTTGTTTTCCGTGGGAGAGCCTTCCCTTCTGGAGACAAGAAGTACAAGAATGACAAGCCATTTAGTGGGCTTTCCTCAGCCGAGAGCAATGCGAGACTTCTTCTAAACTCCATGGCTAACAGTGTTACCTGGAGAAGAATGAGGTGGTGGATGAGGTTGAGCAGGGGAAAAATGAAAACTACCCAACCAGTGTGTTCCCATGCGAAAAGTTGCATTTGAAACACAGAGGGAACACACACTTCGGACAAAGAAAGAGGTATCATACTCATAATGGCCAAGCACATCAAGTTGTCACTCGAGCCGAATGCACTGTAGCTCCATAATATTTGTAAACCGTGGCGATAGTCCCACTCTTTATATTGTTAATATTGGAAACGGTCTGTAGGTTTATTTTGGAGAATAGTCTCAGCACTAGAATAGTATAAATACACTCCCGAAATAGGGAGAAAGGGTTGAGATTTGGAAGGTTGGGGAAAACCTGCAAGGGCTGAGGCTCTCCATTGTAAATAAGATCTTATGGCTGTGTTATGAATAAAATTGCAGAGGAAGAGTTGTTTCTTAAATGAGAGATTCATGTGTCTTTGTTTCTCTCAATATGTATTTTCTTCACGTGAAATGTGTATCTTGTTTCCATTCCAGTTTGTTGATTGCTTTCATTTCTGTAACTTATTGTATAACACTTGGGAATTCATACTTGCTATGCTCCACCTGTTGTTTCAGACATTTATCAAAGTTTCTGCTAAAGTTACGTGGAATTCATCTCGTTGGTGCTCCACGTGATGGGTTGTTCTCTCTTATCTTCTAAACACTTGCTAAATATCTCCTGATTGCGAGATCAATGACTATCTTGCCTTTGTCTGCAACCTCACGCCATTATTTCCCTCTTGCAAATGTTCGCTACTCAGGTTTTTGACTCCATTGCCAATGGTCCCTTGCACTGATAATCCCACGTGCATGTCACACCACTCTACTTTGTCCCATTTCAGGACCCGATCTCCTAACCATCTGTTAGCAAATATCTTACATGAAGTAAAGATATGAAGACAAGCGAGAGATCCTTGTTTGACTATCCTGAGCCAGAGGTGCAGTCTAAAGTGATTCTGCTATTACGTTGGGAGTGGGCCCTCCCCATCAACATTGGGGCTCCAAATATCGGTGCTAACAAAATAGCGCCATTGACGGGGATGAAATTGAAGATCCTCACTGGGAAAAACAACATGGTTTTAGATCTGATTGTTGATGGTCAACAATGATCAGACATCAAGAAGGTTGAGCACTTTTCACCTGGTGACTCAACTCTTGAAGGGTTCAGACTTCAGTGACTCCACTGGTGGTACGACCCAGAAATCGAATGATCAAGAAAGGATGGGTAGGCTCTGTCCAAAAGGTGAAACCCTTGAAAGGCTCGAAGAATGCATGGTGGAAGGTTAAGATGCTCAAATCCATGTTTCTTCCAAGAAGGTTGGTTCTATCTTGTATGTTTGTTCTTATCATTCCCTTAATTCATCAAAATAGTCTTCTATGGTTCAACTCATCCTCAACAGAGCTATGAATATATTGTTGTTTATCCTTCTTTATGAACCAAAAGCATTGCGTCATCTTGCACTTCTGGTTCTGACCTATATTTCTCTCCAGATGCCCACGATGTCAAAGATCACCCCTGTGAAATTCATGAAACCTCGGTCGATAGTGTAGCTATCATTCCTAACTTGGTCTCTCCCATTTGTCCAAGCCGGTATGAACCACTACAACTGCCCCCCATCCTCCATGAGTTCCCCATGAAACATTACAAATACCTCCCCAAATTTGATGGAGAATCCAAGGACTTCTTTGCTGAGAAACATTTACAAGCCTTTGAACATTTCTCTTACCTTTTTGAAATACAGCATGATGATGTCGCATGAGGGATTTCACCCAGTCCTTGCAAGAAATGCTAAAGAATGGTTTAAGCACTTGCAGCCTAGGTCCGTTAGCACTTGGAAGAGTTTTCTTGCACCTTCTTGAAGTTTTGGGGTAGGAGAAAGCCACTGGATCAAATACTTTCATAATTTTATTCCCTCAAGAGACATGAGGGTGAGCCTTTTTCTAGTTTTAATAGAATATTTGCCAGTTTTTTATTATAACATGCCTAAGGAAGTCCAACCTCTTGAGAACGCTGCTAAGATCTATTATGCAACCACCTTTCCTCTTGAGTTGTCCTTGCTTCCTTTGGAAAGAAAATCAACCACTTTGCAGCATATGTTTATTGATTGTTTGGAGGTTAAGGAAAACCTCAAGATGTCCAAGAATTTGTCAGATCAGGACAACGGTGGTGAAATAAAAGATACATTAAAATTTATCGGGCCCCACAAGTAGAATGAAAATTTCCTTGTTCACCTAAAGCTTTCTCTTGGTATAAAGAAAGATGACTGGCCCGATACAGTAATAGGTGATCACACAGGCCTGTTCTCCGAAGATTGTGACCCGCTCCACCCCGGATCTACACAAGGCAATTTTAAGAAGGAATTTGGTGCACCTATGTATGATGAATATGAGGAAGAATACCTACGGACTATACCTGAGAAGATGGTGATTGAACCAAGACCTACTGATGAAGAGGACCAAGATGCTATGCGAAGTCGGGAGGTTAAAACAAAAAGGGATGATATGGAGAGTGAAGGTGATAACTTACCCTTGTGTTATGCCTCATTTGAATTAATACAGCACATGATTAAAGTATTTAAGCAAAATCAGAAAGAAGGGGAGAAGGTGCCGCCCAGAAACCTGCACAGGAAAGAGGATAACAAGAAGAAGCAGCCAAGCAATCCCTCTCCAACTACCAATACATCGGGGGTTGTTGATGGGGTGTCAATCTATGCAGGAGTGTGTGGCATCCCTCAGTTAAATACAATTTTTAATGTTCTTCCTTAAGGGATATCGCCCCATATAGGAGAAATATGCCTACTCGGTTCTGCTGGAGAAAAGAAGGACCTCTCTCTTGAAATACATCAAGCTCTCGTTGCAGAAATTTTTGGCAAAGGGAGGGATGTTTCATTGAAGAAATATTCTATGGGTCCTCTCTTACAATCATTCGAGTATCAGTCTGACAGACCACCAGGAGGAGGGAATTCCATATAGCTGTCCCATGAGTGGAAGAAGGAATATGTTGGGGGTTCCCATGTTCTCTATGACCCCATGGATGAATACATGGAAGGGCTAGGTAATGGTAATGACTGGTCATGTCTCTGTGGTAAAGATCAGTCTATATTATATAGCTTTCTTCCATTATCTATTTCATTTATATCCATCAAGCACAAAAAAAAACGACACTATTATGCAAGTTGCTTGATTGGCTTCACTGGAAGTCTGATTTCACTTAATCGGGATTATGAAGTAAATTAGGTAGAGTAGGTAGGAACCAATAAGCTCAACAATTGTCAAGCATTTCCTTCATTACTATGTTAGTTTTCTTTTACTTTTGGTTGTAAGCACAGGTTTGCAGTCAAAAGCATGGTTTGCAAGAGTGGCATGAATTCCCTGCAGCAGTAGCTCAGAGCAGAATGGAGATTTCAAAGAAATATTAAAGACAACCCAATGGCTTTGGCACTTGGTCTACGGGGGTTCCTTGCTACCTCACTGGGAGGATGGAATCCCTTGTGGAGCTGATTGTTAACACTCAGTTTTTAACACCCTATTTTGAGCTTGATAGAAGTTCGAGGAAGGTCCCATTCCTTTAAAACATTGTGTGAACACCATTCAGGTTGGTAGAGGCTCCTGGTCCACGATTTAGAACCGTCAGACAATGAAAAAAAGCAACGATCGGTCATGGTTTTGGCCCAAGATGCGGGAGGGTGGTTAAAATTTGGATTTCGCGGAGTCATTAAAGCAAGCAAATAAATGAAAGGCTGAGATCAAAGAAAAGTTAGACTAATGGCCCAGAACAGTTTCATTAAGCAAACATGCTCGATGAAAGGAGATTTTCAAAATTGCGAAAAAGGTTAAAGGTCAAAAACATTCGACGGCAAAGATGATATTTAAGGAAGATCTATGGTCTCAGTCAATTTCGCAAAGCGTACTTGTGCAGGTAAAGCTATGATTTCAAATCGTGAAAGGTGGTTCAGGCCCTAAATATCAATGGCCACGATAAAGAATGGGAGAGATCTATGGTCATGGTTTGTTTCGCAATGCGAACTAGCAAGGTTGAATACCATGATCTTGCATTGCGAAAAGTAATGGGATCCCCTCGGATCGACGGTTGCACAAATAGGTCAATCGGGATCGACGATTGAGGGCCAACCTTGGTCTAAAACTATTCGTTGAATCCAGAAAAGAAAGTTGGCAGCATAAATGATGGAATGTGGATGGTGGGCGTAAAAGATTCCTCAAATCTGAGGGCTGAGAAGACTTCCAAGGTACAGACTTCACATCTACTGCGGAGATGATAGCGGAGGACATGTTCACACATGTAATTTGCCTCATTGCAAATTAGTTGATTCCCTGACGCCATTTGTAGCAGGCATAGAGATGAAACCATGCCACTTTTTGTGTGAGTTGGCCTGCAAAAGTAAGGAAAGTAACCAACAAATCCGCTACTCACATGAAGCAAATCCAACGCAAAGAGGGAGACCATTCCATTTCCTACATCTCAAGAGCGAGAAAATGGGGGAGTGTCCACGTCCTGAACTTTGTAGCATGGATGAACTATACGAAGCGACATCTATAAATACTTCCCACAGTAGATGGTAAGGCACCACGACCCATGAAACGACGTGGCTAAGATCCCCATCAAGTAAAGGATCACTCTACTCGCGCCATCACACATGCTGATACCAAAAGCACTTGATGTCAAAATGTGTAGGAATGTTGCCCAGACATTAAAAACGGTCGGTCTCGAAGCCTTATATATACTTCTTTCAGAGCAATGAGAGTGAACTAAGCTATCTCTAGAACCCGAGTTTCTGGAGAAAACTTCCACACCCACCCGTCACCTTGGTATTGCATGCCAAGATGACACCAGCCATCAGGGACCTGACGTGATACCTATGCCTCCAACGACGTGAGGCCTGGACACTTACTCCTCATAAGTGTTGTTTCAGGAACCCTTGATACCGTTGTTGCCAAAAAAGCCTCTGCAGAAGAAGACAGTCCTTGACTTCTCCCTGTATAAGCATTTGTTCGGATGGGAGCATTAGGGTTCTAAAGCCCACATAGCCCTGTTTGCGAAGTCCACTTTCCAAGGGTGACGGGGCTGGTGTAGATATGCTACACCTTGTTTCCCGTGGGAGAGCCTTCCCTTCTGGAGACAAGAAACACAAGAATGACAAGCCACTTAGTGGGCTTGCCTCAGCCGAGAGCAATGTGACACATCTTCCAGACTCCATGGCTAACAGTGTTACTTGGAGAAGAATGAGGTGGCAGATGAGGTTGAGTAGGGGAAAAATGCAAACTACCCTACCAGTTTGTGCCCATGTGGAAAGCTCCATTTGAAACACAGTGGGAACACACACTTCGAACAGAGAAAGAGGCGTCATACTCATAACGGCCAAGCACATCAAGCTGTCACTTGGGCTGAATGCGCTGTAGCTCCATAATATTTGTAAAACGTGGTGGTAGTCCCACTCTTTATATTGTTAATGCATGATTGTGACTAGAAACAATCTGTAGGTTTATTTTGGAGAATAGTCTCAGCACTAGAATAGTATAAATACACTCCTGAAAGAGGGAGAAAGGGTTGAGATTTGGAAGGTTGTGAAAAACCTTGAAGGGCTGAGATTCTCCGCTGTAAATAAGATTTGATGCATGTGTTATGAATAAATTGTAGAGCAAGAGTTGTTTCTTAAACCAGAGATTCATGTGTCCTTGCTTCTTTCAATATGTATTTTCTTTACGTGAAATGTGTATCCTCTTTCCATTCCAGTTTGTTGATTGCTTTCATTTCTGTAACTTAGTGTATAACACTTTGGAATTCATACTTTCTATGCTCTACGTATTGTTTCAGACATTTATCAAAGTTTCTTCTAAAGTTATGTGGAATTCATCTCACTGGTGATCCACATGATGGGTTGTTCTCTCTTATCTTCTAAACACCCGCTAAATATCTCCTGATTGCTAGATCGAAGACTATCTTTCCTTTCTCTGCAACCTCACACCATTCTTTCCCTCTTGCAAATGTTCCCTACTCAGGTTTTCGACTCCATTTCCAATGGTCCCTTTCCTTGATAATCCCACCTACCATATAGATGAAGAACAAGTCCCTTTCCTTTCGAATATCTTATGTGAAGTAAAGATTTGAAGACAAGCAAGAGATCCCTGTCTAACTATGGTGGGCCAGAGGCGCAGTCTAAAGCGGTTCTGCTGTTATGATGGGAGCGGGCCCTCCCCCTCAACATTGGGGCTCCAAATCCCAGTGCTAAGAAACTGGCACCATTTCCAGGGACGAAATTGAAGATCCTCCCTGAGAAAAATGACATGGTTTTAGATCTGATTGTTGATGGTGAAGAATGATAAGACATCAAGAAGGTTGAACACTTTTCACCTAGCGACGCCACTCTTGAAAAATTCAGACTTCAGCGACTCGACTGGTAATATGACCCAGAAATTGAATGATAAAAAAAAGATGGGTAGGCTTCGTCCAAAGGGTGAAACCATTGAAAGGATTGAAGAATGCATGGTGGAAGGTTAAGATGCTCAAATCCATGTTTTTTCCAAGAAGGTTGGTTCTATCTTGTATTTTTGTTCTTATCCTTCCCTAAATTCATCAGAACAGTCTTCTATCGTTCAACTCATTCTGAACAGAGCTATGAATATATTCCTGTTTATCCTTCATTACAAATCAAAAGCGTTGTGTCATCTTGCACTTCTGGTTCTGACCTATATTTCTCTCTAGAAGCCCACGATGTCAAAGATCACCCCTATGAAATTCATGAAACCTCGATAGATAGCGTAGCTATCGTGCTTAACTTGGTCTCTCCCATTTCTCCAAGCCAGTACGAACCACTACAACTGCCCCCCATCCTCCATGAGTTTCCCACGAAACATTACAAATACCTCCCCAAATTTGATGGAGAATCCAAAGACTTCTCTGTTGAGAAACATTTACAAGCCTTTAAACATTCATCTAACCTTTTTGAAATAGAACATGATCATGTCTGCATGAGGAATTTCTCTCAGTCCTTGCAAGAAAATGCTAAAGAATGATTTAACCACTTGCAGCCTAGGTCCGTCAACACTTGGGAAGAATTTTCTTGCACCTTCTTCAAGTTTTGGGGTAGGAGAAGGCCACTGGATCAAATACTTTCATAATCTTATTCCCTGAAGAGACATGAGGGTGAGCGTTTGTCTAGTTTTAAAAGAAGATTTTCCAGTTTTTATTATAACATGCCTAAGGAAGTCCAACCTCTTGAGAATGTTGCTAAGATCTATTATGCAACCACCTTTCCTTCTGAGCTTTCCTTGCTTCTTTTGGAAAGAAAATCAACCACTTTGCAGGATATGCTTATTGATTGTTTGGAGGTTGAAGAAAAACTTAAGATGTCCAAGAATTTGTCAGATTAGGATAGCGGTGGTGAAATAAAAAATACATTAATATTGGTCGGGCCTTACAAACAGAATGAAAAAGTCCCTGTTCAGCTAAAGCTTTCTCTTGGTATAAAGAAAGATGACCGACCTGATACAAGAACAGGTGATCCTGCAGCCCTGTTCTTTGAAGATTGTGACCCACACCACCCTGGATCCATATGAGGTGATTTTAAGAAGGAATTCGGTGCACATGTGTATGATGAATATGAGGAAGAATACCTGTGGACTATACTTAAGAAGCTCGCCATTCAACCAAGACCTGCTGATGAAGAGGACTAAGATGCTATGCGAAGTCGGGAGGTTAAAACAGACAGGGGAAATAAAGGCACTGAAGGTGATAACTTACCCTTGTGTTATGCCTCATTTGAATTAACACGGCACATGATTAAAGTATTTAAGCAAAAGTAGAAAGAAGGGGAGATGCTGCCGCCCAAAAACATGCACAACAAAGAGGATAACAAGAAGAAGCAGCCAGGAAATCCCTCTCCAGCTATCGATACATCAGAGGTTGGTGATGGGGTGTCAAGCCATGTAGGAGGGTGCGGCATCCCTCAGATAAATACATTTTTTAATGTTCTTCCTTCAGGGATATCGCCCCATATAGGATAAATATGCCTACTCGGTTCTTCTAGAGAAAAGAAGGACCTCCCTCTTGAAATACATCAAGCTCTCATTGCAGAAAATTTAGGTGAAGGGAGGGATGTTTCATTGAAGAAATACTCTATGGGTCCTCTCTTACAATCGTCTGAGTATCAGCTTGACAGACCACCAGGAGGAGGGAATGCCATACAACTGTCCCATGAGTGCAAGACGGAATATGTTGGGGGTTGCCATGTTTTCTATGACCCCATAGTAGAATACATGGAAGGGCTAGGTAGCAGTAATGACTGGTCACGTCTCTACGGTAAAGATCAGACTATATTCTACAGCTTTCTTCCATTATCTATTTCATTTTTGTCCATCAAACACAAAAAAAGAACGACACTATTAGGCAAGTTGCTTGATTGGCTTCACTGGAAGTTCGATTTCACTTAATCGAGCTTATGAACTAAATTAGGTAGAGTAGGTAGGAACCAATAAGCTCAACAATCGTCAAGCATTTCCTTCATTACTATTTTAGTTTTCTTTTACTTTTGGTTGTAAGCACAGGTTTGTAGTTAAAAGAATGGTTTGCAAGAGTGGCATTAATTCGTTGTAGCAGTAGGTCAGAGCAGAATGGAGATTTCAAAGAAAGATTAAAGACAACCCAATGGATTACTTGGTGTATGGGTATTATTTTTTACCTCACTAGGAGGATAGCATCCCTTGTGGAGTCAGTTGTTAACGCTCCATTTTTAATAGTCTATTTTTAGCCTGACAGAAGTTCGAGGAAGGTCCCATTCCTTTAAAACATTGTGTGAACACCATTCAGGTTGGTAGAGGCTCTTGGTCCATGATTTAGAACCGTCAGAAAATGAAAAAGATCAACGATCGGTCATGGTTTTGGCCCAAGATATGGGAGTGTGGTCAAATTTTGGCTTTTGTAGAGTCCGTTAAAGCAAGCAAATAAATGAAAGGATGAGATCAAAGCAAAGCCCAACCAACGGCCTGAAACAGTTTCATTGAGCAAACATGCTCGATGGAAGGAGCTTTTCAAAATTGCGAAAAGGTTAAGGGTCAGAAACATTCGACGACAAATATTAGATCAGAGGAAGATCTACGGTCTCAGTCAATTTCGCAAAGCGGACTTGTGTGGGTAAAGCTGTGATTTGAAATCGCGAAAGGTCATCTCGGCCTCGAATATCAATAGTCACGATAAAGAAAGGGAGAGATCTACAGTCATGATTTGTTTCGCAATGCGAACTAGCAAGGTTGAAGACCATGATCTCGCATTGCGAAAAGTAATGGGGTCCACTCGGATCGACGGTTGCATGAAGAGGTCGATCGCGATCAACGATTGAGGGCCAACCATGGTCTAAAACTGTTTGTTGAATCCAGAAAAGAAAGTTGGCAGTAGAAATGATGGAACGTGGATGGTGGGCATAAAAGATTCCTCAAATTTGAGGGCTGAGAAGAATTCCAAGGTACAAACTTCACATCTAGTGTGGAGATGACACCGGAGGAGATGTTCACATGTGTAATCTGCGTCATTGCAGATTGGCTGATTCTTGGATGCCATTTGTAGCAGGCGCACAGTTGAAACCATGCCACTTTTTGTGTGAGTTGGCCTGCAGAAATAAGGAAAATAACTAGCAAATCCACTACTCACATGAAGCATAGCTAGCATGAAGAGGGAGACCATTCCATTTCCTACATCACAAGAGCAAGGAAACGTTAGAGCATCCACATCCTGAACTTTTCAACATGGATCAACTGTACAAAGCGACGTCCAAAAATACTTCCCACAGCAGACGGTAAGGAGCCACAACCCGTGAAATGACGTATTTAAGATCCCCATCAGGTAAAATATCACTCTGTTCGCGCCCTCACACATGTTGATACCAAAAACACTCGATGACAGAATGTGCGGGAATGTTTCCTAGACATTAAAAAGGGTCAGTCTCGAAGCTTTATATATACTGATTTTAGAGCAATGAGAGTGAACTAACCTATCTCCAGAACCCAAGTTTCTGCCTCTTCATGAATATGCAAAGGCCCGAAGAGTTTGACGATGAAGATCTGGTTTGAGAAGCTTATCCGTCTGGGTGTGTTAATGGTTGGTGAGAAAACTTCCACACCTGCCTGTCACCTTGGTATTGCATGCCAAGATGACACCACCCATCGGGGCCCAGAAATGATAGCTACGCCTTCGACGACGCTTGGCATGCCCACTTACTCCCTGTAAGTGTTGTTTCAAGAACCCCTGATACCATCGCTAGCACCAAATCCTCCGTAGAAGAAGACATTCCTTGACTGCTCCATGTATAAGCATTTGCTTGGATGGGAGCATCAGGGTTCTAAAGCCCACATAGCCCTGTTTATGAAGTTCACTTTCCAAGGGTGATGGGGCTGGTGTAGATATGCTACACCTTGTTTCCCATGGGAGAGCCTTCCCTTCAAGAGACAAGAAGCACAAGAATGACAAGCCATTTAGCGGGCTTGCCTCAGCCGAGAGCAATGTAGCACTTCTTCCAAACTCCATGGCTCACAGTGTTACCCGAAGAAGAATGAGGTGGTGGATGTGGTTGAGCAGGGGCAAAATGAAAACTACACTGCCAGTGTGTGTCCATACGGAAAGTTGCATTTGAAACACGGCGGAAACACACACTTCGGAAAGAGAAAGAGGCATCATACTCATAACGACCAAGCACATTACCCTGCCACTCAGGACGGATGCGTTGTAGCTCCATAATATTTGTAAAACGTGGCGATAGTCCTTGTCTTCATATTGTTAATGCATGATTATGACTAGAAACAGTNACCTGCCACTCAGGACGGATGCGTTGTAGCTCCATAATATTTGTAAAACGTGGCGATAGTCCTTGTCTTCATATTGTTAATGCATGATTATGACTAGAAACAGTCTGTAGGTTTATTTTGGAGAATAGTCTCAGCACTAGAATAGTATAAATACACTCCTGAAAGAGGGAGAAAGGGTTGAGATTTGGAAGGTTGGGGAAACCTTCAAGGGTTGAGGCTCTTCGTTGTAAATAAGATATGATGCCTGTGTTATGAATAAAATTGCAGAGGAAGAGTTGTTTCTTAAACCAGAGATTCATGTATTGTTGCTTCTTTCAATATGTATTTTATTTATGTGAAATGTGTATTCTGTTTCCATTCCAGTTTGTTGATTGTTTTCATGTGTGTAACTTAGTGTATAACCGTTTGGAATTCATACTTGCTATGCTCTGCGTGTTGTATCAGACGTTTATCAAACTTTCTTCTAAAGTTACGTGGAATTCATCTCGCTGGTGCTTCACACGATGGGTTGTTCTCTCTTATCTTCTAAACGACCGCTAAATATCTCCTGATTGCGAGATCGATGACTATCTTGCTTCTATCTGTAACCTCATGCCATTCTGTCCCTCTTGCAAATGTTCCCTACTCAAGTTTTTGACTCCATTTCCAATGGTCTCTTGCCTTGATAATCCCACCTACATCTCACGCCACTCTACTTTGTCCCATTTTAGGAGTCCGGTCTCCTGACCATCCCTTAGCGAATATCTTGGGTGAAGTAAAGATCTAAAGACAAGCGAGAGATCCCTCTCTGATTGTGATGGGCAGGATGCGCAGTCTAAAGCGGTTCTGTTGTTACACTGGGAGTGGGCCCTCCCCCTCAACCTTGGGGCTCCAAATCTCTGTGCTAACAAATTAATTCTGTGAAAAAGATTACAATGCATAATATCTACCCTGATTAAGTCCAGTGATGAAATATACCATAGAGGTGGTCTAAAAAGATCTAATATGAACAATCAGTTACTGAGTTAAGTAAAACCTGAAACCAAGACCGTGAGTTACAGTTCCAGATCTGGCTAATACTCATGAATATATTTGTTTCTTTTTATATTGGTGTGGTAAAATAAACGTATAAAAATTAATTTTAAAATCATACAGTATTCGTATTTAAACTTATAAATAACTTCCACTTAAACCAACTTTAATGTACACCTATCACCCTACACAATCACAACATTTTTAAATACTACTTTGTCGCTGCACTTACCAGTTAGATAGCGGTTGTGTACCTCATTCTCTATCTCCTTCACTCGTTTCGACGAAGTCTCATATGCTTTCCATATTGTCGCTTCATCTATATAATCCTCATCAGCTGCCTGGTATGCTTCTAATATATTTCGGGCAGTACCTCCAGCTTGTAATGTAACTTCCCGTTTCTAAAATGATACCAATTAACAGAAAACATCGACATGAAAAAAAAGCATAATATAGCTGAAAAAATGTGCTATAAATTGTCTCAGATATTGCCCAACAAATGTGATGTGTTATAAATTGTCTCACTCTTTTATTGGGGAGCATTGGGCAAAACCCATCTGCCAAACTTGATGGCCGACTTTCTCCAAGAAAATGTGCTCTCAGATTGTGAGGGCCCGGTTTAAAAACTTCTTGTTTTTCCCATAAATCAACCTACAAACTTATAGAAAATCTAAATCAATGAAATGAGCTCAGAAAAAAATTACAAAAGTTCGAAACATGTCATTTAACTGGCATAAGAGAAAGCAGTACATACCAGTTTGGAGGCAACTTCCTTTCCAAATTGTGGTCCATTTTGATATATATCTTCAAGATATTTTGGTAGAACTCGCCAAAAGTCCTCAACAAATCCATCACAGTCTTTCAAATTCTTGCTTCTTAGTAAGATGTCGTGCACCAGATAAAGCAATGAGATTTTTCTGTCTTCGTCTGCATTTTCAAATTGTCTACACCATGTCTCCACTATCACCTTTGCTTTATTCCGGTAGAAGGTGCACCAATGTGAAACGGCTGAACAATGTACCATATCATACATCACAATAACACCAAAAACTGATGGATCTACATTTTTTCTACAAGGTTTTTAATCAATTTACATGATAACATTGAGGAAAACTGGGTGTTTCCTCAGTATTTTGGAAAACAATCTCTACGCGATACCGATATACCTAAAAATGCCCTTACCCTGAAAAAAAAAAACTAAAAATGTCCCTACCCTGAGAAAAAAGGTTACTCTTTGGTGAAATAAACATAATCACAAGTACCTTCAATGCTATCTTTTGTGGTATTCAACTTCTGAAGCTTTCCAACTAAAAGCTCATTCCAATGGTTGTCCATTGTATTCACCCGCGCAGATATGGCTTGCCTTCCGAATAAAATAACGATCAAACTCTATTTCAGCGATTGAGAATGAAAAATCTTTGCTGCCGTTGGGAGAGACACTTTCTCCAGAAATTCTATAAATAGATGTACAAGATATACCATTATTATAATACGCCGACCAGAGTTAACCCTTATTGCCGTTACCAATTTCGAATCCTCCCATAAGTGGTATCGCCCCGCCCCTTGCTATTAGGTAATGTTTGGCAGTTACAAGGTCGCCCCTTAATTGGTGGATATGTAGGTGAGATGGTAACTTTTGAAGTTATGAGAAGACACTAAACATTCATTGAATTGGAGTAAAATACTATTTATCATATTTTTTTAGCATGCTTTATTAATTAATTTAAATTCGTATATATTCGAGTTGACTTTGACTGTCTAACTAGGCTAGGGGACGGACGATTCATAGACAAAAACGAATAAAAACCGCCTGAAAATGGAGACTTCATAGCTAGAAACAAATAAAAACCGGCTGAAATTTGAGGGAAAAACGTCCCCTAGTTAGACAATTTTATTCACATATGGTAGATAGATAGATATGTGGTCCAACTAGCATTTAACTACTTAACTTATGGTTAGTGAATGTGGATAGGTTATTAGTCATTTTAGAAGTCATGTAGACTTAAAAATAAACTTAAAGCATCGATTAAATAAACAAAAAGAAACAATCAAAAAATATTATAATTAATGCAACCGTTCCAATTAACTATTTAACTAAGCTCATTTAATTCTTAATCAAGATGCATTTAAGTATAACAATATATAGGCGACCATGAAATGAATCCCCGTTGTACACTTGTTACACCAGGGTTAATCTTGTTAATCTAAATGCCTATCAGCGTAATGATAAATGATAAGTAGTGGCACAACCATAAGTAAAGTGGTCGGTGAATGCAGATAGGCCCAACCAACCACTTAGTTTTGTGAAGATAGCTAATTGTTAAACAAAGTCTAAAATATATAATTTTGTATCCATTATCATTGAATTTCTAGAATTACATTACTACTTTGGAGTTTAAAAAAATCTCCACTCATCATCAAGGAAACCAAACAAATCTCATGAAGTGGTTAATGAGACCCCCTTATTTGTGTTACAAACGAAACCCTATGACCTCTTAGGAGGAAGCATATGTTCTTAAGCATTAGGCCCACTTAGGATGTACCATACACTAAGGGTTGTGGACCATAAATCATATGTGGGAGGGAGTTAGAAGCTAATAAAGATGATGTAAAGGTGATTAATATTGAAAACAATTATAAATGCATCAATTAAAAAAAAAGTAAAAACTATCAAAGAATGACCAAATAACATTGGATTAATAACTAGCATAAATCCATGGATCCAATTTCTTGAGGTGTAAATTGTTTTTATATTAATTTATTTACACATTAAGAAAAAAATTACACCTCAAAATATTGGATCCCTATATCTAGGTTTAAGATGAAATCATTATAATTTATTTTTTTCTCAACATCTCCTCCTATATGCAACAACCCATAAGCCACATATACCAATAACTCATAAGTTATCCTTGGTTAGGAATTGACATCTCCTCATATATGCAACAACCCACAAGCCACATATACAAATAACTCATAAGTTATCCTTGGTTAGGAATTGAATATGTGCATCCTTTCCCCTCGTAGGAATTGAACCTGTGACCTCCCTGGAGATAACACATGTTCTTATCCATTAGTACCACTCAAGTGCACATGATATTACAAAATATTACCATGCATATTAAGTTAGGTTGGGTGGACACATACCCTTAGGCAAAGGTGTATGGAATTTCTTGCCTCTTAATCGCAACTTGATTAAGCGGTCATGCTTATTCTATTTTCATTAGTATGTTTAAATGACATTACCAAAATCCATCATGGTCGTTAAGTTGGGTTGGTTGGTAACATAACCTCATAAAAATATGTTCTTTGAAAATTCAAGTAAAAGAGATGGTGTGTTCATTTTATTGATGTTGTTATTGATTCAATTAGCGACAGTGATTAGATCACAAAACATGTGCATCTAAATTTAGTAAAACCCGCCTTTCGAAGAAAAACAAGAGAAACAAAAAGGTTCATATGATTAAGTTCATATCATATCAATAAAAAATTACAAGTTAGTATGAATGAAACATTTAATTTATTCTTTATTATGCATATAATTACCATCATTTATATAGGTATAGTAGGCTCACTTCTCTTAACCTTAATCTCAACATCTTCTTTAATTACAACTTCTATAATATATATATATATATATATTTTTAATGTAATTGAATTGTGTTAGTTTAATAAATAAAATTAAACATAGTGTCCATTTTAACACTCCTTATGAGACATGTGTAAACTCATCATACCATGTTCTTCTTTCATAACCCACCTTCCCCATATGCATCTATGCTCACATTATAGATATTTTCCTAATCATAACTAATATGCATCTTATTTTCTTAATCATAATTAGCATGTTACTAATGCAATATCGTTTATAATTAGTTTATAAACACTATACATAAACCAAGTTTAAAATTAATCATTCATAACCATTTCATTTACAAAACTACATCTTATTTTCCTAATCATAATCAGCATGTTGCTAATACAATACCATATATGATTAGTTTATAAACCATATACATAAACCAAGTTTAAAATTAATCATTCATAACCATTTCATTTATAAAACCATAAGGTCATTATAGAAGTTTTTCACCACACTTTTCGTTTGGAATTTTTTCTTGAGCTAAAGTAATCTTTAGTTTCTCCTTGTTGAATACCTTGTCAAACTCATCTCCCTACATATCATAACAACACAATTTTTAATGTTGAGTTAAATAACATAACACAAGTTTAATATAAAGTTAAATGCAAATGAATTCTAGTTATGAAAGATTTAAAATTTTACCTACATATTTATTTTCACTTTATTATAACATTTAGAGTCAAATTTGTTGTATCCAAGTTTCTCTATTCTAGCTTAGGTGGCCTATCAAAAATTTCTAGTATATATTTATAAAGATTTTGGCTAGTCTAGTCATACACAAGAATTCTGTAGAGCTCTTAAAGAAAACTATTTTCCAATTTTCATATTTTTACCTTTGTTGTTGTCATCCTCTTTCATTTTTCTTATTCTTTCTCCTTGGTGTCCTAGGTTAATGCAACTTACTCTATTTTAGAAATAAGTAATTATTCTCATTAGAAATGTTGTATTTAATATTTGAGCTATAAGTGTCACACACTATTTATAAATGTTGTTGTAAATGTAATTTTAGAAGATATTTTGTTGTATATTATAATTGTATTTTATTGTACCTCCGTTGGAGATGTTTTTCCTTCATTTGGGATGAAATTTTTATGTTTGGTTACTGAGGTAAAAATTTCATTGTAAATTGGGAAAATAATCACCAAGATAAATAAAGTAAAATGTATTTTTGAGTATCCCTAGGAGAAGTCGGCCCTGCTAGGTCAATAGGTCAGCCCAGTTGGGTTTTAGGTCAAGTTACTTGAATGTTATAAATAGGGAGGATCCCTCCATCATTTATACACACACACACTCACTCACTCAATTTAGCATGAGGAGAGAGAGATGACATATTCACTAGAGAAGAAAGAGAGACAGTTACAGAAGACTTCATATTTTTGGGTTTTCTTTTTTGTTTTATTGTATTAGTGACAAATCTATCTTTGAGGAATTTTGCGGGGTTTTATCTTTTATGGGTTCCCCAAGGTAAATATTTATGTCTTGCGTATCTTGATGTTCTTGTTATTCTTTCAGTTAAATATCCTAATCATATTGAATTAAAGTAAAAAAATATAACATGGTATCAGAGCCACTTTGAAAGAAGGCAATGTGCAACAACAAGAAACTAAATCTTCCTAGTTCAAGGTGTTCTTGTTTGGGTACACAGGGTACTCCCAAAAGATCGAACACCTTGAGCAACCTATTCACACAAATGAATCATAGATCAATACACCAATGTTTGTCACATGGTTAAAACCCTCGAGAGGGAAATAGTCCATGGCCCCAGCCAAATAGCTACTTGGAGCAATTTATTATGCAAAAGAAAGAAATTTACATGAGCTTCCCATAATCGATCAACTAGCCAAGAACCCTCTATGCTCTTTAAATAGAGATCATAGACCAATCGGGTGTTAAGCCATGGATCAATGGTAGGTATGATTTAAGAGAAGTTGAACCGTTGGATCACTCTATGTCTAGAACATATCGTGACCATTGGATTAGAATATTTACAAATGCATAGTAATGCATACTAAAGAAACACACTTTTACCTAACGTATATATTACACAAGTTGATCTTAACTAAATTCTAAGTGTCTAAATATCCTAACACCCCCCCTTAAGAACAACTTGTGATAGGATTGAAGGATTTACAAAAGTGACACTATTAGAAGAAGGAAGAAGGCATTAGAGCCTATCTCACCTTGAGGACACATTCCTGAACTCCTAACATAGATCAAAGTTTAGAAAAATTTTCTTCTATAAGAGACTTGGTGAAGATGTCTGCAACTTGATCATCTGTAGGGTAATAGAGCACTTCAATAACATGATCATGAACAAGATTTCTGATGAAGTGCATGTGTAGCTCAATGTGTTTGTTGCACTGATGTAGAACTGGATCTTTGGCAAGCTTGATGGAACTTTGATTGTCGCACCAAAGTAGAGTAGGCTATTGCTGCTCGAATCCAAACTCTGAAAAGACTTGTCGAATCCATAAAGTATCTTGACTGGCATTAACTGTGACGCAATATTCTGCTTCTGCTG
This sequence comes from Pseudotsuga menziesii, assembly GCA_001517045.1. Taxonomy (NCBI): domain Eukaryota; kingdom Viridiplantae; phylum Streptophyta; class Pinopsida; order Pinales; family Pinaceae; genus Pseudotsuga; species Pseudotsuga menziesii. Next base: position 175,885 of record LPNX010462939.1, read on the forward strand.
AAGAAAGAGCAAGAGCTTGTTGTTTCTTACAAGCCCAAGTGACAGGTCCAGATCCCTGACTGAAAACATAACCTGTAGTAGAATTTTGATCATCAGGATCGCCGACCCAATCTAATTCATTGAAACCAACCAACAAAGGTTCCCCCCCGTACTGTAATGAATCCCAAACTGAATTGTACCTCAAATATATCGAAGTATTCTTTTTGCTTCTTTCCATTGACTTTCATGAAGAGTTTGCATATAATAGGCAACACATGAAAAAGGAAAGGTCAGGATGGGAATGAGTCAAGTATAAAAGACTACCAACAAGCTGACGATACAAGGTGGCATCTACATCAGGGGAAGTATAAGTGGCAGAAATTTTGACTCCAGACTGGAAGGGAGAAGGAGCTGGTTTACAATATTCCATGTGGAAGAGACAAAGAAGGTCACAAGCATACTTAGACTGGGAAATAAAGATTTCTTCTTTGGTTTGCAAGACTTGGAGACCAAGAAAATAATGCAAATGTCCTAAGTCCGACATTTTAAAAATTTTCTTAAGACTGGATTTCACATGGGTTATAAGTTTAGGGTCACTACCAGTAAGGACAAGATCATCAACATAAAGAACAAGTATGATGAAATGGTTTCCTACTTTCTTGGTATAGACATTGGGGTCAGAATGGCATCTAGAAAAACCAATGTCAAGGAGAAAGCTATCCATTTTGGCATACCAAGCTCTAGGAGCTTGCTTAAGGCCATATAAGGAGACAAACAAGACTAGAGTTATCCTGAACATATCTAGGAGGTTGTTCCATGTAGATTTACTCCTATAAATCACCATGTAAAAAGGAGGACTTGACATCCATTTGATGGACTTCCCAGTTATGTAATGCTGCAAGGGAAAGAATAAGGTGGATGGAATTCATTTTTGCGACAGGAGCAAAGGTTTCATTGTAGTCAATCCCTTCAACTTGGGAAAAACCTTTGGCAACTAACCTTTCCTTAAGTCTTTCAACACTTCCATCTAATGCATACTTAGTTCTATAGACCCATTTACATCTAACAAGTTTTCTTCCTCTTAGAAGAGGAGCAATATCCCAAGTATCGTTCGCCATTAAGGAACGATATTCTTCATCCATAGGTGCATCCCAATCTGGATTTCCTAAAGCTTCTGCAAAAGTCTCTGGATCATGATTCTCGGAAACTTGAGCCAAAAGAGAAGAGGCTCGCTGAAACTAAGAATGTGTTTGACGTTGATCTCTAAGATCATCAGCAAGATCATCAGCTGCTTCACATGTTGAACAGACCCATCGAGGAAGTATTGGTCTTGGTGCAATTGGAGGAACATGAGCAGGAAGAGGTAGAATTTCATCCTCACTTTCATCATTAGAAACTGGCATTGGAAACCTATCAGCGAAGTGGGAAGAAGAAGAAGAAGGCACAATCCTCGAATTAGGATCGCAGGCCAAAGATGGCACACCCGCTAAGTTAGGCTCGCAAGCCAAGAGATTTTCATCAAACTTAACATCTCTTCTAATGATGATATCATGCGAATGAGGCTGAAGAAGTCTATAACCTTTTACATCTTCAGAATATCCAACAAATATGCACTTTTCACTTTTAGGCTACAATGCTTTCCGTTTTTCATCCGGAATGTGAGTCCATGCTTCACAACCAAACACACGAAAGTGACTTACATCTCGTTTAATTTTGATCCATGCTTCTTCTGGTGTTATACCTTATAAAACTTGAGTAGGTGTGTGATTAACTATGTAATTTTCACAATCTATGGCCTCAACCCAATATTGAAGACTCAGTCCCTTAGATTGGATCATACAATTAGCCATTTCTTTTAAAGTGCGGTTCTTCCGTTCAACTACACCATTTTGTTATGGTGTATATGAAATAGTGTGTTGTTGTTGGATTCCTTGTTTAGTGCAGAAAGTAGTGAACTTGTTGTTAACATATTCTCCTCCATTGTCAGATCTTAACTTAATAATTTGATGACCAGATTGTTTTTCAACAAGGGCCTTGTAGGCCAAGAACATGCTAAATACTTCGCTCTTAAGTTTTAGGAAGTAAACCCAAGTGCGTATGGAGTAGTCATCAATGAAATTTAAGAAATATTTGAAACCAGAAAATGAAGCAAATGGAAGAGGACCAGATACGTCACTATGCACAAGCTTTAAGGGAACCGAGGCGTGCCAAGAGGCACATTTGTCAAAACTGTCCCGATGATGTTTTCCAAGTACAACCGGAACTAACACCATCCTTTCAAGATACCATCAAAAGATCAGTCACCATATTGTCTTTACATAGTTGTTGCAATGAGCCATAATTTAAGTAACCAAATCCCTCATGCCAAAGTTTGCTCAAGTTATCACTATGAGCAACAATAACTGAAGGAAAAGGTGATGACCAAAAGTTGTTAAAATTGTGCAACCTGGTAATATCATCAATAGTTCCAATAGCAATGACATTTTGAGGATTTTTAAAATCCTTGATAACAACTTGGTGAGGTGTAAACATCATAGTTTTACCTTCACCCGAATGAGTAATTTGATAGACTGATAACAAATTGCAAGAAATTTTTGGAACACATAGTACATCACTAAAATGACCATTTTCTATTAGAACTGTTCCAGATCCTACAAGACTTAGAGATCTATCATCACCAACAAATATTTGTTTGTTGTTACATTCATGCATAGTAGAAAATATGGCTTGATCCTTAGCCATATGATAAGATGCTCCATAATCAATGAGCCATTCATTTGAAGTAGAAAAAGAAGATGTAGTATAAGAGTAACTAGAAGCACAAAGTACATGTCTATGAGAGTTAGATTCTGAAGACGTATCTAGGCTAATGTGGTGCTTATTCATTGCTGCCTCCAAGGCTGCCATCTTCTTGAAACACTTAGATTCATCATGATTATCTTTCCCATAAAAATTGCAATGACGCTCAGTCTTATTTCCTTTTGGATTGGATCATTTGTCATGTTTTAAAGAAGGAGCTGACTGAGAGGGTTTGGGACCCTTGTTATTTTTCTTATTATTGTGAAAATTCTATTTCTTGGGAGGCTTGGACTTTTCTTTCTATTGGGACAATAAGGCTTTCCAAGATGTATCTGCATTGTTAATTATTCCAAGATGAATGAGCTTATCTTGCTCTCTAATTAAGGAATCACAAAAGCATTCAAGACTAGGCTCTTTATAGCTAGCTGTAGTCAATGATTCTTTCATGGAGTAGGATGTAGATACAAAAAAAAAATATGCAAGTCCAAGTTTAGAAAGAATATGATAAATACATTATTTGTCTTCTTTCTTAATCTTTCATTCTGCACATAAGAGTTTAAGAGTTTTATACTTAGATAAATAATCTTGAATGCATGAAAAATCATTTGGATTCGAGGAAATCAACTCATTCTTAAGTTGATGACCTCGAATTTCATTATGTTTACCAAACACAGATTACAACTTTTCCCAAGCTATATTAGGTTCATCAATTCCAGATATGTGGAATCGCAAATCAATAGAGATTGACATCCCAATAAATCCACAATCTTCATCACATCTATTTGCCCATTTAATTTTCTTATCATCATCAGTGGGTTCTGTTTCTTTCCCTGAGGTTATCCTGAAAAATACCCTACTTTGTAGAACATCCTTCATACGAGATTTCCATGAGAAATAGTTAGAACTTGTAAGTATAATATCACAAGGGGAAGCCATACTATAAAATAATGGCTGAAAGGATAGAAATTAACTGTCTGAATGCAAAGAGTTCAAAAAAATATATGGTTTAAAAAAAATGGCAGTGAAAACGGATTCTAGATGATGAAGTTATGCTTGATCAAAGAAAATGTTGAAGATGTCCCCAATAGTGACGTGGCAGATATTATCTTGACCAACTAAAAAAAGAACCCCCCTCTTTCGAAGATCAACCTTTGACAATCACTTTACAAGAAGTTGCTTTTAATTGAATCACTTTTGTAGAATAAGTGATGTTCACTTTTACAATAATGTTACTTTTAAATAGTGTGGCAATAAATTAAAAGACTTAAGTGACTCACTTTTTATTTTATTTTGTTTATGTGGATACACTTTTACAATAAAGTAACTTGAAAAAGAAATTGCATGCACTAAAAAGTAGCTTAATAAGACTTGAACTCAAGACCTATTAAGGAATAAAGCAACTTTGGACCAAGTGAGCTAAATTTAAAAGGTAT